>OU342743.1:446887245-447024149 GCA_910589775.1 Avena eriantha | reverse complement strand
CACAAACCAACACTAGAGTCATTGCATGTGTGTTCATTTCTATAAACCACATATGGATCCACTAGAGTCATTGCATGTGTGTTCTTTTCAACAAACCACACATGGACCCACCAGTGGTCATTGCATGTGTGTTCTTTCCACAAACCACACATGGATCCACTAGACTCATTGCATGTGTGTTCTTTTCCAAAAACAACTTAAGGATCAACCAGAGTCATTGGATGTGTGTTCTTTCCACAAACCACATGTGGACCCATTACAGTCATTGCATGTGTGTTATTTCCACAAACCACACATGGATCAACCACTAGAGTCATTGCATATCTGTTGTTTCCACAAACCATACATGGATCAACCACTAGAGTCATTGCATGTGTGTTCTTATAGTAAAACCAACACTAGAGTCATTGCATGTGTGTTCTTTTCACAAACCACACATGGATCAACCACTAGAGTCATTGCATGTGTGTTCTTTCCACAACCACACATGGATCAACCTGTGGTCATTGCATGTGTGTTCTTTTATACAAACCACACATGGATCCACCAGTGGTCATTGCATGTGTCTTCTTTCCACAAACCACATATGTATCAACCAGAGTCATTGCATGTGTGTTCTTTCCACAAACCACACATGGATCAACCACTAGAGTCATGGCATGTTTGTTCTTATACTGAAACCACAAACCAGCACTAGAGTCATTGCATGTGTGTTCTTTTCCACAAACCACACATGGATCCACTAGACTCATTGCATGTGTGTTATTTTCCACAAACAACTTATCGATCAACCAGAGTGGTTGCATGTGTGTTCTTTCCACAAACCACACATGGATCAACCATTAGAGTCATTGCATGTTTGTTCTTATACTAAAACCACAAACCAGCACCAGAGTCATTTGTTGTGTGTTCCTTCCCACAAACCACACATGGATCCACCAGTAGTCATTGCATGTGTGTTCTTTCCACAAACCACATATGGATCAACCAGAGTCATTGCATGTGTGTTCTTTCCACAAACCACACATGGATCAACCACTAGAGTCATTGCATGTTTGTTCTTATACTAAAACCACAAACCAACACTAGAGTCATTGCATGTGTGTTCATTTCTATAAACCACATATGGATCCACTAGAGTCATTGCATGTGTGTTCTTTTCAACAAACCACACATGGACCCACCAGTGGTCATTGCATGTGTGTTCTTTCCACAAACCACACATGGATCCACTAGACTCATTGCATGTGTGTTCTTTTCCACAAACAACTTATGGATCAAGTAGTGGTCATTGCATGTGTGTTATGTTCACAAACTACATGTGGACCCATTAGAGTCATTGCATGTGTGTTCTTATACTAAAACTAGCACTAGAGTCATTGCATGTGTGTTCTTATACTAAAACTAGCACTAGAGTCATTGCATGTGTGTTCTATCCACAAACCACACATTGATCCACCACTGTCATTGCATGTGTTTTCTTTCCACAAACCACACATGGATCAACCACTAGAGTTATGGCATGTGTGTTCTTTCCACAAACCACATATGGATCAACCAGTGGTCATTGCATGTGTGTTCTTTTCCATAAACCACTTATGGATCCATTACAGTCATTGCATGCATGTTATTTCCACAAACCACACATGGATCAACCACTAGAGTCATTGCATTTGTGGTATTTCCACAAACCACACATGGATCGACCACTAGAGTCATTGCAGGTGTGTGTTCTTTTCCACAAACCACACATGGTTCCACCACTAGAGTCATTGCATGTGTGTTCTTATACTAAAACCAACACTAGAGCCATTGCATGTGTGTTCTTTCCACAAACCACACATGGATCAACAAATTGTCATTGCATGTGTGTTCTTTTCCACAAACCACACATGGATCCACCAGTGGTCATTGCATTTATGTTCTTTCCACAAACCACATATGGATCAACCAGAGTCATTGCATGTGTGTTCTTTCCACAAACCACACATGGATCAACCACTAGAGTCATTGCATGTTTGTTCTAATACTAAAACCAACACATGGATCCATTTGAGTCATTTCATTCTTGTTCTTATACTAAAACTAGCACTGCCCCCAATGGAACCACCGTTAGACCGAGTCTTCTAGAAGGCACGCCATAACACAATTGTTCTGCTTGACGATTCTTACATACCGTTCGATTGGTGCGCTTGGACGATTGGGATGGTCTTCACGAGAGTGATCCTCAAGTAGACTGTTCTGTGGCATGATTGGCCATGCTTGCTCTGGACAAACTGACATGTTGCGAGTGTTACGACTCACGAGTTCAGTGGGCCATATCCCAGGGTCACGTCCCCGTTACTTCTCTTCCTCTCCGTACTTCTCTTCCTTCCCCTCGAAGCCACTTTGCCCACTTCACTTCCATCCTGCGGTAGCCGCAAGCCGACGACATCCGCCAATTCTCTGGTCGCTACCTTCATGGTAAGAAATCATTTTACAAGCTTTTGAACTTATCATACACATTCCTGCTATTCGCCAATCTAACTGCTGATCTTTTTTCCGATTTCTCGACGAACTTCAGTTGTGGCAGATGTGGGAGCCCAAGAATCTAGAGATCCTCGCGCGCAACTTCGCATTGGCGTTCCCGCTCGTGTGCTCCCACCCAGGATGCTTTCGCCGGTACTCCTACCACGAGCTCCCGCTCCACGAGCTCGCGTGCACGCACGGCGCGTGCACCTCCACGGAGCCGGGCTGCAACTACACTGGCCCGCCGGCAGAGCTCGTCGTCCACCTTGCAGATGGGTACTTGATCAAAGTGATTAGGATCGGGCAAGCCCAACTTCTCTAAGAGCAGGTGTCGTTCACTGACTCGGAAGCCGCTTGCTAATTTTCCAGGGGGGACGACTCTGTTTTCGTCCTGACCATCACCGCCGGTGTTCCGGGAACCAGAGCCGGGCCCACCGTCGTGGGTGCCGTATGCATCAGGTCGGTCTCATGCGCCTGGCCCATATACATGGTGCGCATGTGGGCGAATGCCCAACCGCCGTCGTCGGATAGCATTCTTGTGCTAGCCGAGGCGCCGAGCTGCCCGACACCGCGGGAGGTGGAGTATGTGGACCTAAGGTCGATCCTATGCGTGCCATCTCAGTACCTTGTCGGTGCTGGTCCGAACAGGCAGATGCATTTCTACATTTGTATCGAGAAGACCGACAAACAAATGTAGTACTTGTGTTGTCGTTACTGTTAGACTTAAGCGATGCTTCTCACATTCTTAGAGCATACGTGTTGTGCGAGTATACCCCAGTTGTAGTTTTCAGTACTCCTTAATACTTCGACGAGTTATTATATTGGTCCAATCAGCTTGATGTTGTCACGTTGCAAAGTCCGCTTGGTCTGGACAGACCGGCAATACCGTGTGCTCCTGCTCCCGCATGTCAGTGTCACGTGTTCCGAGGGCCCACCTGCCAGTGTCCTTCCCCTCGAAGCCAATATCCCAACTTCTCTTCCATCCTGCCACTCCCGTCCGATGGTTGTAATATGATTATTTTCGTTGGAGTGTTTACAATTAATCTACGTTGATAATCCAACATGCAAATGGCACAGACACAATTTCTTAATATAGCTCGACAAACACATTACAATAATTGTACTCGCATTAAACACAACCGAAATTGCAACCATCCTAAACAACATCTAAACCCACATCACACAGCTGTCGTCGGAGTCCACCTTGATTGGTGATACTGCTGTGCCCTTCCCGGCGACATCCACTCCCGCCCATGGCTTGCCCTTCGCCAAGGAGGCAACAATGGCGTTCTGCACAACTTCATCCCCGTCGCCCTCCACATCAGAATCGACAATGACGAAGGTGACGGGGTTGGCGTGGACTGAGTGCCGTCGCGCATAGCGGCTCCTGCTCGAGCTCAACGCCGCATCAGTCCTTCTACAGGTAGGAGGGGCCGAGCTCGCATACGTAGCATCGTCGCTCCTCTCAAGAAACCATGGCCATTTGATACCGGGACGGTAGGATCTTGGGGTGGATCCGCCGCAGCGAGCCCTACCAGAAGCGGTGGAGCGGATGGATCTACCGACGCGAGCAATGACAAGTTCCTAGGAGGGAGTAAGATTGTGTGCCAGGTGTGTCTGGTTCCTTAGCAAGACCTCCCAGTGATATGTACGCGGGCAAGGTACCAAAAAATGTCGTCCAATGCGCGCGACAGGGCTTTTGAACCACGAAGGCGCGAATTTTTTTGACAAGTCCACACGTTAGGTCCCCCACCTGTGAGCCGAATGTGGACGATAGGATTCTGCCTGAGTTATTAAGTAAGGATAAATCCCGCTTCACCACTACCCTGACATCCAAAGGCTCCTCTTTCTTCTGCCCTCGCTCCCCTCGTTCATGGCTCGCAGCTCGTGCAGTTCGTCTCGGGCGGAATCAAGGTCGGCTCAACGCCGTCAGGCGGGTGCCCCCATCAGGTACCGGAGGGCGCCCTACGATTACTACCCCGATATGCTGTGTTTGTGTGGTGAGAAGATGCCGAGATGGATTTCGTGGACCGACGAAAATACTGAAAATTCAGCAACTACAGCATCAGAGCGGTAAGTTCCTACTGTAGGTACAATGGTAACCCACATCCAGAAAGCGTAATGTAATTTTTTTTGTTTCCTTTGATCTACTACGTAGGAAGGGAGGGGGGACTAGCTGTGACAAGTTTGTGTGGATCGAAAAGCCACTGACAAGTTTTCACAAAGAGCTTGTTCAGGATCTGCGTGATGCTAGGTGGGACAAGAAAGAGGAGATTCGTGCGATGGAGCGAGAGATCTGGGAGCTTCGCCGGGTGCAGGGGAGGCAGGGGCAGGGAGGTGGTGAGATAGACGGGCTCAAGATTAGGCCAAATAGTGGACAAAATTTCCTCATTATCTGGGCATTATCTGTTGCATTTGCAGTTTATGTTGCCATGTCGTTGTCCAGCAGCTGAAATAAGGTGCTGCTTCATGGAGTGTAGCGGCCAGCTTAAGAAATTGTTTTCCAGCCCACAAACTTATCATAAGTGTAATGCCAACAGCATGGATTTATTAAGCGCCTATAAATAAATCACATCTGTGCCACTAACACCCATCGATTTTGGAGAGGATTTAACCGCCCAGCTATCGCGATTGTTCAGATAGTAGTGGCACAGTCACAGTTTTGGATTTAACTAGTGGCCTCGGCCGTATCAAATCCTACAGTCGTGATACATTTTACTGCTAGTATGAGAGGCAGATTGTTTCGCCCAACAAGTTCCACGCACACAGCTCCAGAGTTTAACCGAACTATATATATAGGTTCAAGTTCAATACATCATTAGGCTGCTACTCTGCTAGCCCTCTTTCCCTGCTTGGGTGCCAACTTTCTTCCTCTTTCCTTCACATCCACTGGCTTGTTCATCTCCTGCCTTCTTCCTCTTCCTGGGTGCCAATTTTCTTACCTTCACGTACCCTGCATCTCCGGGCCAAGGGAAGCCAGGCCAATCAGCACCAGAATCTTGTCCGTCATCATCACTCCACGCGTTTTGGTTTTCTTCCCGCAGCAAAATCACTGAGTCGGCTATCTTGTTTCTTACCTTGCGCTTCCTGTAAAAAAAACAGTACATGGATTACTACCTTATATCTACAGACTATAAACAATTTTTTTGTGTGAACGTACCATCTCATACCTAGGTTTGGGAGCATTAAGGGGACATCCAGCTGCTCTATGGCCTATAAGATGGCAGGTCTTGCATCTGTTTAGCCCTTCTTTGTAGCACAGAAAGCCGAACCCTTCTTCTCGAGAAAATTCTTAAACCTATTTACGTGGGGTCTTCCTCTGCCCCTTTTTGTAACTGGCTGGCAAAGCTCGAAATACAGTTGGACTTGAGGCCACTGAGATGGGTCTGTACATGGCTCGACGGATCCAGCGTACGCAGCTCTGAACTTTTCCATAGAGTAGTAGTCTGACAAATACTGATCCAAATGTGGTAGAGTTCTTTTCTTCACCAAGAAGGCCAAGGCGTGGTCGCAAGGTTTCCCGGTATGCTGCCACTCTAAGCAGGTGCATTCTCGCTGCTGGATGTTCACAACATCCCTTTTGCCACTCTTGGACAAATCGACCACCTCACAGCTTCTATTGGTTGACGGGGGAACCTTAAGATGAGCAAGTCCTCGGCTTCTCTTGTGCAGTTGCTGTATAACTGGCGGTAGCATATGTCCTCTAAGTCCTACCGATCTCTCTCCTTATATTTAACAGCTTCATGATCATACCACGTATGCTGTCCATCAAGATATGAACATGACGCATGTAGCATCCCAATAGTCTAACAATTGTAATGCTACTTGTCCTAGTAAGACATTGGCTACTTCATATATTTAATTGTTGCATCATAATTATATCATGCTCATGTCATCATGCCACCTTGCATTTGAGCATCATATAAAACCCTGGTTCTTTGGTATTTCTCCCATATGTAGTATAAATTGTATTTGCCTCTTGATATTGTATTTGGTTAGTGATATATTGTTTAAATGCCCAAGTTGAGTTGGGGCATATCTTTTATTTCAATTCCATCACCTTTTCTTTTCCACCACTTTATAATTCCACCATCCTACTAGTTCATGAGCTTGTTTGTCATTATTTTGGTTTTATCCAGCTCATGCGCAATAGGGTGGATCTAGTCCTTTAAATTCTTTTGCTTGGCTTTATTCCATTTCTTGGAAATGCATGAGAATAATGCCATAATATTATTATTGTTTTCACAAAATAAATCATGGCATTATTATTTTGCATGGGCCATGCACACTTCTTCACCACCTTTTACTCCATTGGTTTTCTTTTGATTTAATGGATCCTATCTTGGGAAACCATCTCCTTCCATTCCACCATTCTCATATCCTCACCACATCCCTTTCTTTTATTTTACTTTCTACATGCATGATCATATGTGACTCTTTCCACCTATTTCTTTTCTTCCTCTTTCTTTCTTGTTTCTCTTCCACATTAGCTCAAGCTAGATCAAGCTCCATGTTCCTTCTTGGTATGGCCTCATAAACAAAAATTAAAAATCTAAATACCTAATAAACCCTAAATCTAGCTCGTCCCTCTAATTATCTCCTAACACTAATTCTACTAAACCCTAACATTGATCTCTTTCTCTCTCTCTCTATATCTCTCTCTCCCATGAGCACCACCTGATCCCTTCTCTCTCCCTGGCCCACCTCACCTAACCCTAACCCTCAATCTAACCCTAGCTAAGCCCTAACCCGAGCCCCATCTAACCTAGCCCGAGCTACCCTCTCACCTCTCTTTCTTTCTCTACCGGCCGATCTAGCCCCACCCTGCAGCCACCACGCTATCCCTGGTCCACCTGCAGCCTCCCCTCTGCGCTGCCCAGCCCCAGGACAAGCCCCAGCCCGCCATGTGAGGAGGAGGAGGAGGAGGAAAATTGGCATCCGAGGCCACTTTATCTACCCCTGCCACGCCTGCCTTCCTCTCTCTCCCTCTCACTTTTCCCTCGCCCACACGGCTCTCCTGCATCGCCAGATCCACCGTGAGCCTCCCCTCTTCTTCCCCTTCTTCCTCCCCGATGCCCAGCTCCTGCCGCCGGTCGCCGCCAGCACCAGCTCGCCCCCGTCGTTCCAGCGGGTCAGCGCGACGTGGAGGTGGCCAGGAAGACCGAGGACGCTCCACTACGTCGCCCTGCACACGCCGACTTGGACGAGAAGCTCCCAGGACCGCCAGTATCTCGCCGCTCTACGGCAAACCCTAGGTCCGGGGCGCCAGCGATCTCGCCGTTCCGCAGCCCCTCGCTCCGATCCAAGCCCGTCGTCGAGCCCGCGGCGAGTCCCTCGCCCCCCTGACATGTTCCGCCTCGTCGTACCACCCTAGCCCTGCCGTTCGTTTCATCGAACGTCCACCATGCGCGCCACTCGTCGGAGTCTGCAAGCGCTCCACGCCACCTAGCACCTCACCTAGGCCCCATCCCCTCTACTAACAGCTCCCCTAGCCCGCCGCAGTGGCTCCGCCCCTGAGCGCGCTTGCCCGCGTCCCGGGTTCGACTCCCCGCCCCGCGCCGCGCGTGCGCTGTCGCCAGACACGCCGTCAGTTTCGTCAGAAAACGAGGAAGAGGAACAGTGTGCGATGACACTTTGCACTTACCCCCCCAACCTTTTTATTCTTAACCCGCGCTCCTATAGACCCCACTAGTCAGCCGCACTAGCATTTTTGCAGAAAGCCCCTCTGTTTTCTCAAACCGTAACCCGCGCTCCCGTCATGTCCCACCTGTCAGCCTCTGGGGCTAAGCTCCACTGGCACGTGGGCCTCCAGCCGCTGGCCCGCCTGTCAGCCTCAGTGGCTAGCCCAGCCCGCTGTGGAAAAGTGTTTTCGCGCGCGTGGCCCCAGTCAGCGCAAGGCCCACCCGTCAGTGACGGTGGCTGAATCTGTCTGAGTAAGAAAAGTTTTCCTGGCTGTCTGATTTTAATTAAACCTTTTTCAAATTGATTTAAATTCAAATTCAATTCAGATTCAAATAAATTTTAAAATACAAATCCAAACAATACCAATAATATATGTTTTGGAATCAGAAAAATGTGAGGAATTCAAATATGCCCTTCAAAATATGTTTGAACACTTTAAATTTTCGAGATGATTAAAATTACATTAAAATGCCCTTTTCCTTAATTAATTAATAACTTTTGTTTTATAACTCCAAATTTGACAAATAATATGTCTAAATCGATCAGCGTGACGAGCTCGTTCTATCTATGCACTCCTTGTTCTGAATGGAAGCATGCATCATGTCATTCTTACAAATCTGAACTGTTTATGACAATAAGATGGGACCAAATAACTAATAATATGCTTTATTCCTTGTATCCACACCTCACCTTGCCATGCTACTTTTAGACCATGTAAATTGTTCATCATTCATCATGGCATGCTTGTTTGCTTGTCGCACTTTAATTCATATGCTTGTGCACTTTATTTATGTTGGCCCGTGTTTGTTTGGTTCTTCATCGAATAGACGCCAGGTGGAGAATTACCAGGAATCACAGGAGTACTACCCAGATCCATCTCTCGCTTCAACTGAGCTGCCAGGCAAGCACTACCACATGCTTGCATACATACAATACCTATTGCCTCTATCTTATTCTTGCATCATTGAGTCGCGATTGCATTAAATTGAATCCCAAGTACTGCATAGCCTTTACTTTTAAACCCCACCGAAGCTTGTTCCTCCATCCCATGAGCTATTACTACAGGAGTTGTTTGAGCCATGCGAGTCATAGAAAAGCATGTGTAGGGTATGTGAGTGTCTGATGAATAGCGAGGTATCTAAACAACATAACCTGAGTAGTAATGGGATAACTAATGAAAGAGGCACCGGTGAGCAATATCTGCTATTTGGTTTTTCATGCTCACTTGTGTCCCGTAGGACCCCGAGTACTTGATTCCTGTTCCTCGACTATTCGCACTATCCACATCCAGGAGGCCGTATGGACCCCCCCTGAGCCAGAGCTTGATTCATTCCTATTTCTTGGGGCCACAATTAGTTTGGGGCTTTATTACTATCCTATACTTATGCCATGTTACTGCTTTATTTAAGATTGTGCGAGGAGCACCTGTACTGTTTTGGATCGTGACACGTTTTCGCGGTATCGACAAGACCAGTCACATTTTCGGGTTCCCGGTCCTTTACCGCCATCCACACAAACCTTGGGTCCGTCTCGGAGCCGGCCAACTTCGTTGCGGGTAGCTTAATGGGGTGGCCCCCTGAAATATTTCTGAATCCTGTGATTGCTTTGTCGTGAATGCCTCGTTGGGTTTTGATTTGGTTTTTCTGAGGTTGATCGAGTGTGTGTTGCTACTCGTGCACCCCTGCAGGGTAAATCTTTCTGAAAGCTGTGTCCACGGTTATGGACGACTTGGAGCACAGTTTCTCGATCATAGACAAGTATAACTAAAGTACCGCTTTTAAATTGACTAAGTACTTGACTAGTAAATAGCGCAATCCTCATGGAATGGTTAATAAAACTACCAACGGATGATGTGGGTTGTTCGTCCGCTTCCTCGTTGGTAAGCGACGAGGAGGATGGATCTGTTAATTATATAGTTATAACAGTTGTTCTTAATTCACAGACATCCGTCTATCATTGGTTAGGCGGATGGTTAGCGAGTATCTGTAGAATTGATAGGTATTAGCTTTTGCTGCAATTGCGTCACCCCAGGTTGTGTCCCCTTTAGCGGCATAAATACTTGCTGAGTACCCCTAGGGTCTCACACGATAAATTGTTTGATTCAGATGAACAGGTATACCCGCAAGATGGATACTGGGTGGAAGAGACAGATGATGTTGGCAACGATCATTCGGTGTAGAGATTCCGGGAACGGGGATCCGTGTGATCTGTGGGCGGGATGTGTTTATTTATGGGGCATCTTATGCCAATTTGCTTCTTATCCGTATTCGGATCTTATTTTCTGCTTCTGCCTGATACTCTGATGTGTGATGTATGAGGAGCAATCCTAAATTATTATATCTATCTTGGACATTTGGATCTTGCCGTATGGCGTTGCAATATTTCTATTTCTTTTAGATGGAATGGCTCTGAGGACTATTGTATGTGGCTTGCATACATACTCATTTGTGTATGTAGTTGATCCCTTCGCCTGCCGATTACGCCGCTCGTTCTTGTCCCGTTGTCTGAAAGTGGTTAGGATGGCCGAAAGGTCTACCGTGAGTGGCCCTGGGCCCCACCGTACTATTTTAACCACTTTCGTTCATCCAGGCATTAACTAAGAGCGTAATTCACCGAGGTAGTTACAATTGGTATCAGAGCCATCCCGCCCTTCAGGGTCTCAGCCAAATGGTCGTTGTCAGTCTAGCAAATATTTTGGTAGTTATGTATACTAGGGAAAAACAAAACGTGAGAGTAGTACTGCTTCCATTTTTCTTCTTACCCACCCACCCACCCTTTTCTGGTAAGGAAGTGTAACGTTTTCAATCCTCTTCTAAAATTCAAACTAGGATTCACGTGTTCTGGGTTCCGTAGTACCATAGGGTGTGTGTGTGTGTGTGAATCCTTTGTCTATCTGTTGCATCCAAATGTTATCACTATCTGCCTTTTGGTTATCAACTGTTGGTACATTCCATACCGACAGGCCTTTGTAAACCGACGCGATCTATTATGATTCGTTGTACACCGATGCGATCTATCTTACTCTTTGTTATCCGTCGTTATCTTGTTTGGGGTGTTCTTTTCCGTAGTTACTAATCTTTAGGTTCATCTTTAGAAGAAGGTGTTGGGATATGTGTTTTACTGATTCATGTGCGGAGTAATGATTTGAGTGCGGGATGGAGTCGCGACCATACCACTACTTTTATCATTTCCTCTTGTATGCTAAACTAGTAGAGTTACTAATCTTGATTCGTTAAGTGGTTTTGCGCATATAGTGGTATTTTAATGCCAAAATTTCCGGAATTTTTTTTCTTTGTTAGTTGTGTACCACACTCCTTGTTCAGTCGTGTGCGTTATGCTTAGTACCTTCTAGGTGCCTTGAACTTTTTTGATATTTTAATATCATCTCAGTGCATTGCATTCCTTAATCTTGATTAATTCCATTTTGGTACTATTTTGGATTATTATCATTCTCCATTATAGTACTGAATTGTGTTTTATATCAATCACAGGATGGCACCACCACGCCGTTCTGAGGAGGACATACGACCTGAACTTAGGGCTGCTTTGGCAAGTATTGCAAATGCTTTGGGCACTATGCAGCAGAACCAACAGCGCTTCGAGGAAAGCGTGAGGAGGAATGAGTTTGCTCCGCTACCTCCACCTCCCAAACGAGGAGACATCAAGAGTTTTCTCAAGTTCAACCCACGCCAATTTGAGGTGTCTGATCAGCCACTTGATGCGGATGATTGGCTGCGTGAAGTGTCAAGGTTGCTGATGACTACGGATCTTCCCGAGCAAGAATGGGTCAAGTGTGCTACTCACCTTCTGAAGGGAGATGCAGCTCTCTGGTGGGAAAATTATCTAAAGGCAGATCTTTCTGGTTTTCAGCCTACTTGGGAGCGGTTCACTACTGCTTTCAAAGAGCAATATCTATCAGAAATTGTCATGCAAAGGATGAAGGAAGTGTTTCTCAGCCTCAAGCAGGGCACTGACAATGTCAACACCTAGATCAAAAACTTCATGAATCTGTCTCGTTATGGTGGCGATGAGATCTCTGATGACAAGAAGAAGCAAAAGAGGTTTCGGCAAGGCCTCAATGCTTCAATCAAATATTCAATCACTCATGCAAGGCTGGCATCTTTTCTGGAACTTCAACACACAGCTCTGCAGGAAGAAGCAAGTAGGCAAGTGTTTGAGGAGTCAAAGAAACACAGCCGTGATACAGCAAGCTCTTCTGCTATGACAGCTCCTTCTAAGCATCGTGTCTGGGTTCCTACCACCCCACCGTCGCTCCCTACTCCACCAAGACCGTCAAGCTACGCACCAAGGCCACCAAACTCCTTCACTGCGTTTCCTAGGGGCTACAACCACAACTACCCTGGAGCGCCTGGCGGAGTCCCTGGCTACGTTGCTCCACATCCACCTGGTGCTTGCTATACTTTTGGAAACACTGGGCATCAGCACTGGAATTGTCCAATGAACAACAAAGCTCTTCCACCACCACCTCCAAGACCTGCGGCAAGTGCTCCTATGATTCGTGCACCTCCACCTCGGGCTCTCAACATCAACACTAAGCCGGGGTCTACGGTTGCTCGTGCCAACTGTGTCAACACCGCTCAAGCTGAGCATGCACCTGGAGTTGTCATGGGTATGCTTCCTGTTAACTCAGTTCCTGCACGAGTTTTGTTTGATTCTGGTGCTTCGCATTCTTTTGTTTCTCACAAGTTTTCTCATGAGCAAGATCTGGCTATGGTTCCTTTATTGCATCGCCTTGTGGTACAATCTCCTAGGTCAAACATGATGGCTGCTCATATCAGCCATGGCAATCAAATTGAGATTGGTGGCTCTTTGTTTCCGGCTTCCTTAATTATTCTGGGCAATTCTGATATTGATGTTATCTTGGGCATGGATTGGTTGACAGAAAATGCAGCTGTGATTGATTGTGCTGAACGTTCAGTTTCTCTGAAAATTCCTGAAGGACATATAGTCTATTCTCCAAGTCTGACTCCTGCAATTCAGCTTTATTCTTTGGCGGCTCTCAATGATGATGCTATGGAAGGTATTCAGAGTGTTCCTGTAGTCTGTGAGTTCCCAGATGTCTTTCCTGAAGAGTTGCCAGGTATGCCTCCGGATCGTGAGGTTGAGTTTGTCATTGAACTTGAACCTGGTACCACTCCTATTTCCAAGCGGCCTTATAAAATGGGTCCTGCTGAGTTGGCTGAACTTAAGCGTCAGTTGGATGAACAAGAGAAGTTGGGTTTCATTCAGCACAGTACTTCTTCTTGGGGTAGTCCAACCATCTTTGTGCAGTAGAGGGACAAGACCGGTAGACTTTGTGTTCACTATCGGGCACTCAATGCTAAAACCATCAAGAATAAATATCCCCTTCTGCGGATTAATGATCTCTTCGATCAGCTAGCTGGAGCTGTGGTATTCTCTAAGCTTGATTTGAGAAGTGGTTATCATCAAATCAAGATCCGCAAGGAAGATGTTCCCAAAACAGCTTTCACCACCCGCTATGGCCTGTATGAGTACACGGTCATGTCTTTCGGTCTCACCAATGCACCTGCCACCTTCTCGAGGCTTATGAACTCGGTTTTCATGGAATATCTTGATAATTTCGTTGTGGTCTATCTGGATGACATTCTAGTCTATTCTAATTCAAAGGAAGAACATGAAGAACACCTTCGGTGTGTCCTAAACAAGCTTCGTGAGAACCGCCTGTATGCAAAGTTCTCCAAGTGTGAATTCTGGCTGCCTCAAGTCACATACCTTGGTCACGTCATCTCTGCCAAGGGCATTGCCGTCAACCCAGAAACTATTAAGACAATTATGGACTGGCTTCCACCCATAAATGTCAAAGAAGTGCGAAGTTTCCTTGGTTTGGCCAGTTACTATCATCGCTTCGTTCAAAACTTCTCAAAGATTGCGAAGCCTCTTACCGATCTCCTCAAGAAAGGCAAGAAATATCTTTGGACTCCTGCATGTCAAGCAAGCTTTGAAACACTCAAAGAGAAGCTCACTTCCACTCCAGTCTTGGTTCCTCCAGATATATCAAAGCCTTTCCAGATTTTCTGTGATGCCTCATTGGAAGGATTGGGTGCGGTCCTTATGCAAGAAAAACAAGTTGTTGCTTATGCATCTCATCAATTGAAGACGCATGAGATCAACTATCCTACACATGACCTCGAACTCGCAGCAGTTGTCTTTGCTTTGAAAGTATGGAGGCATTACTTGCTTGGCAACCGTTGCGAGATCTTTTCTGATCACAAGAGTCTGAAGTATATTTTCACACAGCCTGATCTCAACCTTCGTCAGAGGAGGTGGATTGAAACAATCAATGATTTCGATTTAACCATCAACTACACTCCGTGTAAAGCCAATGTCATGGTCGATGCTCTCAGCCGAAAAGCTTATGTCAACAATCTCATGGTGGAAGAACAACAGCCTCTCTTGTGCGAGGAATTCCGCAAGCTAAACCTTGAAATTGTGGATCAAGGGTATCTTTTGAACCTTCTAGCAACACCTCTTTTGGAAGAAAAGGTCCGTTCCATTCAGCTTGGGGATCCTTACACTAAAAAGATCATCTCCAACATTCAGCTTCCGAAGTATGAGTCTTTTCACGTAGATGACCAAGGCACTCTTTTCTTTGAACACCGGATGTTTGTTCCGAACTACCCGGGTTTAAGAGAGCAAGTTCTCAAGGAGGCGCATGATTCTGTTCTTTCTATCCACCCTGGAAGCACTAAGATGTACATGGACTTGAAAACACAATATTGGTGGCCTGGTTTAAAACGATCTTGTGCCAAGTATGTCTCGGAGTGTGATGTTTGTCGCAGAGTTAAAGTTGTCCATCAGAAACCATCCGGTCTTCTACAGTCTTTGAAGCCTCCGGAATGGAAATGGGAGAAAGTAGAGATGGACTTCATCACTGGTTTTCCAAGGTCGTAGAAGGGCAACAATGCAATCTTTGTTGTCATTGACAGGCTTTCTAAAGTAGCTCACTTCTTTCCAGTCAAGGAAACAATTTCTGCAATTCAGTTCGCTGAGCTCTATATCAATAGGATTGTCTCTCTGTATGGAGTTCGTCTTGAGATCAGCTTAGACCGTGGAAGCATCTTTACTTCCAAGTTCTGGGGAAGTTTCCAAAATGCTTTGGAACAAAATTAAACTTCATCATAGCTTACCACCCTCAGTCGCAAGGAGAAGTTGAAAGGATCAATCAGATTCTAGAAGATATGCTCCGTGCTTGCGTTATCTCTTTCGGCATGAAGTGGGAAGAATGTCTTCCTTATGATGAATTCTCTTACAACAACAGCTTCCAGAAAAGTCTAAAGATGGCACCATTTGAGGCTCTTTATGGTCGCAAATGCAGGACTCTGATTGGTTGGTCGGGCGCAGGTGAAAGAATATTGTTTGGCCCCGACATTGTAAATCAAGCGGAGGAGAAAGTTCACATCATTCTTGAAAATCTGAAGCTTGCTCAAAGTCGCCAGAAGAGCAATTATGACAGAAAGCACACGTACATGGAGTATGTCCCTGGTGATCTCGTTTATCTTCGTGTCACTCCCATGAGAGGCACGCACCGCTTTGGTATCAAAGGAAAGCTGGCTCCTAGATACATCAGTCCTTTCAAGATTCGTGGAAGAAGAGGATAAGTTGCGTATGCTCTTGAGCTCCCTGAACAACTCAAAGTCCATGATGTTTTCCACATCTCTCAAGTCAAGAAGTGCTTCAAGGATCCCGGCAGGACCGTGGACCATGAACTCATCAATCTCCAAGAAGATCTGTCTTATCAAGAACACCCCACAAAAATTCTTGAAGTCGCAGAAAGAAGGACTCACAACAAGTCCATCAAGTTCTGCAAGGTGCAGTGGTCACACCATTCCGTTGATGAAGCCACCTGGGAACGTGAAGATGAGCTCCGTGCCAAGTATCCTACCCTCTTTGAGTCTTATTCCTCCACCTCGCCCCCATCGTTCCAGCACCACCTCGCCCCCGTCGTTCCAGCGGGTCAGCGCGACGTGGAGGTGGCCAGGAAGACCGAGGACGCTCCACTACGTCGCCCTGCACACGCCGACTGGGACGAGAAGCTCCTAGGACCGCCAGTATCTCGCCGCTCTACCGCAAACCCTAGGTCCAGGGCGCCAGCTATCTCGCCGTTCCGCAGCCCCTCGCTCCGATCCAAGCCCGCCGTCGAGCCCGCGGTGAGTCCCTCGACCCCGCTGACATGTTTCGCTTCGCCGTAACACCCTAGCCCCGCCGTTCGTTTCGTCGAACGTCCACCGTGCGCGCCACTCGTCGGAGTCTGCAAGCGCTCCACGCCACCTAGCACCTCACCTAGGCCCCAGCCCCTCTCCTAACAGCTCCCCTAGCCCGCCGCAGTGGCTCCGCCCCTCAGCGCGCTCGCCCGCGTCCCAGGTTCGACTCCCCGCCCCGCGCCGCGCGTGCGCTGTCCCAGACACACCGTCAGTTTCGTCAGAAAACGAGGAAGAGGAACAGTGCGCGATGACACTTTGCACTTACCCCCCCAACCTTTTTATTCTTAACTCGCGCTCCTACAGACCCCACTAGTCAGCCGCACTAGCATTTTTGCAGAAAGCCCCTCTGTTTTCACAAACCGTAACCCACGCTCCCGTCACGTCCCACCTGTCAGCCTCTGGAGCTAAGCTCCACTGGCACGTGGGCCTCCAGCCGCTGGCCCGCCTGTCAGCCTCAGTGGCTAGCCCAGCCCGCGGTGGAAAAGTGTTTTCGCGCGCGTGGCCCCAGTCAGCGCAAGGCCCACCCGTCAGTGACGGTGGCTGAATCTGCCTGAGTAAGAAAAGTTTTCCTGGCTGTCTGATTTTAATTAAACCTTTTTCAAATTGATTTAAATTCGAATTCAATTCAGATTCAAATAAATTTTAAAATACAAATCCAAACAATACCAATAATATATGGTTTGGAATCAGAAAAATGTGAGGAATTCAAATATGCCCTTCAAAATATGTTTGAACACTTTAAATTTTCGAGATGATTAAAATTACATTAAAATGCCCTTTTCCTTAATTAATTAATAACTTTTGTTTTATAACTCCAAATTTGACAAATAATATGTCTAAATCGATCAGCGCGACGAGCCCATTCAATCTATGCACTCCTTGTTCTGAATGGAAGAATGCATCGTGTCATTCTTACAAATCTAAACTGTTTATGACAATAAGATGGGACCAAATAAATAATAAAATGCTTTATTCCTTGTATCCACACCTCACCTTGCCATGCTACTTTAAGACCATGTAAATTGTGCAACATTTATCATGGCATGCTTGTTTGCTTGTCGCACTTTAATTCATATGCTTGTGCACTTTATTTATGTTGGCTCGTGTTTGTTTGGTTCTTCTTCGAATAGACGCCCAGCAGGAGAATTACCAGGAATCACAGGAGTACTACCCAGATCCATCTCTCGCTTCAACTGTGCTGCCAGGCAAGCACTACCACATGCTTGCATACATACAATACCTATTGACTCTATCTTATTCTTGCATCATTGAGTCGCGATTGCATTAAATTGAATCCCAAGTACTGGATAGCCTTTACTTTTAAACCCCACTGAAGCTTGTTCCTCCATCCCATGAGCCATTACTACAGGAGTTGTTTGAGCCATGCGAGTCGTAGAAAAGCATGTGTAGGGTATGTGAGTGTCTGATGAATAGCGAGGTACCTAAACAACATAACCTGAGTAGTAATGGGATAACTAATGAAAGAGGCACCGGTGAGCAATATCTGCTATTTGGTTTTTCATGCTCACTTGTGTCCCGTAGGACCCCGAGTACTTGATTCCTGTTCCTCGACTATTCACACTATCCACATCCGGGAGGCCTTATGGACCCTCCTGAGCCAGAGCTTGATTCATTCTTATTTCTTGGGGCCACAATTAGTTTGGGGCTTTATTACTATCCTGTACTTATGCCATGTTACTGCTTTATTTAAGATTGTGCGAGGAGCACCTGTACTGTTTTGGATCGTGACACGTTTTCACGGTATCGACAAGCCCAGTCACATTTTTGGGTTCCCGGTCGTTTACCGCCGTCCACACAAACCTTGGGTCCGTCTCGGAGCCGGCCAACTTCGTTGCGGGTAGCTTAATGGGGTGGCCCCCTGAAATATTTCTGAATCCTGTGATTGCTTTGTCGTGAATGCCTCGTTGGGTTTTGATTTGGTTTTTCCGAGGTTGATCGAGTGTGTGTTGCTATTCGTGCACCCCTGCAGGGTAAATCTTTCTGAAAGTCGTGTCCGCGGATGATGGGGGTTGTTTGTTCGCTTCCTTGTTGGTAAGCGAGGAGGAGGATGGATCTGTTAATTATACAGTTATAACTGTTGTTCTTAATTCATGGACATCCGTCTATCATTGGTTAGGCGGATGGTTAGCGAGTATCTGTAGAATTGATAGGTATTATCTTTTTCTGCAATTGCGTCACCCCAGGTTGTGTCCCCTTTAGCGGCATAAAGACTTGCTGAGTACCCCTAGGGTCTCACACGATAAATTGTTTGATTCAGATGAACAGGTATACCCGCAAGATGGATACTGGGTGGAAGAGACAGATGATGTTGGCAACGATCATTCGATGTAGAGATTCCGGGAACGGGGATCCGTGTGATCTGTGGGCAGGATGTGTTTATTTATGGGGCATCTTATGCCAATTTTCTTCTTATCCGTATTCGGATCTTATTTTCCGCTTCCGCCTGATACTCTGATGTGTGATTATGAGGAGCTATCCTAAATTATTATATCTATCTAGGACATTTGGATCTTGCCGTATGGCGTTGCAATATTTCTATTTCTTTTAGATGGAATGGCTTTGAGGACTGTTGTATGTGGCTTGCATACATACTCATTTGTGTATGTAGTTGATCCCTTCGCCTGCTGATTACGCCGCTCGTTCTTGTCCCGTTGTCTGAAAGTGGCTAGGACGGCCGAAAGGTCTACCGTGAGTGGCCCTGGGCCCCACCGTACTATTTTAACCACTTTCGTTCATCCAGGCATTAACTAAGAGCGTAATTCACCGAGGTAGTTACAACGCACTTTTATGTCCTTCACCCAGTTATGCAGGCATTCTGCAAGGTTGTTGTTTATGTAATCAACATTGAAGTCAGGGTTGAATGGACTCCTCTTCCATAGCTACGAATGATGGATGGCTAAGTACTCTGGAAGTTCAGGGGCTTCGGCAAAAATCTTGCTCATGAAATAATCGCTACTACTAGGTTTGTAAACTCTACCAGCAGGAAACATGTAACGAAATACGCTGCCTGCGTAGTGTGAGTACAAGTTGAGCCTCATATGGGAATGGCATTCTCTACCTTCAGCTCGCGGGAACACCTCCTTCACTAGATTCGTCAGCCCTTTGCATGCATCCGTGGATATAGCCAATGGATCCATGTGGCCTAATGATCTCCTGAGCTGCCTCATAAACCAGACCCAGTTTTCCTCCATTTCTGTTTCAAACAGCCCGAATGCCACTGGGAACATCTAGTTGTGAGCATCAAGTGCTGTGGTAGATGGCAGGCAGCCTTTTCATTTTCCAGTTAGGACAGTGCTGTCTACACTCAGATACGGCCTACAGCCGCCCTTGAATCCATCGATGCAATGTTTAAGTGCCATGAAAAATCTTTTGAAATATATTTTACCACCTTCTGATTCGGTGTCAATCTCCACAACACTCCCCGGACACCTAGCTTGTACCTCCGCCTTGAAGTTGTACATCATCCTGAAGCTATTGGTCCAATCCCCGTACAAGACCCCCAGAGCTTTCTCTTTACCTTTCCAAACCGTATAATACGAAAGGACAATGTTGTATTTAGAACCGAGGCTAGTCTGAATATTCTTCGCGGTCTCCTTAGGGTTATCCTTTAGTATGGACATAGATTGCATAGCCACCCACTCCGTATTAGCCATTGAGGATTTTAGTTTGCTTCCTGTCGGACACATGTGTGCAGGGCCAATTCTGTTCACCTGTAACACAGATTCATTTAAAAGATAAGCGGAGTCAACTAGTTGCCAGAAAGATATCGCACATCAATTGTAGTTATAGAGTGAAAAGAGAGAGATAGAGTTCTAATGGTTTGCTGCATTCATTGCCCCATTACCCTAATTGCAGTCGACGCAGGTAAGGATCTTGCTGTGATCCTCCATGGACAATGTACCTCGGCCCATCCATTCATCCACGTTAACTTGCAAACGGCCTCATACCTCTCGGCAGAGTTCTTCAGTCGATAAACGTAGAACTCCCCCTTGATACAAAAATGCCGGAACGACATCCTGAACTCATGCATGCTCCTGAACTCGGTGCCGACCGACTCATGGTCATGTTTCATTTCTTCTACTTCAACACCCAAATCATCGACTGGAATACCAGCCTCATCGTTAAGTTCCTCGTCTATTTCATCATCACCAGATTCTTGATCCTCTACAGTGCATGCTTCTTCATCTGATTCAGAATCTTCGCCATCGTCTCTAATGCCTAGTACTGCACACATCATATTGACTCCCATGGGTGGGGCTGCACCATCGTCTCCACCCGGATGGACAGGAACATTGCCCCAGTCCACCTCACCGGCAACTCTGTTTTCTGCAAGACACTCGGTTGGTTCTGCTGCAAGCACATGGGGTGGTCTTACGTTTGCACGCATCCCAGGTACTTCAGTGGACAAACAGCAGTCAGAATCAATTTCATCTTGAGTGTACAGAACCCTCTTGCTCTTCTTGTGTACATCCTCCTTCCTGATGTAATCATTCCTGATGGTATCAGTAGGGCTTGACATCCGCATTCCATTCCCCATCGAACTAGGCCTTTTGCTGCCGCTCTTGGGTGTGATCTCCTTACTGCTTCCCCTCACGGGTGTTGGCTCCAGGGTGCTGGCATTATTGCCTGACCTCTGCGGCATTTCTTCTTCGAATTAGCCCTTTTGCTGCTACTATTGGGCGTGTTCTCCTTCGTGCTGGCATTATTGCCTGACCCCAGCGGCGTGTTCCGCTCCAAATTATCCCTTTTGCTGCTACTATTGGGCGTCTTCTCCTTCGTGCTGGCATTATTTCCTGACCTCAGCGGCGTGTTCTGCTCCAAATTAGTGTTTTTTCTGCTCCCATTGGGTGTGGTAGCCTCCGTGCTGGCCATCTTCGCCTCTTTGCTACCACTCCTGGGAGTGTTCACCACCGTGCTAGCCCTCTTAGCGTTTTTGCTGCTACCGTTCGGTGTGGCATTTTGACTGGATCTCAGGGGTGTACTCTGCGGCGTGGTGCCTTTTGTCGTGCGACTCTTGGGCATCCTCTTCTCTGACGTGGTCTCCTTGGTGACATTCTTCTTCGGGATGCCCTTTTTGGGGATGCTCTTCCTGCTCCTCTTTATGACGCTCCTCTATAAGACTCTCCTCTATTCGAAACCACCCTCGGTCGCACCAGCCCTAGTGATGCCATGGATCAGGTCATGCATGCCTTCTAAAAGTCCATCATCTCTATTGTCGAGTTCCAATTCCTCTCCAACCGTGAGCACTACCAAGTGGAAGTAAACTTCACCTCTATAATGTTTCCTTGTAAACGGTACGACTAAATCCCTAGTATCTTTCACTTCGATAGCCTTTTTGCTCATGTAACCATAATATAACAAACGTGCTTCCTGGGAGGACCCCCATAGCACCTTCACACGTAACGATGCCATAAGGTCAGATAACTCTACCACTTCAGGGTCGTATCTGCCAAGGATTACATCAAACTCGTCATAGAATTTTTCTATGCCATCATCTAATTTTGCAGTATAATCCGCGACACCGATACGAACGATTACTTTGCCATCATTGGGTTCTTCAGGATAGAAACCTCTGAGAGGTTTGAGAGATGGAGCGGCACCATTAGACCCAGCCCCAATGCCACCGCCGCCATCACTAGTGTCATCGTTAGCTGGATCAACCTCGGTGGAAGTACCATGACCAAGAGCAAGGCGAGGGCCCTTAGCAGCGGGAGCTACATTACATGGTGGACAAGTAGGGCCCCTTCTAATGGCAGCCACAACAGGATCAGCTGCTGCCATGCCACCTCGACGATCAGGAGCAGTTCCCACAACAGAAGTGTTTCGAGTGCTAGCAGAGTCCAGACCATGAGCTGGCTTCAGACCAGCAGCTCGCTGAACCCGAGCACGGGTTCGAGGAGGAGAGAATGGTTCAGTCTTTGCAACAAAAGAGGGGCAGCCTCCGGAAGCCTTAGTTTGCTCAATAGCGGCAGGGATTGGGTCAACAGCGTCCAGATCAACAACAACACGAGGACGATCAGTACCAGTAGATTGCAGAGCACGCGTTAGCACAACTTGAGGACGGTTTCGAGGAGGAGCAGCACACAAGACGGCGGTCTTGGCAACAAAAGCGGGGCAGCCTCCGGACGCCTTAGTTTGCTGAACAACGGCATGGATTGGGTGAGCAGCAGCCGCAGCAACAAGGGCACGGGGATGGGGATGACCAGTACCAATAGATTCCAGAGCAGAGTTTTCCACAACGGCAATACGGGTACTCCTACGAGGAGGTTGCCTGACAGAAGCATGTCGCGGATGAGGAACCACATTTTGCTCAACAACAGTAGGGGTTCGAGTTAGACCTCCCTGTCCAATAATAGCTGGGCGACTCCCAGTAGCAGGAGCTTCCTCATCCACTATGTTACACACCAGCATAACCACGCAAAGCCTAACATGCTGTTTCATAAACCCAATTAGCTGACTGTCACACGCTATAGGAACCCTGAAGCCTCGTTCATCAACGAGGTTGAACCGTGCAGTCTTCTCTGGCCTCATTTCAGCAAGTTCACGCACAACAACAACCAAACCAGGGATAGAGCATTACTGCACAGGCGCCACTTCCATCTTCAGACTCTGAGCCTCTTTCCACGTGCTCTTCCCATGTGCTAATTTAATGAGGTGGCCACAGATGCTCACCAGAACCGTGTAGCTGGGTTCAGCGGAGATCCTAGTTGACAGAAAATTGGAGACAAAAGATAAGAATTGTTTGTCAGCATCGTGCTAGCAAACAATTCTATGTTCGATATATCTCTGTAATGCCAATAGCCAGCTAGCAGTTATAGCTAGTGCGAATAGCAAAGAGAAGAGTAGCTTACCCAAAATTAGCCATAAGTACTTCTTCCTCGGCAAATGGATCTGCCATCCTCCATGCTGCTCAGCTCGTCGGCGGTAGAGGCGGGCTAGATCGCCGCAACGGCTGGCACGACATTCGGCATTAGAGCTCGGTAGCAGCGAGTAGGCGCAGCAACTTGGCGCCGGAAGTCAAATGCCCGACGAGATCATTCTGGTTGGGGAGGGGATTTCGATGCCGCCGGTGCTAGGGTTCATGCGAAAGGAGGGAGGGGTGGATTTATGAATTTGGTCAACACATGATGCTCCTTTAGTATCTCGTTTCGCCTACGTGGTTGCCTCGTTGGCGCTCGCGTCACGGAAATATTACGGACATGAGCGTCCCGACCGTCTAATTCACGGGGCAGTTTCATGACATGTTTGGATTTGGTAGGGGTGAGACGAGTTTGCATCGAAATGGCCCCTCTCGCTAGTTGGCGGCCCAACTTTTCGAAAGGCGGTGATTTCAGGCAACTTAGGTACCGCCATGCGCTGGCCTGCCAACTTTGGTACCGTAGAGGAACAAGCCCGATGGTGGTGTAGAGCGGCGGCCAAGCGCCACGACGGCGGTCGGCGATGGAGAGGAGGACGGCGACAGGTAAATCGTAGGTTTCTATGAAAGTTTTACAAAAAATCTTTTAGTGGTACCCATCGATGGTCAATGAGGAGTATATCGGAAACCACCGAGAGTTTGGACAACAGATTTAACTTCTTGATAAGATTTTGCATCTTGACAATTTAACGAAATTTGGTCAAACCTGAGCTACACAAGTAAGAGAACAAGAGGGAGGTAGTGCGAGGCTTTCAAAAAAAGAGGCAGCGCAAGATCAGCGCAGAAGAGGACTTAAAGGCAGTGCGATGTCAAAGCAAAGCTATGATGGGCTGCTGAGACGAGGTACAGGGTACACTCCACTAGTAGTAAATGTATGGACCTACTACTAGTATATGCACACAAAACAAGTTGCGTTTTCTCTCTCCTTTGCTGGCTGTCACCATCCATCCTCCATCGATTTCTTCTCTGCAGCCGCGGGTGCATAGTCTGGCTTGTCTCTTCGTCGTCCACAACAGGTTCAACTTCTTCTAAGATTTTGCATCTTGATAGTTTAACGAATTTAGGTCAAACTTGATCTACACGTAAGCATGATAGATTGCTCTTAAATTAATTGTATTTTCAAAGGTACATGGGTGCATCTCTTCTTGTAAAAGCAGTGTCGTCGGTGTGAGTGTCCAGCTACCAGGAAATAACATTCTCAATTGATGACGACTGGTTTGACCTCTAGTTAAGATTTTGCATCTTCCTAAAAAAAGATTTTGCATCTTGAAAATTTTGAACCCTTTTGAAAACGATCACATGAAATTGGGAGAGAGGGGAAATGATATTTCTATTCTCTATGGCAACCCACAAGCTTGAGGTGCACCTTAGGCTTAAAGATAACTTTATTTTCCACTATGTATAAGGTGAACCTTAGCGGATTCTCGATTCAAAAAACCTAGGTCTACTAGGGAAAAAGAACTATACTACATTCGTAATCCGGATCGAAGGTATCAACCCTTTTTCTGGCGCCATTCCCGGGGAAGCGATAGCTACCCTAGTGAGGTTAGTAGGAACCTTGTTAGTGTTTAAATTCTTGTTTTTATTATTATCATAAGTTTCTGTTTAAGAAAGCCCAAAAACATAGGAAATATGGCTGAAAAGAAGCTTGGGGAATTTTCCACTCCCCAATAATGATTATTTGCATACTCATATTACTCAACCAGCAATTTCTACTGATGACTATGAAATTAAGCCCCATTACTTAAGTTTGGTTCAACAAAATCAATTTGGAGGCTCTGTTGTTGAAGACGTAGGTATGCACTTGAATACTTTCACTAAAATATGTGATATAATGCGCATAAAAGATGTTGACCCCGATGCGGTCAAATTGCATTTGTTTTCTTTCTCTCTTAGAGGAAGAGCAAAATAATGGTTGCTATCTTTGCCTAAAAATACTATTACATCATGGGTGGGATGTACTTCTTTATTTGTGACTAAATTTTTCCCACCTGCAAAGACTATGCAACTAAGATCTAATATTACTGGTTTTAGACAGGAAGAGCGTGAGCCACTAGTGCTTGCATGGGAGAGGATGAAAGAATGCTTAAGAAACTGTCCCAACCATGGGATGGAAGATTGGTTAATACTTGATTTATTTTATAATGCTCTTAATCATGTGTCTAAGTCTATGCTTGATATTGCAGCTGGAGGAACATTCATGGGTAAACATATTACTGAAGCAAAGCATCTGCTAGACAATATGTAAGACAACCATGCCCAATGGCATGTAAAAAGATCGAACACAAAGAAGGTGAACTCTGTCTCACCACAAGAAAATGAAGAACTCAATGCTAAGCTGGATGAGCTCATATTAGCCATAAAAGGTAAGGAAACCCATGTAAGAGATATTCCCGAAACTAATATTGAAGAAGTAGACTTAATAGCTCGTAATGATTATAACCCTGCTTGAAGAAAAATTATAATCCTAATTTTCAGAAACACTATTCTAATCCTGCAGGTAACTCTAATAACAATATGTGAACTAATAATGGTAGTCTCCAAGAAACACTTAAGCCTTTTATAGACTCACAAAATGAACAAAACAATATTCTTCTTAAAATAATGGAGAACCATGATGCTATCCTTGGTAAATTATCTAACCAAGCTGTAAGTTTGAGGAATGATTTGCAGGCCCTCAAGAAAGGACAAGGATTGTTGAGGCACAGCTAGGTAAGACAACCGAGATTCAAACTCTCATTCTAGCTAAATTTGCAGGTAAAGCTAAGCCTAATCCTGTTGAAGAACTCAAAATGATGAGGATCCAAAGAGAGGAGCCTGAAGAGCTTGATTATAGCAATGCCCCTTCACCAAGCTACACCATCAAAGATCTCGTAAAAAGGATCAACGTCAAGATTCCGGTGAGTAAAGGTAACGATGAAGCCATGTATCAACACTTTGTTGATCAAGTAGTGATTAAGGTACCCGAGCTTGAAGAGGAATACAAGAAAATTGCTGAAAAATTACCTGTTAAACTAGATGATATATTTGAGCCCACGATTAAAATCAAGATTGGGACTAATGATATAGTTGTACTTTGTGATTTAGGTGGAAGCATCTCAACAATCCCAAAAAGTCTTTTCAACAAGCTAAATCTTGGCTCTTTCGAAATCACCGAACTAAAACTACATCTTGCAGATTCTACCTATAAACAAGCTGTAGGAATTAAGGAGAACACTTTAGTTTACATTAAAGGCTGTCCTGCTTTAATTGACTTTGTTATTGTTGACATGCATGAAGATGCTATTGCTCCTATCATACCAGGCCATCCTTTCTTAAGAATAATAAAGTCTTTAATTATTCTCCATGAAGGGAACATGAAGATGCAATTGCCTTCACATGATCCTTTTGTTATCCAATTCCCCAGAAAAAGAAAGCCAAACATGATGAGAAGGAGCCCATCACTTTGAAGGCCAATTACTTTGGAGTGGGTGTTCCGCTCATCTGCCCCAAGTGAGTAAAATCAAGGTCAAGCTATTAACCATAAAAGAGTGCTCCATGGGAGGCAACCCATGTTAAATAAAGGTTTGAGTTAAGTTTTAAGTTTTAGTTTAAGTTTATGTTTAATAAAGAGTGCTAGAAAACTCCATTTGAGGAGAAGAAGTTCGGTAGTACTTAAACTTCTACTATATACATGCTATTGTTGGTCGATAATTTTAACTATCAACTTTTTGTCAAAAACAAGGTATTTCGCTAAGTTTTAGTATAAGAAGTAATTCACGAAGAAACAGGAAATGTTTGATGGACACGGAGAGTTGAATGACCAACTATACGGTAAGAATACCAATTTCGGCCGTATAGTTCTAGTCGCATAGATATTTTTGCCATCGACAATTTTTCTTTCATATGTACCGACGTTTCGACCAACTATATGGTGGGAATAAAAATTCCGTCTGTATAGCTTCGGTCGTATAGATATCGGTGCTTTCATATGAATTCCTTTTCTACATACTGACGGTTTAACGACCAACTATACGACAGGAATAAAAATTCTGGTTGTATAGCTCTGGTCATATAGATATCAATGCCTTTGCATAATTTCTTTCCCAGGTACAAATAGTTTGACGACCAACTATACGGCGGGAACATATTGTTCTGGCCGTATAGTTCCGGGCATATAGTAGCGCCACCAGGAGGAAACCCTAAAAAATGATAGTAGGTCAACTATATGGCGAGAACGCATTGTTCTGGCCATATAGTTACGCTTGTATAGTTGCGTTCGACCACAAAATCACAAGGGAAGGTACCTCCAACTCCAAAACTTCAATCCTTTTTCTCTCTTCTACCTCCAAACTCTCTCAAAACCTCAAGAGATCTTCACCTCTACTCAATTTCATTCGATTTCCTCGCACACAAGTGATCTATGGTATGTTTCTCCTCCGATCCTCCAATTACTTTTTGCAAATTCACTTTCGATCTATTGTCATTATCAATCTAGGGTAAGACCTACTATGAACTAATTGCCATGATTCTCTTGCCTAGATTATTATTTAGAGAGGATTCTTTAGTGTGCTATGATGAGGATTCAAAAAGTTTTATTTTTTTCTTCCTTTATTGTTTTAGACGATGAACAAGAGGAGCCAAACTCGTGCTTGTGCCGCCTCTAGCGCTTATCGGGTTGTCACTCAAGAACGCATGGGGATATGGTTCAGGAATGAGCTCCAGCACGAACGCTTCAACAAGATCAGGAACCATGAAGTGAAGGCCACAAAGTGGGCTTGCCCCATTATATTTAACCAACTCGGTATTTCTGAAGACTTTAATTTACTTTGCAATAGAGTTGGCCTGCAAAACTTTGTGTACAATGATGTGCTTACTTAGCGCCGGTTAACCATTGGATTCATAAGTTCGTTGCAAAGCACCGTTAAACTATGGCAAGGAGAGGACACGATTTCTTTTTGACTTATGAACAACAACTACACTTTAAGACTAGATGAATGGTGCGCATGTTTAAATTTCCCAAACAATGATGTTAATGCTCTATGCGCATCGTTTACTAGCTTATTACCTTCCCTGAACAATATTATAATGGAATGAGTTTCAGTACTAGAGTAAGCAAGGGGAAGAATATTCAACATCCTGCAATTCGCTATTTGTTCTATGTTATTGCTAACACCTTGCAGGCATGTAATGAGTTCACAAGTCTCAGTGAGGAGGACATTCTAGTCCTTGCAAAGGATGCTTACATCAATAGAAACTTGTCACTGTACTTGGGCGCAATCCTTGTGTGCTACCTGGAGTACCAATCCTCCCAAAGCTAAGGTCCAATCATAGGTGGAGGCATCATCACCGTGCTTGCCAATGCCCTAGGCATCGACCTAGGTGAGTTGCAACCTGTGCTAGGTGAGCGACGTATTGGTTTCTCTAATTTAAAGGCTTGTGGAATGCTCACTAGGAGAGGTGATGTTTATTATCTGCATATTACTAGAGCTGGGTGTATCTACCCCGCTCCTATGCCTAAAGGTCTTTTCTCTATCAAGGAAGGACGTTTGCTATATACAGGTTGAGAAACACCAACCCGGGGAGGAGATTTCTGATCAGGTTGAGGACCAAGAAGAGGAGCAAGAAGTTACTCATCAAGAGGAGCAGCCATCAACCCGGTTCGCTACATACCAAGTGACATGGGTATACCTTGCAGGTACTCGAGTGTGCTATATACGGTTTGGATACGGTGAAAGCCCACAGCGTTGCCACGACCCAATGAAGACTTCGAGTGGCCCACAGACTCTTGATGACTTGCGAGACAAGAAGAAGTCTAAATATAGAAAGTTTAAAGGGAAAACCCTAACCTGTAACCGACTCGACCTGCTACCCGAGACCTCGCCTATCTATATAAAGGCCAGGAGGGGGCGGCGAGGAACACACACACAACCCTAGTTTACACAACCCTCGCCAGATTGCATCAGCGCACCATTGTAATCTTCGATTCCTTCGTTAATTCCAAGAGAAGACAAGCAGGAGTAGGTACCTCTACGAGGCCTGAACCTGGGTAAACCTTGTGTCCCTGTGTGCTTGTTTGCTAGCCGATTGGTGCTTCCAGCACTCCCTCCTTCTCCAAAACCCAAGTCCATAACAATGGGCATTAACGAGTTAAACCCTCGTCAATTGGCACCGTCTATGAGAATTGGGAGTGCTAATGTTGTGTCTTCTTCGGCGTCATGAACCGCGATCTACAAATCCGCCACGGCGGAGATCCGCCAGCTCTTCGGCGCGTTCGACTTCACAGTCCACACGCCCGCCACTCGCCCAACTTTCAAGTCCGTGGGCGATGGAATCAGCCTGACAATCAAGAGCTTCCACTTCCAAGTTGGTCAGATCGGCACGCTTTGCATGCCTGACCAGCCAACAGAATCCGCGATTGCTCCAGCATCATGGTTCCCGCCACCAATCGGCGCCCTCAGCGAGCTCAACACCTCAGCAACAGCTGAGAGCACGGATAGCGATGGTAGTCGCGGATCCGATCTAGGTGGCCTAGCAACAGAAGGTGGAGTCTACGGCTCGGGATCTGAGAGTTGCGGGAGAAACAGCTTCCCCAGCCACTTCATGTGCGTCGTCATCAACACGAGCGACTCCACCGCTAATCGCGAAAACGGTGGCAATGGATCTGGCACTGACCCGCCTACCAGTGGCATACGTAATGGCGGACCTCCCAACAGCAGTCCCCCAAACGGTGGCAATGGCGCACCCGTCAACAATAGAGGGGAAGTCAAACCTCCAACCATGGTGAACGAACACACTTGCAAACGTGTCGTGATTAGGCTCAACGATCTCGAGTGGGCCCATTGCCTAGAAGCTCTGCGAGGCAACCCTCTGCCTCCAAGCACCTCGCAGGAGATGCTGATGGGCTACCATTGGCTACTTAAAGAGGAGTATGATACATTGCAAATGTATCTATAATTTTTGATGTTCCATGCTTGGTTTTATCAACTTTTTTATGTTTTGTCCACACTTTGGAGTACTTTTTATACACTATCTTGGACTGACCTATTAACAAAGAGCCATAGTGCCAGCTGCCTGTTTTCTGCTATTTTTGGTTCCAGGAAGTCAGAAAATTAATATTGTCAGAATTGGATGGGACAAAAGCCGAAGTTGATATTTTACCAGAAGACTCACGGAGCTAGAAGACAAGACGGAGAGGGGCCACAGGGTGGCCACACCACCCCTAGGCGCAGGTCCCCATGGCCACGCCAGGGCATGGTGTGGGCCCCTGATACGTCCATTTTGCATCACTATTCTATGTCTTAATTCACTATTATTCATTGATATATTTCGTATTGAGAGGTGATACTTATGTTATTTCATCTGTTTTTGCATGGTTGATGACTTTTGGAGCATGAACCGCTGCAAAGATCAGAAAATCCGGGAAAATATACGAAAAATTCTATTTTTCAAGAAGACTCAGGATGCTAGAAGATGGAGTGGAGGTGGGCCACAGGGGGCCCACACCACCCCATGGCGCGGGCACTCCTAGGCCGCGCCTGAGAGTGGTGTGGCCACCCTGGCCCACTCCAGCCTCTCTCCTCTAGCGTATATCATCCCCATGAAACCCTAAGACTCGGGGAGCGACCACTGAAAGATTCTGCCGCCTCTGTGGGGCGGAAAACGCCGAGAGAGAAAGATCTCTTCGGAAGACAGATTTCTGGCGGGGGAATTCCTTCCCGGAGAGGGGAGATCATCTTCATCTACACCACCATCAAGCTGGACTTCATCGGGATCATCATCATCATCATCACCACCATCATCACCATCAGCACCCTCATCATGATCTCCATATTGCTGTAAAAATTGAGTTGAATCTTGCATAGTTCATAGGGGAAACTTTCCCGGTGTTGATTACTCTTTGTAGTTGATGCTATTGAGTGAACATTGAATTATTGTTTATGTTCAGATTGTTATACATCATTATTCCATCTCTGATCATGATCCATATGATGTCTTGTGATTAGTTCGTTTTGTTCTTGAGGACATGGGAGAAGTCTTGTTGTTAGCTGTGGAGTTGCGTTGAGAAAGATTCAATAGATTGTTATTTAAGTTGTGGTGTACTTCTTCTAGTGGTGTCATGTGAACATCGACTACATGAAACTTCACCTATATGGGCCAAGGGGAATGCATTGTGTATTTGGCTATTAATCGTAGGGGTTGTCAGAGTGACAGAAACCCGAACCCCCGTTCGGAAACCATTGCACAAGGGACGTAAGGGTCTTAGAGTTTAAAGCTGTGGTTAGGTTTCTACCTTAATTACTTTCTTGTACTTACGGATGTTTGCAAGGGGTTTAATCACAAGTATGTATTAGTCTTGGATGGGGCGGTACATTTGCACAGGTTCACCCACACAACACTTAGCAAGCTAAAGAAGATTAATCGACTATATGAAGCGAAAGCACTTGACAGTCTTCCCATGTGTCCTCGAGAACGTTCGGTCATATATAGAAATACAACCGCCTTGTCCTTTGCTGCATAAAGGATTGGGCCACTTGCTGCATTTATTCCTACTGTCTTTTATTTACTCCTACTTTGTTTACTTGCTATATTGAAAACCCCTAAAAATCCGTTTGCTAAGTATTTGTAGAGAATTCCTGATCCATACCACTAGCCAACACCTTTTGCTCCTCGTTGGGTTGAACACTCTTACTTATCGAAAATACTGCGATACACCCCATATACTTGTGGGTCATCAAGACTATTTTCTGGCACCGTTGCCGGGGAGTGAAGCGCTATTGGAGAGTGGAACTGGTAAAGGAAACTTCTACTGTGAGTATTGTTTACTTCTGCTAGTTGCTTTATTTTCGTTATGGATAATTCGCTGAGTTTCTTATTTGGTAATGCTACTACCACTGCTAAGGTAGTAGATAAGCCACCACCTGCTGAGAATGATGTTTTCAAAATACTTACAAAAATTATTGATCGTGTTATGGATAACTACTATGTTGGGGATGGAACTGTCCATCCCGGTGATCATTTACTCTTTATACACGAATTATGCGGGTTGTTCAAGTGTGCAGGTCTTACAATAGATCAAGTTAAGAAGAAGTTATTCTCATTATCACTGAAAGGAAGAGCTGAAGAATGGTATAAGCCGCTGAAGAATGGTCAAGCTCTGGAATGGGAGGAAATAGTGCCTCTCTTTTATTCAAAGTTTTATCCTCCTAGTGAGATTCATAAAGATCGGAATCAAATATACAACTTTTGGCCTCTTGATGGAGGGAGTACAACTCAAGCTTGGGGGAGATTGAAGTTACTAATGCTCAAATGTCCCATTCATGAGCTCCCCAACAATATTATTATCAACAACTTTTATGCAAGGCTCCCTCTACATGATAAAGATTTATTCGATGCTTCTTGTGCTGGATCATTCACTCGCATGGAAGAAGAAGTTAAATGGGATCTTCTGGACCGTATTCAAGACAATGCTGAAGCTTGGGAGAATGACAAAGGTAGAAAGTCAGGTATAAATTATGATTATGAATGCATAGAATCTTTTATGGGAACTAATGACTTTCAAAATATTAAAAATGCTTATGGTCTACACTCTCAAGCTATTGCTTCTTATTTTGAGGCTTTTGCTTCCTACATAGAAGTGCCTAAAAAGAAGTGGAATAAGTATCATGAACCTTATAAATATGTTGCTAAGAGTGTTCCTGCAAGAAATACTGAAGTTTATACTGCTAATCATGTCTTACCCAAACCTTATATTGATAAAATGCCTTTTCTAGTGAAGGTAAAGGAGCATTCTGTGATAGCTAGTATGGTTAATGAAAGTACAAGTAAAGCTATTGAACCTGATAAACAAATGGTTGATTAACCTATAATAGCAAATGTGAAAGCCTTTGTCACTAAGTATGAGGAAGAGGGACACACTATCCTTTGTAAGGATAGCTCTAATATTGTTTCACATAGTAGTGTTATGAGAGCTAGTATTCCTGCGTTTTCTGTTAGAATAAGTGATCATCGCTATGATGGTCCTTGTGATAGCTATATTGTTAAGTTTATGCATGATACTGAAAGTTACTATGAAAGAGGGAAAAGTGTTCTTATGCATCTCAATAATATCAAGTTTCCTCGCTTTACGCTGAAAGTTTTTATGTTGCACTTCTTTTGCCTTCTTATGCAAGTTGCCTTTGGTTTCAATAACTTGTTTGTTTACAAAATCCCATTGCATAGGAAGTGGGTTAGACTTAAAAGTGTGTGTGTTTTTGCTTCTTAATGCTCATTTTCACTTCCATTCATATCCCTATGAGAGCTTCTTCAAAATTATCATTCCCATCTTAATGGCTATAAAGAAAGAGCTTTATGGGAGACAACCCAATTTGTTTTTGCTTTTAGTTTGTTTTTGTTTCTTTGAGTCTTGGAAGTTATTACTTTACTAATAACCGCTCCTTATCCGTTTTGTTTGGTTTTTGTGTCAAGATCAACCTCTAATAAGAGAGAAGTAAGATTTGGGGAAGTTGCTGTCCCGAAACAGATTTTTGTGCTTCACCGTAAAAATTCGTGAGAGATCTCTGTCTGTCGGATTGAGCTGTAATTTGTTGTGCTTCTGCCCCAGGTTGTTATTTAACTTTCGTTCGTTTTGCACTTTTTGATTTGAGCAACAGAAGATTTTAAGCTGCTGAAGAATGGTCAAGCATATAACTCAGATTGGACCTCACTGTAACCTCAATCACCTAAAGATGCCTATGATAGGGGCAATGAGAGCTGAAAGCTAGTAATTATCATAATTTTTGGGAGCTCTTTATGAGACTTGCAATCCCTGCTTCCCTCTTTGAAGGGGCTTTCTTTTGCTTTGTAGTTGAGTCAGTAAACCTATTCCCTTCTATCTCAACAAGTATTTTGAGTTGATGTGTTTCATTCATTCATATGATGACTTATTCAATCATGTTTCTTATGTTCCTTGCTTTGCACGTTGCTCTTATCTTGATGTTTACTACTTTGAAAGCCTTCTTTGAAAAAACCAGCTATTTGTGAACTCCAGTAAATTATCTACTATTCTTCGACCAAGAGCTAAGTTTGCCATTACCAATTATGATTCACTTTATGTATCTTTATTGTGTTTCCTTTACTAATTGCAAGTTGAGTTATATAATAGTGAGTTATCTTCTATTATGATCTATGTATTTGATGAATGTGATGCTTCTTGTCCGTATTCTTTTATCGACTCTTCAATCCATAAACCTGAGGTCATGTTTATTGAGGTCAGTTTTGCTTGGGGACAAGCAAAGTCTAAGCTTGGGGGGAGTTGATACTTCCATTTTGCATCACTATTCTATGTCTTAATGCACTATTATTCATTGATATATTTCGTATTGAGAGGTGATACTTATGCTATTTCATCTGTTTTTGCATGGTTGATGAATTTTGGAGCATGGACCGCTGCAGTCAGGATTCTGATGGAAACGGTGCTATTTGGAGACAAAATTCGCGAAGATCAGAAAATCCGAGAAAATATACGGAAAATTCTATTTTTCCAGAAGACTCAGGATGCCAGAAGATGGAGTGGAGGTGGGCCACAGTGGGCCCACACCACCCCATGGCGCGGGCAGGCCTAGGCCGCGCCTGGGAGTGGTGTGGCCGTCCTGGCCCAGTCCAGCCTCTCTCCTCTAGTGTATATCATCCCCACGAAACCCTAAGCTCTGGGGAGCGACCACAGAAAGATTCCGCCGCCTCTGCGGGGCGGAAAACACCGAGAGAGAAAGATCTCTCCGGCAAACAGATTTCTGCCGGGGGAATTCCTTCCCGGAGAGGGGAGATCATCGCCATCGTCACCACCATCAAGCTGGACTTCACCGGGATCATCATCACCACCATCATCACCATCAACACCCTCATCACCATATCCATATTGCTGTAACAATTGAGTTGAATCTTGCATAGTTCATAGGGGAAATTTTCCCGGTGTTGATTACTCTTTGTAGGTGATGCTATTGAGTGAACCATTGAATTATTGTTTATGTTCAGATTGTTATACGTCATTATTCCATCTCTGATCATGATCCATATGATGTCTTGTTAGTAGTTCGTTTTGTTCTTGAGGACATGGGAGAAGTCTTTTTGTTAGTACTGGAGTTGCGTTGAGAAAGATTCAATAGATTGTTATTTAAGTTGTGGTGTACTTCTTCTAGTGGTGTCATGTGAACGTCGACTACATGACACTTCACCTATATGGGCCTAGGGGGATGCCTTGTGTATTTGGCTACTAATCGTAGGGGTTGCCGGAGTGACAGAAACCTGAACCCCTGTTAGGAAACCATTGCACAAGGGACGTAAGGGTCTTAGAGTTTAAAGCTGTTGTTAGGTTTCTACCTTTATTACTTTCTTGTACTTACGGATGTTTGCAAGGGGTTTAATGACAAGTGTGTATTAGTCTTGGATGGGGTAGTACATTAGCACAGGTTCACCCACACAACACTTAGGAAGCTAAAGAAGATTAATCGACTATATGAAGCGAAAGCACTTGACAGTCTTCCCATGTGTCCTCGAGAACGTTTGGTCATCTATAGAAATACAATCGCTTGTCCTTTGCTGCATAAAGGATTGGGCCACTTGCTGCATTTATTCCTACTGTCTTTTATTTACTCGTACTTTGTTTACTTGCTATATGGAAAACACCTAAAAATCCGTTTGCTATGTATTTGCAGAGAATTCCTGATCCATACCACTAGCCAACACCTTCTGCTCCTCGTTGGGTTCGACACTCTTACTTATCGAAAATACTGCAGTACACCCCCTATACTTGTGGGTCATCAGCCCCCTGGCCGGCCACCGACCTTTCCTCTTTCGCCTATATATCTCCCCTGATGCAAAAACCCTAAATCGTCAATCAGAAACCCACGAAGTTCCGCAGCACCGCCGCCACCGAGGGGAGATTCGGGGGACAGAAAGTCTCTGTTCTAGCACCCTACCGGGATGGGGAAGTGCCCCCGGAGCCATCTCCATCGATCTCCACCACCATCTCCATCACCATTGCTCATTCCCATGATGAGGAGGGAGTAGTTCTCTCTCAAGGCTAAGGGTTCTACCGGTAGCTATGTGTTCATCTCTCTCTCTATGCATGATCATATTGTGATCATCAGCTTTGTAATCAAGTAGATATACTTTGCTACTCAAGTACTTTAATAGATCTCTGCTCTCCCCATGTGTGTGAAAGTGATAGGTGCACACCATGTTATGAGTTATATTTGGAGTTGGATGTTTCCATGAAATTATGGTGTTCGTTGGAACCATCTATTACTCAAGGTGACAGTGTGGAGTTATCTAGATGGGAAATGCTTACTTTGAGGTGTGCTATTATAGTCGTGCCATCGATTAGAGTGTCCAACCGGATAGTACTTCAGTGTAGTATCAGGAAGATAATATATTTATATGAGAGTGTTCACTAGTGAAAGTATGATCCCTAGGCCTTTTTTCTAACCACTGAAACACCGTTTGCTACTAGATCTGTTACATGTTTGCTTGCTTCCATCTTTATTCCGGTTTGCCTTTAGTCTTTTCCACGCCAACAAGCTATTTTCTATCACCGCTACCACTTATAATTATCCATCCCACTTGTGTTTCACTATCTCTTCACCTAACTAGTGCACATATACACTTGATAAGTGTATTGTGTGTGTTGAGGACACAAGAGACTTCTTGTATCTTGATTGCAGGGTTGCTTGAGAGGGGATACCTTTGACCACTTCCTCCCTAAGTTCGATAAACCTTGGGTGATCCACTTAAGGGAAAACTTGCTGTTGTTCTACAAACCTCTACACTTGGAGGCCCAACAACAGTGTACAAGAATAGAAGTGCGTAGACATCAAGATATTTTCTGGCGCCATTGCCGGGGCGGTAAGGTAAACGGTACTCACATCCTCTAGTGTGAGTGCTCGAAGTTATTTCCTTTAGATTCTGCAATTTTGTCTTTTTGTTTCTTGTTTTCACTAGTTAGGCTTAATGGAAAACAACAACAAAATCAGAGATTTTATAGTATTTATCTTGAGTTAGGACATGAAGTGTTTGAAGAGAAAATTAAAAAACCTATGGAACTTTATTTGCGTGCTAATAACAATGTTATTAGTATGAATTCTTTGAACACCATTATTGCTAATGCTATGGAATAGTCTAAGCTTGGGGAAGCTTGTTTTTATGAAGATGATCTTTTTAGTCCCCCAAGAATGGAGGAGAAAATTTACTTTGATGATACTATGCCTCCAATATATGATGATTACAATGATGAATATGATATTTTCAGTCCTCCTACTATGGAGGAGAAAATTAATTATGATTACAATATGCCTCCTATATTTGATGATTATGGTGATGAGAATAATAATGATAACTATTTTGTTGAATTTGCTCCCACTACAATTAATAAGAATGACTATGCTTATGTGGAGAGTAATAATTATTATATGCATGTGGCTCATGATAAGAATGTTTTATGTGATAGTTATATTGTTAATTTTATTCATGATGCTACTTAAAGTTATTATGAGAGAGGGAAATATGGTTTTATGCATCTCAATAATATTAAGTTTCCCCTCTTTATGTTGAAAGTTTGAAGTTGCACTTGTTTTGCTTCCCTATGCTTGTTGCTTTGTGATTTCATGACTTGTTTCTTTAGAAGATTCCTATGCATAGGAAGTGGGTTAGACTTAAATGTGTTTTGAATTTACTTCTTGATGCTCTCTTTTACTTCAATTCATATTTCCTATGTGAGCATCTTCTCAAACTATCATGCCTAACTTAAAGGCGTTAAAGAAAAGTACTTATTGGGAGATAACCCAAAAGTTTTAGATGAGTCTTGAAATTTATTAATTCTGTAATAACCGCTCCTTATCCTTTTTATTTGCTATTTGTGCCAAGAGTAACTCTAATGAGAGAGAAGTAATGATTGGGAAAGTTGATGTCCCGAAACAGATTTCTGTTCTTCATCGTAAAAATTCGTGTAAACTCTCTGTACGTCCTTTTGAGGCGTGATTTTTTTTGCTTCTGCCCCAGGTTCTTATCTAACTTTCGTTAGTTCAACACATTTCGATTTCAGCAACAGAAGGTCTTTGAAAAAATTCGTTTTTAGCTGCTGGTCTGTTTTGACAGATTTCTGCCATTATTTGCATTTGCTTCTTGTTGGTTCCTTTTTGAGTTCTTTTGAGGAACTGAGATTTTTGAGGGAAGTGCTACAGTAGCTTGTGTTCTAATGGATGTTTTATTGGTGTTGTAACTGAAGCTAAATACCTATTATCTTGAGTGCACTAATGTTGCTAATAAAGATTGTGTGAAGTTTTGTATGAAGGAAAAATTTCAGGTGTATGGGAGGAATGAGTAGTGAGATGAAGGATGGACTAAAGCTCAAGCTTGGGGATGCCACGCGTGTCACCCCAAGAAATATCCAAGAAGTACAAGCGTCAAAGCCTGGGGATGCCCAAGGCATCCCCTTCTTCATCAATAAAAATCTCAGGTTTCTTCCAAACACTTCATTTTTATTGTTTCATGCAAAGTTGTGTTGTTCTTGGAGCGTCTTTGTTTTCGTTCTTAGTTTTAGTTTGCTTTGTTTTCTTTGTTTGCATGAATAAGTTGGTTGGATCCCAACACACTTCTTTTGGAGAGAGACACACTCTGCTTGCATTGTTTAGAACACTCTAGTTTTCATTCTTATTGTTTTGTGAGTGTTCTCTTTTGCTAGCACTGGGTTTAGCCTTAGTTTTCTTGTGCTTTCAGCTTATAACTTTTTAGTTCTTCCTTTTGGATTTGTGAGACAAGCTCACTGATCCTTATTGATTATTATCTTTGTGAGTTGTTTCAAATAAGTTTGGTTTGGATTGGAAAAGAGTAGGAAAAGCTCATGCTTAAGTGGTAAAAGGAGCTTGTTTTTGACTGTGGCCTATGCTTGATATTGTTTTGGCTTTATGCTTAGTGATCTTTGCTGTAGCATGACTCGTTATAAAGAATTGAGATTGCTTAATGTGCCTTGGAAGAATCATGCGTTGTTTTAGTATATTAAAGCATAGTATTGTGGTATTCTCCTTTGATGCTTTATTTGGGTTGACTTGGCACATGCTCACACCATGTTATGACTATCCCAAGTCACCATAGCCTTTATGATCCTTTAGTTTTCAACTTGTAGTATCACTTTATGCTTTAATCAATGATGTTTTGTCGCTTTGCATGATTATGGCCATTATTGCTCTCTTAGTTGGTCGCTCCCAGTCTTTTGCTAGCCTCCGTAACCAAGTATGAGTTCCACTCATGCATCCAACTCCTTAAACCAAGTTATTCCAAAGATTCCACCATACCTACCTATTAGCAATTGCTATTCCAAGTATATTCATGTTTTCATCTACCTTCCAAATTAAACTTGTTATGAGAAAATTAATGATTAAAGCTCTCACAAACTTGATGGCACACTTTACTTTCTTGCATTTAATAAACTTGAACCATTGTGTCCTTTGTGGCGTATATGCTTGCACTTTATAAGTTGAAATTAGCAGAACGATGTATCATGGGGAATGCTTTCAACATTTCACTTATACTTTGTACCCCGTTGATATCATGTTCTTTTGCTTATGGATCCTGGCGGTGTGAAATAAAAGTGGAACTTGTAAGATCATGGAGTTTGTATGTGTGTTAGAGAAACGTCCGGGATGCTAGCCTAAGCCATGCCTAATCGTGGTGGAAACTTGCAGCATCACCATAATGAGCACTCTATGAAGCATCCTCAATAAAAACCTATGCAAATAGCAAATAAAAAGATCACTGAGATGCTCATTGTCTGCTTGCCTTGTCATTTTGATTATGGGATAGCTCCTGTATCATGTGCAAGGGGTACCCCGTTGGCGGTTCTTTATGATACATATGTACTTATAATGACAAGAGCTTACTCGTTACTAAAGGTAAGTAGCATGAGGATTGGTCTTCATAAGTAAGGGGCATGAGATTTTAGCTTATAACTTGTCAAGCATATCCTCTTAGTTGTGTCACTTTTTGGAAGCTCTTTCTGAAACTTGAATCCCTACTTCCTTCTATGAAGGCCTTTCTTCCACTATATATTGAGTCTCCACCTTCTATCTTTATGCACCTACTTTGAGAGCATAGTGGCCATTCTTAGTTCTATGTGCATTGTCCCAAGACTAGTTGATTGATGCATAACTTGATATTGCTTGTTTATTAACTATTTGTATCTAGTCACTCTTATAAACATTGAAGGTGTCCTATGCATTTATGTTTTCTACTCTATGGGGGACAAGCTGAATGCTACTATGCTATGTTTTCTTTATGTGAAACAAACAAATGTCTTGCAAAGCATTGTTATTCATGAATCTTTTGTTTGTGCCTTTTCATGTTGCAACATAGTTTGTTTGTCTTATTGCTAGAACTTTGTCTTTCATGTATGATTGAAGTACTATGATCCCAGCTTCGAATGTTTTACAAATACTTTGATCAAGCTTTTGATGGTGCATGTCACCTCAAAAATTATTCTTTCTTTTTATCACTTACCTACTCGAGGACGAGCATGAGTTAAGCTTGGGGATGTTGATACATTGCAAATGTATCTATAATTTTTGATGTTCCATTCTTAGTTTTATCTACTTTCTTATGTTTTGTCCACACTTTGGAGTACTTTTTATACACTTTCTTGGACTAACCTCTTTACAAAGAGCTACAGTGCCAGCTGCCCGTTTTCTACTGTTTTTGGTTCCAGGAAGTCAGAAAATGAATATTCTCAAAATTGGACGGGACTAAAGCCAAAGTTGATATTTTATCGGAAGACTCATGGAGCTAGAAGATGAGACTGAGAGGGGCCACAGGGTGGCCACAACACCCCTAGGCGCGGGTCCCCCTGGCCACGCCAGGGCATGGTGTGGGCCCCTGGCCGGGCACCGACCTTGCCTCTTTCGCCTATATATCTCCCCCGATGCAAAAACCCTAAATCGTCAATCCGAAATCCACGAAAAGTTCCGCAGTGCCGCCGCCACCGAAGAGGAGATTCGGGGGACGGAAAGTCTCTGTTCCGGCACCCTGCTGGGACGGGAAACTGTCCCCGGAGCCATCTCCATCGATCTCCACCACCATCTCCATCACCGTTGCTGATTCCCATGATGAGGAGGGAGTATTTCTCTCTCAAGGCTAAGGGTTCTACCGGTAGCTGTGTATTCATCTCTCTCTATGCATGATCATATTGTGATCATGAGCTTTGTAATCAAGTAGATCTACCTTGCTACTCAAGTGCTTTAATAGATCTCTGCTCTCCCCATGTGTGTGAAAGTGAGAGCGTGCACACCATGGTGGCACTTAGGCTAGAGATTACAAATTCTTGTTATGAGTTATATTTGGAGTTGGATGTCTTTATGAAATTGTGGTGTTTGTTGGACTCATCTAGTACTCAAGGTGATAGTGTGGGGTTTTCTAGATGGGAAAGGCTTACTTTGAGGTGTCCTGTTATAGAACTACCATCGATTAGAGTGTTCAACCGGAGAGTAGTTAAGAGTAGTATCATAAAGAGAAGATATTTATATGAGAGAGTTCACTAGTGAAAGTATGATCCCTAGGCCTTGTTTCTAAGCATTGATACACTGTTTGCAATTAGATCTGTTACATGTTTGCTTGCTTCCATCCTTATTTCAGTTTGCCTTTAGTCTTTTCCATGCCATCAAGTTATTTTCTATCACCGTTACCACTTATAATTATCCATCCCACTTGTGTTTCACTATCTCTTCACCGAACTAGTGCACCTATTCACCTGACAAGTGTATTGGGTGTGTTCGGGACACAAGAGACTTCTTGTATCTTGATTGCAGGGTTGCTTGAGAGGGGATACCTTTGACCACTTCCTCCCTGAGTTCGATAAACCTTAGGTGATCAACTGAAGGGAAAACTTTTTGCTGTTCTACAAACCTCTACACTTGGAGGCCCAACAACTGTCGACAAGAATAGAAGTGCGTAGACATCAGGGTATAGACGCCAGCTACAAACAATTGTGCAACTCGAAGCGCGTAAAAAGGCGGCGGACGAAACGAGCCTTCGATGGGCTGGGCTCTCCTCCCACAGAGGATCCTCCTCCAATGGCAACGAGGACGTGGCCAACAAGAGACGATCTCGAATGGCCCTCCTCACCGAGCAGGAGCACATAGAAGTTGCGAAAGTCCTCAACTTCAGCTCTACGACAATCGACACTTGGGGCAACGTGGTCCCAAAGATGCCGCAAGCAGCGGTGACAGCGGCCACCATGTACCTACTCAACAACCAGCCGCCGGCTGGAGATCCCCGAGCCGACATGCACCGATCTATGATCGCGGGCTTGGGGTTAATCGAGGCCGCTCTTGACAAAGAGCCGACGCCGGAGCCGAAGAAAAACAAGGCTCTAGCAAAATGCTATTCCTCACCTTCGTCCAGCGACGAAAGTCACGATCTATCTCGACGACGCCGCTCACGGCGACACGACCACGACTACGATGCACGTGATGACATCATGCAGCGAAAAATCGACAAGTCAAGGGCATGACGTGCTCGATCGACTGACTCAGAGGACGAAGACGTGGAGCTCTGTGGCGCTAGAAGCTTCTGCAGGGCCATCAGACAAAAGCGAATGCCCAAAGGGGTTCAAGCTCCCATCGGAGAACCCAAAATTTGACGGCCAGCAGGACCCGAAAATCTAGTTGGAGGACCACATCTCCTCCGTCAGGCTCCATGGTGGGAGTCAAAGTACGGCCATGCAATGCCTGCAGCTACAGGCGCCGCCCGAGCATGGATCAACAACCTCCCGCGCGGATCCATTCGCAGCTGGGATGAGCTGGTCTATAGCTTTGTGCGCAACTTTAAGGGCACCTACAAAAGGCCCACGTCAATTGAAGAACTAAGGTGCTGCCAGCAAAGGTCAGGCGAATCGCTACGCTCGGACATCCAGAGGTGGTCCATCATCAAGAACTCCGCAGAAAATATCTCGGAGGACCGGGCAATCGACACATTCAACGGTGGCATTCGCCGCATAGAGCTCAGGGAGGAACTAGGCCGCTCGAAGCCCAAAACCATTGACCACCTGATGGAAATCGCGAATCGGTGGGCAGATGGAGAAGATTCGGTGAAAAATTGCGTTCACTCTGACGATGAAGCAGAGCTCGAGCGCAGACGTGATCGCCGAAGCAAACGTCGAATGGGCATCTACGATGACCGCGACGATGTCAACATGGTCGCATCTTGCTACGCCGACAAGCGTGACGACAACCGCAATAGCGGCTATCACAGCGGTGGACACCGCGACTCCGGGAAAACCACGCAGGTATGGCAGCGTCGCATTCACGAAGAGGCACCCGTGACAACAATCGAGGACGAACTGTCAAGGCCGTGCAACATGCACTCCTACATTGACAAGCACGACGGCAAGAAGAAATCCAGCCACCTTCTCAAGGAATGCCATGAGTTCCTCAAGCTCCACGCGGGTTTAGCTCGGATGAACTGCGACGCAGTCAACAGGGGCTACGGAGTTTCCCTAGGCGCTGTAGCACATGGAGCTCCTCCACCACCACCTGGAGTACCACCACCAGCGGCCGCACTAGTTCATGATCAAGGCGGTGAGCCATACCCACAGGTTGTGGGCAAAATGATGATCCAAAAGGGATGCCCCTTGAATCGGGTGTAGAAGGCCATCACTCGCCAAGTCAACTTGGCGACAAACTCACCACCATCCACTACTGAGTACCTCAGCGGAAGCGACTCCTACATCACCTTCGACAAGCGCGACCACCCGCGCCAAGTACCCCCGCCAAGGCCATTGTCCCCTCGTACTCGAGGCATAGATTGGAGGCTTCGACATGAGTCCCGTCTTCATGGATGGTGGAAGCGGCATTAACCTTATGTTTGCAATTACCTTGCGAGAAATGAGGATCCCTCTGACCTACCTAGAGGACTCGGACACGACATTCCACGGCATCGTCCCAGGCAAGGGCATATATCCCCTTGGCAAAATCAACCTCGACGTCATTTTAGGCATGCCGAAAAACTTTCGACGTGAACGCATCGACTTCGAAATCGTCGACTGGCCCTCACAGTACCACTACATCCTCGGACGCGTCGCGTTCGCCAGGTTCATGTTAGTACCACACTATGCCTACCTGCAAATGAAAATGTCGGGCCCAAACGGCATCATCACAATCAATGGGAGCTTCGAGAGGTCTGACAGCTGCGATAGGGAATTCAATAGAATCTCCCAGTCCTTCGGCATGCAGGAAGAACTCGCAAGATTGAAGGAGTCAACAGACAACAGTTTGCCTCCCCTGAGCCGGCCAAGTTCACCCGACCTGTCCTTTGACTCGTCGGTGCACACGAAGAAAGTTCAGGTACACCCATCAGACCGGGGCAAGACGACCCTCATCGCCAACAATGTGAGTCCCGCATAGGAACTCGCGCTCGTCGAATTCCTCCGTGAGCACTGGGAAATCTTTGCCTAGTGTCAAGCGGACATGCCAGTGGTTCCTAGGGAAATTTTCTGGCGTTGTTGCCGGCGAGTGAAGCGCTATTGGGGAGTGGAACTGGTAAAGGAAACTTCTACTATGAGTATTGTTTACTTCTGCTAGTTGCTTTATTTTCGTTATGTATAATTCGCTGAGTTTCTTATTTGGTAATGTTACTACCACTGCTAAGGTAGTAGATAAGCCACCACCTGCTGAGAAAGATGTTTTCAAAATACCTACAAGAATTATTGATCGTGTTATGGATAACTACTATGTTGGGGATGGAACTGTCCATCCCGCTGAGCATTTACTCTTTATGCACGAATTTATGCGGGTTGTTCAAGTGTGCAGGTATTACTATAGATCAATTTAAGAAGAAGTTATTCTCATTATCACTGAAAGGAAGAGCCGAGGAATGGTATAAGCTGCTGAAGAATGGTCAAGCTCTGGAATGGGAGGAAATAGTGCCTCTCTTTTATTCAAAGTTTTATCCTCCTAGTGAGATTCATAAAGATCGGGATCAAATATACAACTTTTGGCCTCTTGATGGAGAGAGTACAGCCCAAGCTTGGGGGAGATTGAAGTTATTAATGCTCAAATGTCCCATTCATGAGCTCCCCAACAATATTATTATCAATAACTTTTAATCAAGGCTTTCTCTTCATGACAAGGATTTATTGGATGCTTCTTGTGCTGGATCATTCACCCGCATGGAAGAAGAGGCTAAATGGGATCTTCTGGACCGTATTCAAGACAATGCTGAAGCTTGGGAGAATGAAAAAGGTAGAAAGTCAGGTATAAATTATGATTATGAATGCATTGAATCTTTTATGAGAACTGATGACTTTCAAAATATTAAAAATGCTTATGGTCTAGACTCTCAAGTTATTGCTTCTTATTTTAAGGCTTTTGCTTCCTACATTGAAGTGCCTAAAAAGAAGTGGAATAAGTATCATGAACCTTATAAAGATGTTTCTAAGAGTATTCCTTCAAGAAATACTGAAGTTTATACTGCTAATCATGTTTTACCTGAACCTTATATTGAGAAAATGCCTTTTCCCAGTTAAGGTAAAGGAACATTCTATGATGGCTAGTATGGTAGATGAAAGTATGAATAAAGTTGTTGAAACTGATAAACAAATGGTTGATGAACCTATAATAGAAAGTATGAAAGACTTTGTCACTAAGTATGAAAAAGAGGGACACCCTATCCTTTGTAAGGATACCTCTAATATTGTTTCACAAAGTAGTGTTATGAGAGCTAGTATTCCCGTGTTTTCTGTTCGAATAAGTGATGATTGCTATGATAGTCCTTCTGATAGTTATATTGTTAAGTTTATGCATGATACTGAAAGTTACTATGAGAGAGGGAAAAGTGTTCGTATGCATCTCAATAATATCATGTTTCCTCGTTTTATGCTGAAAGTTTTTGTGTTGCACTTCTTTTGCCTTCTTATGCAAGTTGCCTTTGGTTTCAATAACTTGTTTGTTTACAAAATCCCGTTGCATAGGAAGTGGGTTAGACTTAAATGTGTGTGTGTTTTTGCTTCTTAATGCTCTCTTTCACTTCAATTCATATCCCTACGAGAGCTTCTTCAAAATTATCATGCCCATTTTAATGGCTATAAAGAAAGAGCTTTATGGGAGACAACCCAATTTGTTTTTGCTTTCAGTTTGTTTTTGTTTCTTCGAGTCTTGGATGTTATTACTTTGTAGTTTCCAAATTCAGAGACCTACAGAGTCCGTTTCCAACTAGGTAACAGTTCTGGTAGGAAAAGTTCCGCGAAAATATAATCCAACTATATTTTTGCAGTTTTCAATTAATAAGGAAAGCTACGAAGCGAAAAAGAGACGGAAACGGAGCCACGGTGGCCCACACCACCCTGTGGCGTGGGCCCACCCCTGGCCACGCCACCAGGTGGTGAGGCCACTCCGGACTCCGCCTCCGACTCATTTTCTCCGAGTACTTTCCTTTTGATATGAAACTTCGTAATATATAACCCCCTGAATCACCTGAGGTTCGTATATCGTTTTTTCGTCATGTTTTTGTTTTGATCTATTTTCTGCCAGGACATACTATTTGAAGGTTTAGAAGCACAATGGTGTCCGCCAAGTATAAAGGGAAGGAACCTATGGAGGAAGACATCCAAGACCCCAGGAAGGAGAAGGAGATCAAGAGTGAAGGTGAAGAGGAGGAAAAGCACACCGGCACTACCGTTGCAAGCATTGGAGTGGTGGCGAGCCCTGCCAGGATCGAAAGGACTGCACGGATGTCAACTGGAGGGAAGCCTCCGCGTCACTGCTTGGCACCACAGACAACTTCTCCACGCACCAAGAATCCTTTCCATACCCTTATCAATGAGCATCAATACCAGAATATGCTCAATGAGAAATTACCCTCCAATTGGGATTTGCCTCGTTCTAGCCATGCAGGAAAAGAAGACTTCAAGGAGGAAGAGTGGGGAAAGAATAGCAAGAACTGGAATTCTCAACACGACATGATCATGAGCCACATTGAGCAAAACTCGGAGCTTATTCGTAATCTCACCTTCGAAATTGAGGACTTGGGGAAACTTATTAGAGAGCTCATCGAGAGGATACCACCACCACCTAAGGAGTAATTCGTCATCACGTTTTGCATCCCCTTGGTTTGTTCCAAGCTTGGGGGAGTGTCGCGGTATCATATCACTATCTTCTATCTTTTTACCTTATTAGTAGTCATATCATGAATATAGGAGTTATTATGTAGTATGGTTTGCATTATGGAAGTGTCCCCTCTCTCGTTAGATATGTATCCCTTGGTGTGAGTTGCCATTATGGAATATTAATGAGAAGTTCTATCATTCACTCTTTTGCATAGCTTATGTCAGTTTTCAATTCGTGGTTATATGATTGATCTTGTTGTTTGTATTGGTATCACTTTGGGATCATTGAGTTAATTTAGTTGGTTTTGGCAAACCTGGCTCGGTCAGTAGCAACACCTTTTTGAGAGTTGAAAAGAAAAGATAGAAGTACTCCAGAGAAAAATAATTTCATCCTCTTTCTTTCTTGATTTGCTCATAAGTCTAGTATTCTCTAGTTAAGATCTTTTGTGCTTCCAAGGAAGATTGCATGTTTGTTTTTATCATTTGTATGTTTGGTTGTTTCCTTCAACTCTTGTACTTGCTACCCAGCCTTGCTAGCCAAAAACCTGTACTGAGAGGGTATTCTTCTCGTGCATCCACCTCCTTTAAACCAAAACCTTTGCCATTTGTGTCCACCATACCTACCTAGTAGCATTATTGCTATTCCAAGTAAATTCTTGTTTTGTCTACCTCCCAAATTAAACCTGTTATGTGAAAAATTAGTGATTAAAGCTCTCACGAACTTGATGGGACACTTTATTTTCCGCACTTAATAAACCTGAACCATTGTGAACTCTCCATGAAAGTTATATGCTTGCAAATTATAGGTTGGGGATTAGCAGAACCGTGCTGTCACGGGGAACCCTTTCAACACTTGTAAATATATACCCAGTTGATACCTTGCTCTTTTGTTTGTGGATGTCGTCGGTGTGAAATAAAAGGGGAGCTTGTAAGTCCATGGAGTTATCTATGTGTGTTTGAGAAACGCCTGGGCCGCTGGTCTAATCCATGCTGACATGGTGGAAACCTGCAGCGTAAGCATAATGATATCTATGAAGCATTCTTCTTATAAAAAAAGAGAGAGATAGCTATTGAGAAAAAGAAAAAAAGAGAGATACTATGAAAAGAGGAAAGAGAGAAAAAAGCCCCATTTTCCCATGGTAAATAAGAAGATTGTTGAGATACTCATTTTCTGCTTGCCTTGGCATTTTGATATGGGGATTCTTCCATATCATCGGGAAAGGGGTACCCCGTTGGCGGTTCTCAATGATACGCACATACTTACGATGACAAGAACTTACCGGTAACTAAAGTTGAGTAGCATGAGGAGCGGCCCTCGTACTCAAGGGACTTGGGATTTTTAGTTTATAGTATGTCAAGCATATAACTCAGATTGGACCTCACTTTCACCTTAATCACCTAAAGATGCCTATGATAGGGGCAATAAGAGCTGAAAGCTAGTAAGTATCATAATTTTTGGGATCTCTTTATGAGACTTGTAATCCCTGCATCCCTCTTTGAAGGGCCTTTCTTTTACTTTATAGTTGAGTCAGTAAACCTATTCCCTTCTATCTCAGCAAGTATTTTGAGTTGATGTGTTTCATTCATTCATATGATGATTTATGCATTCATGTTTCTTTTGTTCCTTGTTTTGCACATTGCTCTTCTCTTGAAGTTTACTACTTTGAAAGCTTTCTTTGAAAACCAGCTATTTCTGAGCTCCAGCAAATTATCAACTATTCTTCGACCAAGAGCTAAGTTTGCCATTACCAATTCTGATTTACTTTATGTATCTTTATTGTGTTTCCTTTACTCATGGCAAGTTGAGTTATATAATAGTGAGGTGTCTTCTATTATGATCTTTGTATTTGATGAATGTGATGCTTCTTGTCCGTGTTCTTTTATCGACTCTTCACTCCATAAACCTGAGGTCATGTTTATTGAGCTCAGTTTCGCTTGGGGACAAGCAAAGTCTATGCTTGGGGGGAGTTGATACGTCCATTTTGCATCACTATTCTATATCTTAATTCACTATTATTCATTGATATATTTCGTATTGAGAGGTGATACCTATGTTATTTCATCTATTTTTGCATGGTTGATGACTTTTGGAGCATGGACCGCTGCAGTCAGGATTCTGATGGAAAAGGTGCTGTTTGGAGGCAAAATTCACGAAGATAAGAAAATCCTGGAAAATATACGGAAAATTCTATTTTTCCCGAAGACTCAGGATGCCAGAAGATGGAGTGGAGGTGGGCCACAGGGGGCCCACACCACCCCATGACACGGGCAGGCCTAGGCCGCGCCTGGGAGTGGTGTGGCCGCCCTGGCCCACTCCAGCCTCTCCCCTCTAGCAAACTGGACTTTGGGGAGTGACCACAGAAACCCTAAGAATCGGGCAGCGACCACAGAAAGATTCCGCCGCCTCTGCGGGGCGGAAAACACCGAGAGACAAAGATCTCTCCGGCAGACAGATTTCTGCCGGGGGAATTCCTTCCCGGAGAGGGAAGATCGTCGCATCAACACCACCATCAAGCTGGACTTCATCGGGATCATCATCCTCATCATCACCACCATCATCACCATCATCACCCTCACCACCATCTCCATATTACTGTAATAATTGGTTGAATCTTGCTATAGTTCATAGGGGAAACTTTCCCGGTGTTGATTACTCTTTGTAGTTGATGCTATTGAGTGATCCATTGAATTATTGTTTATGTTCAGATTGTTATACATCATTATTCCATCTTTGATCATGATCCATATGATGTCTTGTGAGTAGTTCGTTTTGTTCTTGAGGACATGGGAGAAGTCCTGTTGTTAGTAGTGGAGTTGCGTTGAGAAAGATTCAATAGATTGTTATTTAAGTTGTGGTGTACTTCTTCTATTGGTGTCATGTGAACGTCGACTACATGACACTTGACCTATATGGGCCTAGGGGAATGCATTGTGTATTTGGCTACTAATCATAGGGGTTGCCGGAGTGACAGAAACCTAAACCCCCGTTAGGAAACCATTGCACAAGGGACGTAAGGGTCTTAGAGTTTAAAGCTGTGGTTAGGTTTCTACGTTAATTACTTTCGTGTACTTACGGATGTTTGCAAGGGGTATAATCACAAGTATGTATTTAGTCTTGGATGGGGCGGTACATTAGCACAGGTTCACCCACACAACACTTAGCAAGCTAGAGAAGATTAATCGACTATATGAAGCGAAAGCACTTGACAGTCTTCCCATGTGTCCTCGAGAACGTTTGGTCATCTATAGAAATACAACCGGCTTTTCCTTTGCTGCATAAAGGATTAGGCCACTTGTTGCATTCATTCTTCCTGTCTTTTATTTACTCGTACTTTGTTTACTTTCTTTATCGAAAACCCCTAAAAATCCGTTTGCTAAGTATTTGAAGAGAATTCCTGATCCATACCACTAGCCAGCACCTTCTGCTCCTTGTTGGGTTCGACACTTTTACTTATCGAAAATACTGCGATACACCCCCTATATGTGTGGGTCATCAAGGTACTTGAGTGTGGTATATACGGTCCGGATATGGTGAAAGCCCACAGCGTTGCCATGGCCCAATGAAGACTTCGAGTGGCCCACGGACTCTTGATGACTTGCGAGACAAGAAGAAGTCTAAACATAGAAAGTTTGAAGGGAAAACCTAACATGTAACTGACACGACCTGCTACTCGAGACCTGGCCTATCTATATAAAGGCCAGGAGGGGCGGCGAGGAACACACACGCAACCCTAGTTTCCACAACCCTCGCCAGATTGCATCTGCGCACCATTGTAATCTTCGATTCCTTCGTTAATTCGAAGAGCAAACAAGCAGGAGTAGGGACCTCTACGAGGCCTAAACCAAGGTAAACCTTGTGTCCCTGTGTGCTTGTTTGCTAGCCGATTAATGCTTCCAGTGCTCCCTCCTTCTCCAAAACCCAAGTCCATAACAATGGGCATTGACGAGTTAAACCCTCGTCACCAAGACTTCCAAGAACTTGGAGGGACAGTGGAGAGAACACATAGCCTCTCTCTGAACATCTGAGAATCAACTAGTAACCTCTCAACTCAAGTTGTGAACTGGAGTTATGATTTTTCCCGCCACCACAATGATTTGAAGGGCTTGGAATAGCCGATGCTTGGGGTAGTTTCCTCATGTATTTTTATTTGGCTTTCATTTGCTTTTATTTACTTAGAGGTGTTTTTAATTTGACTTTATAAGCACCGTGTTGGTTTCCCCAACACTTTATCGTTAGTTATTTCTATTTTCTTTTGAGATGTTCTAGCCGAGCTTTGCCACCAATTTTCTATTCTTTAAATTCCCTCTCTTAAAAACAACAAAAAGATTTCTCCATTTTTCTTTATTTCCCTCTTTCTTTTTCTTTCCGCCTCGAGGTTCTCATGTATTTGCAGGAGAGTGATCGACTTCGAGTTTCCAAGAAACAAATAAAAAAGGAAGAAAGAAGTGGAACCAAACATGAGAGGTTTGTCTTATGACTCCCCACTTTTGAAGTTTGAGAAACCCATGCTAGTTAGTAGTAAATTTTGAGATATTATATTGGCGGAGTGAGTCTTCGTATTGTAATAAGATTTCCGTTTGCATGGGTATTTAGTTTGGTACGTTTTGTTCCAGCTCTTGTAATTAACCAAGTCTTTCCTAAAAATTGCTAAACAATTGTAATAAGAAAAAGTCGCACCATTGAAGGCTTGGGTGTTGTAGTGTTTAGTCTTGAAGGCTTATTTCTAGAGACACTCAACACCACTGAAAATGTTGATTGAATTGATAGCGCTCTTTAAAAGGATTTGTTCGATTGAATTAATTTTTAGCAGTTTTTGTGAGCATCCAAAGTTTGACTTGTTAATCATAAGAATGATATTGCTTTATGTGTGTCAAACTTCATGGGATGCCAACAACTCCGCTAGCATATGAATGATCTTCATGGAGGAAACTCCTAGATTTCGGCTATGAGTTGATTAAACACTTGTAGCAGCATTGCTATAGTGGGTAAGATTCTTGGTACTCCCGGGTAGTTGTGTTCATGATGGAATCACTCCTCTGGCTATTATGAGTAATAATTATGCAAAAGGAACAAAAACCTTAGTGATGCCACGAGTGTCCATCATAGCCCAATAAACTAAAACAATTTTTTGGCATGCTCTCAATTACTCAAAAACTGAAATTCTTGATGGACAATGAATAGAAAAGTAGTGATTGAAATGTCTTGATTTATTGAGGTGGGAGAATTGGGATACTCTACTATATATGCTTTTCATGACAACTCTCACACTCTCAATTTACATGATTATACTTTATTGTTCATAGGCAAGCCTATGAGTTGATTACATGACATGGAATAAAGTTTACTCATTTCAATCATCCATATTAACAATAATTTTGCTACGCTATAAGGATGCATAAAACCCGTATGATATGCTTTCCATTACTCTATCTATGCTGAAGTTTTTTCAGATTTATGAAGTGGAGGAAACATGGGATTACCAATCATGACTAAGATCATCATGTCGTTATTTTAGTTTTATGCTGAGTTCCTTTTTGATATTGATTTTCTTGCTCAGGGAGATCAATTTTAAGCTTGGTGGGTTGATGGCTCTGAAATATAGCCATCTACGTCCACATTTAAACTAGATATTATTCACAATTTTGATAAAATATCTCTCTAAACCTAGCCACTAATGCCTAATATTCAAAGGCGTATGCAATCCTTTCTTTCTATTTTTTCCTACGCAGATAATGACATTTTATGATGGGACTCACTACATTAAAGTCAAAGATACAGAATTTCCAACAACCAGAAGAAACCAGGAGGCGTGGATCGGAGGCAAACGCTTTAACGACCAACAATACGACCGGAATAAAATTCCGGCCATATATTTCCGGTCGTATAGTTGGCGCCGCCACCGCTAGGTCAAATAGAACAACTTTCGTGAAGGGACCCCTATAAAAAGAGGCCTCAGGTAACGATAAATAGGCACTCGTAGAAACCATCAGCCACCCCCAAATCTCCATCCACAACACCGACGAGCCACCGGAGGAATAGACTTAGATATAATCTCTCCACCACCATAGCCATATTCCACCACTTGTAATAGTAGATATCTTCACCACCATAGCCATATTCCACCTAGACACAGTGATGTACCTAGGTTCGGAACCCTCTTGTCGAGGTAACACTCCTACTCCTGCAAGATCCTCAATATGGGGAGCGAATGCTCAATACAAATGCTCCTTGAGCTGTTTCCTTAGCTACTCTCGGGAGCCAGAGGAAGATGAAGTACACAACTTGATGATTCTGACTAACTTGTAACTCGTAATGCCTTACCTAGAACCCGAGCACTACCCCTCCTTATATACTGGTAGAAGGGTAGGTTACAATTTGGGCTCTAGGGTTTACTATTTTGGGCTTTGGGTTTACAAAGCGGGCCGGCTGACTGGGTCCAGTCGGTGGTCCAGGACCCAGTCAAGCTTCAGTACAGGTGGGGACCGTGCCACATCGTCTTGGTGCCTCCGCTTTGGGCATCACCTGACGCTTTAACCATCAGATTGGAGCTTTATCTATCAGCCAGAGCTTTGTCCATCACCTCCCCAGCTTTAGCACTTTGGCGCCCTTGTCTAGTAGTGCCAGCCTGTCCGGTCAAGGATGCACTAAGCAAGGAGCATCATCCCCACCCACCCCCACCCCCGTGCCATAGGCCAACGGATTTGAGGCGGCCGGGTAGAGGTGGCTGCCCAGCTGGCAATCCTGGACCCGGCTAGACGGGCTAGCCGTGGAATCTTGACGCGGACTAGGTGAAGCGAATCACCCGACTGAGGTTCTTTGTCTTGTGGCCATCCGGCCAGCTTCCCCTGGAGCCGGCCAGTTGCCGCAACGACGTCTCTCTCTGCCGCTGAAGCAACGTTACTCCAGCTTCACGTGGGTCTGTGCCGTTGTCCTGAAGATCTGGTTCTTGAGTAAGTGTCGTCCCGAGGAGTGGAATGGTAGCGTTGTTCTGGCTCTCGTCGAGGCCTTACATCTTCATGCTGACCCATATCCGTGCGACATTGATCTGACTTGTAGATCAGTTTTCCACTACCGGTTGTGTCGACCTTTTGCTGCTCCAGACCTATGGTGAGTAGTTTCACACTTTGTCAGACCTTGTATGGACTTGGATTATTTGCCAAGAGATCTCGAGCCACAGCAACATTTTCCACCGGCGTGTTATACACCCGGTTACCCTTGTTGTCTATCTGAGGCTTCCCTATAGCCGTTTCTCCTTCGAAAAGGGTTTTGTGGAGATCCAGATTTTCATTGGCCAATTTGGGGCCATTCCGAGTCTTCTGATGCTATCGGGTGCTAGGCTGCCTCAAAGCTGCAATGTGCTTCTTTTCCTCAAGGATATTTTTGGTCTCCTCAAGGAGTTCTCGATGGTGCGCTTCTAGGGATTGGGCCTTGTCTTCCAATTCCGCAGGTGTATGTCCTGCAGCCATCGGGATAGGTGTGGTAATTGCTTCTTCGAAGAGTTTACGGGAACCAGGGGTAACCACGTGTTCGTCGAATGGAGAATCCTTAGGCTTGTCTAGGATCAAAGCTCCATCTAAGTCCTCTTCATATTCTTCGTCTATTACCTCGTCGGTTGGGAGGTCCTTAGCTGAAGTCTTCTTCTTCTTTTCCTTCTTGGTTGCACCGGTAGCAAAGACGGATTTGGGTCCGAGTCCTAGAGTTAGGCTTCTATCAATGCTCTTAGACATCTAGACATCGGGATTATCTCCCAGATCCATGTCATCCTGTAGTTTGGGAGAGTTTTCTCCGGATCCTTCATCCATAGCTTCTCCTTCTTCTGCAGCCTTGGAATTGAATTCTTCTTCATATTCCATGGAGAACTTTCAGAAATCTGCCAATGTCATGGAGTCATCCGAAGATGCGGATAAGTCAATGTTTGTTCCAATTTCCTCCAGCACCAAGTTGTTGTCATCTCCAGCATTGGTAGAGCCGGATCCGGAACCAACGTATCCGACGAAGTGCGATGGGTGCGTCTCGAGGTAGTTGCGGCTCTCTTCATTAGCTTCCTCGAAACATTTTATGGTATCAAGGATTTGTTCTATGCTGGCGTCATGCAACATCATACGCGTCAACGTGTGCCTCAAGAACGATTGTCCTGCTCCGACATCGGTAGAACCGGGTCCAGAGCTATGGCCTCTTGGATCCTCCTGAGCTTTGACCTCTTTAGGGAGAGCCTCCTGAGATTCAGCCTATTTAGGGAGATCTGCTTTAGGTTTAGCCTCGACGGGGAGACCTTCTTCAGATTCGATCTTATCCACTATCTCTGCTTCAGGTGCGGGCTAGGTGGGATTACGATTTTTTGAGACCCGAAACTCTGTCACTTCCATAGACAAAGTGGATCCAGAAAGTTCTTCCACCTCTATCATCACCGTTGGGGTGGGTTGGGTGGGTTTAGTGAAACCGAGGTAAACGTCGATCTCGTCAAAAGACATGATGGTGTAGGTGGTCACAGGTTCCCTAGTTGGATTCCAAGTCTCGTCGAGAAGGACAAGAGGGACGCCGCTGGCATAGAGGACCTGACCGATGGCGATTGTCTCACCGATTCCGATCCGCGCAGATTCCACGCGGAACAAAGATCCGGAACTCACCTACCCCACGGTGGGTGCCAACTATCGTTGGATTGAAGACATGTATGGTGAGAGGGGGTCCTCGAAGACTGTTGAGAAAGGGGGTGTGAGATGACGGTATTTCGGGACAGTGAGCACACAAGCGTTATGCACGTTCGAATCCGCCAGCTTTGAACGGATCCTACTCCTGCTATCAATCTAGTATTATGGCAGAGCCGTACTATGGGTTACAAGTGTTTCGCCTGTGCAAGTTGAGATTGTAGAATATTGGGTTTCCCTAAAGGTTGGCCCCTAGGACGGATTATATAGATATCCGACCTAGGGTTTACAGGAGATACCTATCCGGCTATGACTAAGAGTCGGTTACAAAGTACATCTTGGAAAAAAATGAACTAAACAAGCCTAAGTCGGTTAGTCTTCTAGGCCTTTCCATAGCCGGATGGACCTCCGTCTTGTCTCCCCGACTAGGCCACCCGTGGAGCAAAGCTCTAACCCGAAGTGGGCTAACCTAGTCAGTGAGTCACATTGGGTACACACAAAAAGGATATCCCCAACACCAGTAGAAGCGATGGTGCATGGCCTTGGTGACTAGCGATCTTCCGCTAGCGTGGTGGCCGCAGTCGACATCCTGGATGACCTGCAGGATTTTTCGACCCTCTGCTGGCGTGACACGGCGTTGGTACATGCCTATCATGATGTGTTTGTGGAGCTCACCATTGATGATGACGAAAGACTTGCAGTAGCGTGTGATCATCCGTGCTTCAGCCTCATGCTTGGGCAGAACTTTGTGTTCGAGGTAGGCGATGCAGGGCTTGGTCCAATCGGTGGGTTCTGTGACCATCATGACTAGAGTGGAGTCGAGTTGTAGTGGAATCCCGATGTCGATCTCCTTGAGTTGAGACACCGAGGGTTTGTCGATGATGTCAAGGAATATGCCTGGTGGTGGTGTTTACCGAGCCGACTCGATGCGGGAGAGCACATCGGCTTCCTCTTTCTTCCTTCGATTGATCCACTCTATGGAGTAGCGGATGACATAGCCGCTCAACAGGTCCACTGCCTAGCGGTATGGTATATGTTGGGGGCAACGGCATCGCAGGTGCCTGCGACTTGGGAGGAGATATGGTCAGATTCTCCAGATCAATTAAGGCGATTGACGTCATCTCCTTGGCGGCTCGCATGCCATGGAGGAGGGACTCGTACTCGGCCATGTTTTGGTGGAGGGCATGAAGTTTATTTGTAGCACATATCGGAGCTTGTCACCTTTGGGGGATAATTCCAGCCCCGGCACCATCCGAGTTCTTTGACCCGTCGAAGTGGATAGACCAGTAGTAGAGGTAGGGAAACATCTTGGGTTGCTGCGTTTCTTTCCAATCGGCAAGGAAGTCGGCTAGAGCTTGCAATTTGATGGCCTTGCATGGCTCGTACTTGATGTTGTGGATGCCGATTTTGACGACCCACTTAGTGACCTGCCCTGTTGCATCACGATTGCAAGTCTTGTCCTACAGCCGGGTGGAGGACACAACCATGATAGGATGTTCCTGAAGTAGTGAGGGAGGTGTCGTTGGGCTTGGAAGACCGTGTAGAACAGTTTCTGGTACTGCGGGTAGCGTTGCCATGAGTCAGTGAGGACCTCGCTGAGGTAGTACACAGCGTGCCCCATAGGTCGCTCCTTTCCTTCTTTGGGTAACTCGATGACCATCATGTCGCTGACAACTCGGTTGGAGGCCTTCTCGTATACAAGCATTGGATCCTTGTTGAGGGGCGTGGCGAGCATCGGTGCTGCGAGTAGCACCTCTTTCAGTGTGTTCTGCACGCTGTCGGCCTCGCTGTCCCACTCAAATGTGCCATTCTTGCGCATCAGGCGCTAGAGGGGCATTGCCTTTTCCCCGGGATGAAGCGACTGAGAGCCGTGACTCGACATGCCAGCTTCTGTATGTCCCACAGGCACTCGGGTTTCCCGAGTCACACGATGGTGTTGATATTGGAAGGGTTTGCTTCAATGCATCGCTTGGACACCACGTACCCCAGTAGTTTTCTGGTGGGTACACCGAACATGCACTTCTCCGGGTTGAGCTTGATGTTGTACTTCTGCAGATTCGCAAAAGTTTCAGCCAGGTCGGCAGGTAAGTATCTCTAGCGAGTTGACTTCACCACCACGTCGTCGATGTAGGTGTGGATGTTGCTACCAATTTGGCTCGTAAGGCTCTCCTACATGCACCGCTGGTAGGTCGCTTCGGCGTTCTTGAGGCCGATCGTCATTGGGGTGTAGCAGAAGGCTCCAAACAACATGATGAAAGCCATTTTCTCTTCATCTTCGATGGCCTTTTTTATATGATTATATCCGGAGTACGCATGGAGGAAGCATAGTGACTCAGACCCTGTGGTCGAGTCGATGATTTGGTTGATTCGTGGGGGTATGAGGTTCGTGTAGTTGATACACACCCTCCAGGTGTTGTTCTTCTTTAGAACCAGAACTAGGTTACCCAGCCATTTGGAGTACTTTATGGGCCGAATGAACCCTGCGGCGAGTAGCTGCTGCACTTCTTCGGTGATTGCGCGGTGTCGCTCTTCATTGAAGGGCCATAGTGGTTGCTTGATAGGTCGCGTCTTGGGATCCCGCCAGGCATGTCAGATGGCTTCCATGCGAAGATGTCGCGATTCTAATAGAGAAACTCGATAAGAGATCTTTCCTATGCGGGGCTCATGTTGGTCCCCACGGTGACCTTCTAGCTCGAGTCGCCTAGGACGGTGCGAGTGTGAATGGAGGCCTTGAAGGTTGCTGGTGCGGAGCTTGTCGAGGTGGGCTGCTTCAGGATCGGTGGGCCGTCCTTGTTGATGCCACTCACTTATTTCACGATCTCATCGTCATTATTCGTTTCTTCAGCGATGATAGCGACATCAAGCTAGATGCATTTGTCCTTGCATTCCACGGCAATATCGGGGTCACCGTGGACGGTGATAATGCCGTGTGGCCCTGGGAGCTTCATCATGTTGTACGCATAGTGGGGGGACACCATGAACTTGGCAAATGCCTTCCTCCCTAGCACGAAGTGGTACGGGCTTTGGATGTTCTCCAGATCGAAGATGATTCGCTTGGTGTGGTAGTTGGTTGGGGTGCCGAAGGTGACTGGCAGCGTCACCTTGCCGATTGGGTATGCCTTTGGACCGAGGACAATGTCGTGGAAGGTGCAAAGGGTCGATTCGGCCATCGATAGTGGGAGTAGCAGCCGCCTGAAGGTGTCTAGGTACATGATGTTGATGCCTCTTCCGCCATCCATCGATGTCTTGGGGAGACAATAGTCAGCCACTTTGGGCTTGACCACCAGGGCGACTCGCCCTGGGTATTCGATTCTAGGTGCGTGATCTTCATGACTCCGGGTGATGCTTTGCTCTGACTAGTTGAGCCAGCGTGGGATGTCCACTTGTGTCACCGCATTGACAGCGACTGTGCGGGCGAGCACCTTCTTTTCCCGCTTTGTTCTGAGTCTGGTAAATGTGTGTAGCGAGCATTGCCATTGTCCCTTGGCAGGTCGTCATTGAGGCCTTCCATTGCTTTCCTTTGCTTCTCAGTCTCTTTGAAAGTGTGGAAGCCGGTGGTAGTATGGGTCGTGGGCTTCCCTTCCCTTTTGTGATGGACATAGGGTTGGTTGAGCAGTGTCGCAGGGTCGAATTTTGACCTTGGGGCATTGTTAGCACGGTAGTTTCCTCCATCGCAGCAGAAGTTCTTGGGGTCATGCTGCCCGTAGTTGGCGTTTGTGACGAACTCGGTTCTGTCGTCGCCGCGGAGTTTGCTGCCCGTGGTTTCTGCCGTTGTCATGTCCGCTCGTGCGACGTATTCCACCCAACTCATCGTCCGAGTCCTGGTTCAGATCTTCCTCTGCGTAGCACTTGGCGATATCCAGGAGGTCGGGGATGTTCTCGAGCATCCGATAGACCCTCTTAATATCTGCGACTAGAGGTTCATATCGGCACACATTCTTGAAGCAGTAGATAGCAGTGTCCAGGTGAATGCCGGAAGCAATGATCCACAGGTCCTGCCAGCGTTGGAGCCAATGGTGAGTCAACTCCGGCGGTCCATGGATGCAGAACTCCAGGTCCTCGATGGTGGTGGCATGAGTGTAGGATCCCTCAAATTGCTTGATGAAAGCGTCCAGAATCTCTTCCCATGAGTCAACTTTGTTCCCGGGGAGAGTGTTGATCCATTGGCGAGTCACCCCCTCCATAATTAGGGGGAGTTAGCGGGCAGCGAGTAGATCCGTATGGCTAGAAATACCCATCACCATGAGGTACGTGTCGATCCACACTTTCGGGTCAAGTGTGGGATCGTACTTCTCGATCTCTTTTGGCCCCTTGAAGGTGGAGGGGTATCTCTCGCCCTGGATCATTGGTCTAAAGCATTGTGGGCTGATACGACTGAGGGAACCTCTCAGCTCGGGCTCGTGGTTGCTGTGGTTGGAAGGGTGTGTTGCAGGTTGTATTGCTGGCGAGCTCACTAGGATTGGTTGTTGATGATGTGGGTCCGCGTGTCGATCGGCTCGACGTTGGTGGCGACCGTCTTGTGCACCGGTCGTGGCTCGTTGGTGGAGTTAGCGGGATTTGCTACCCGCGGTTGGAGCTGCTATGGCTCGGTTGGTGGGCAGTTGGTGACTGTCCGTTCACCAGGGCGTCCGCTTGAAGCCCCGCAACTGCTAGTCGACCGGGAGTACATCCATCCTCATGAGGTTGAGGTTTGCTGCTCGACTGCTCTGGTGAGTAGGGCTTGAGAATAGTTGACCTGCAGTGCTCCCTCTTTAGTGAGGTTGAGGATGGAGACAGAGGCCTGTCCCGTGATGACATTGTCTATCGGGGTGGAGTAGAGTGGAAGGCGGTTGGCATCGAGCTCCTATGGGTCAATCAGGATCGATTGCTGCACCGGAGGTGGCGAGCAATGGGGAGGTGGTGGAGCTCCATGTGTAGGCGCCCTGACGGTTGGGCGACTGCCGCCCGGTGGCACGTTGCGGTAGTAGTCGAGCTCGACCACGCATGTGAGGTCGCATTCGTCATCGAAATTTAGGGTGCGCCCCTGAATGGTAGGGTTGAGGCAGCTCCTGATGCGATGTTCATGGTAGAGCGATAGCTCCCGTGCCGTTTGCTGCTCGAGGTGAAAATTTTCGCGCTCGGCACGCTCCCTAGTCTTCGCTGCCTACAGGTGTTGGCGGTGATCTTTCGACTTCCATCACGGTTGCTATCAACGGAAGGGGGTTGGGGAAGGGATCTGGCAGCGCACTGCTTCCCGCCATATAGATGGCATTGTAGCAATTGGATCTGGCATGGGCCTCGTCGAGGGACTCCGATCCGGAGTCGAAGTCAAAAATGCCAAGGATGGATGGATCCTTGAAATTGGAGTTGGAGACTTGCATGATGGAATCCATGTGTGACGTGGTGGGAATGGATCCAGCGACCAAGGCAGGCGTCGCCGAGTCGGCATCATCGCGGAGAGCCACATATCTCCCAGCCACGTCGCTAGAGGTTCGGTCGTACTCGAATGCAAGGAGGGTGATGGTGCGGACCTGCTCCTATGAGAGCAGATCGCGTGGAGGCGATCCACTGGTGGTGACGAGTCTCGCTATTTCCGTCGGGTCGATGGCGTCCATGAACCCGGCAAAGAGGTTCATGGTGTCGACTAGCGTCATGGCAGCGTGGGTGACTGGGCGTGACGCCGGTATGCAGATGCTCGGAAGGATCTGGACGAATCCGCCGCCAGCAACCACGCGACCGGTGGTGATCGGCCGATCGATTGGAGTGTAGGGTATCACCACAGATCTCAGGCTTGACTACCCATACCCCGAGGTGGGCGCCACTGCGGTGGGAATGACAACGGTAGTCACTACTATGGGTAGCGATTGAAATGATTGGGGCAAGAGCGAGTCGCCATCCGCGGGTCGAGATTGAGGGCAGACACAAGGGTTTACCCAGGTTTGCCCCCCCCCCTCGTAGGGTAAAAACCTACTTCCTACTAGATTGTATTGATTGCGAGTGAATTACAAGATCGGCGAGCTCGGCGGATAGGCACTTGGTTGCTTGGATGGGGTAGCTAATATCATGTAAGTATAACGAGTACCCTAGGGAGGCTTATCTAGGGTCTTCTTGCTAGGGTTTACAAAATTACAACCGGATCAGTTTAGGTTTCGGATGGTTTGACCTAATCCCACTAGGCCTAACTAAGGTCTTGGGCCTTCAGCTTCTAGTCGTCGGGCTTCATTCGAAGTCTCTTTCCAGTCGCCGTACCAGCAGGCCCACTTGCGATGGTCCTAGGGCAGTCGAATCTCCCCTTTAGGCATACCCCGATTGGCATATTCCCATCACCTACAAGAGTGGCATCCACCCACCCCGCGAACAAGGATGTCGTCGAGCTCCCGGCTAAGAAAAACAACTATTCTCTCAAGAGCAGGCCACGACTAAAGGTGTCACCGGATAGTAGTGGCTTGGGGGCTACTATCAAAATCGGTGCCCACCTGCCTGGCAAATAGGAAAGCGTTCTCATTGCCTTCCTGTGGGGAAATGCTGACATTTTCGCTTGAACACAGTCAGATATGCCCGTCATACCTAGGGAGGTGATTGAGCACCACTTGGCAGTCTGTCCCACTGATCGTCTCATGAAGCAAAAGGTGTGTTGTATGGAACAAGAGAAGTAGGATTTCATTGTCAAAGAAATGGAGAAACTTGTCAAGGCTGACATCATTCGCAAAGTTGACTATGCGGAGTGGTTGGCCAACACGGTAGTGGTGCCCAAGGTCACCGGAGGAGGCACCTCTGCATCGAGTTCATGGATTTGAACAAGGCTTGTCCCGAGGACCCGCATCTACTTCCACGCATCAACTAGATCATACACTCCATGGCTGGTTACGACCTCCTTTGCTTCTTGGATGCTTTTTTAGGCTATCACGAAATCAATATGGCAAAGGAGGACGAGGAGAAGATATTGTTCATAACACTTTGTGGTGTGTTTTCATACAAGTGCATGCCCTTCGGCCTCAATAACGTGAGAGCAACTTTTTAGAGGCTCATGCGCATTTCCCTCAACGAGAAAATAGGCGGAAATGGTGAAGCCTATGTCGACGAAATCATGGTCAAGACTCGCTAAGAGAACATGCTCATTGCCGATCTCGAGGAAACCTTCACTAACCTGCGCAAGGTAAACCTGAAGCTCAATCTCACTAGGCGAGTCTTCAGAGGACCATCAGGAAAGTTGCTCGGTTTCCTCGTCTCCTATCAAGGCATAGAAGCCAACCCCGACAAAGTCCGTGCCATGGAAGAAATGTGCCCCCCGCGGCGCCTAAAGGACATACATCGACTGGAGGGTTGCATAGCTGCCTTAGGACGCTTCATATGAAGGCTCAACGAGAAGGCCGTGACTTTCTTCGAGACCATGAAGTTTTCAGGAACCTTTAACTAGACTATGAAAGCTGACATTGCATTCGGGTAGCTCAAGCGATACCTCACGAGTCCATCGATAATGGTAGCGCCACGAACTGATGAGCCTCTACTGCTGTACATGGCAGCCACGCCGCAAACGGCAAGTGCAATCTTAGTCGCAGAAAGGGAGGCACCACCAAAGCCTAGAAAAGGTACGACATCAGCAAGCCCTAATCCTCCTGACGCTAGAGATATGAAGAAAGTACTATATGATGTGAAAGACCTCCCCAAGGAAGGAGACATCGACAAGCCACCAGGAGAAGGACCCTCGGCAACCAAAGAGCCTAGCCTCGTCCAGCACCCGGTCTACTTCGTCAGCACAGTTCTACGATATGCGCATGAGCGGTACACAATGCAGCAAAAGCTGCTCTACATGCTGCTCATAACCTCTAGGAAGTTACGACACTACTTCCAAGGGCACCCGATCAGGTCATCATGAAATACCAGCTGGAGATGGTGCTACCAAACAACAATGCAACCAGGCCTATGGAGTAGTGGGCCATTGATCTCCAACCATTCAAGCAAACATTCCACACTACCACGACCATCAAAATCGTGGCATTAGAGGACTTCCCCAAAGAGTGACGGAGCCCTTCACTGAAGACCTCGACGAGGAGGAAATGTAGATGCCAGGGAAGCTGGCTCGGGGAGGATAGTCCATGAGCTTCGATGGCGTGATTGCACGCACGGGCGCGAGGGAAGGCGCGGTCCTCACCTCACCAACATGATACACACTCTACTATGCAGTATAACTATGTTTTAAGAAAGAAGACAAGCACTCCAACAACATCGCCGAGTACGAGGGCCTCCTATCACGCTCGGCATAAAGCACATCACCATACAAGGTGACTCTCAGCTCATCGTCAACTTCTCTAACAAGACATACAAGGCCAAAGATAACCACATGGCGGCATACCTGGAAGAGGTAAATAAACTCGAGAACACTTCCTCAACATGGAGATCAAGCACATCCCCATGAATAGAATGAGGAGTCCAACAAAATCTCCATAAAAGCTTTGTGACATGAGACACATAGGCTAGGGGTCTTTGATGAAAGGCTACTAACACCTTCTATAAGACCTACAACAACCAACAATGTCAGCTTCGGTGAGGAACTCCCACCCTCACCACCCCCCGGTGCTCCAGATTGCAAAACACGCATGATGGCAATCACCCACCAAGCCACAAGCTATATTGATGAGATCAAGGACTACATGAAGACCGGAGCATATCCCGAGGAGGAGGCCGCAGCTGAGTGTGTGGAGCATCAGGCGAAAAGCTATTGCATGGTGGATGGGGATGAAGGAAATATGCCCTGAGAGGCAATGATAAAGTTGTTATTATATGTATTCCAAGTATATGATAGATGTTTACTTTGCATGCTATAATTGTATTAATATGGAAACCTTAATACATGTGTGTTTAATGAACAAATAGAAAGTTCCCAATTATGCCTCTCTATAAACTAGCTTGTTGATTAACAGGATGATCAAGGATTCCAAATCATGGACATTGGATGTTATTAATAACAAGGTCACAGCATTGGTGAATGATGTGATGAACATTCATCCGAAGTATAGCATTAAGATCAAAGTCATCGTGTTTATATTGCTATAGCATCATACGAAGTAATCTTTATCCTTAGACCATGAGATCATGTTAATTGCTAACACCGGAAGAATACTTTGATAACATCAAACGTCACACCATAACAAGGTTTCTATAAAGATGGGTTCACGTATTCCGAAGGTTTTATGTTGAGGATCATCGATCAAGAGTGGAATTTGTCAATCCCACTGACAGATAGATATACACTAGGCCCTCTCGGTGGTATCACATTAAAATAGCTTGCAAGCAAGCGATGTGATCACTATAATGTTATATCACGGGAACAAGAAAAGAGTGCATGTTGGTAATGAGATCAAACTAAGTATTGAGATACTGATGATTAAATGACGGACATGTAATATATCTCAAGACAATGGGATTTAGTTACTATCGTTAAAGGTTCTCTAGGTCACAAAAGTCATCGTTGAATGTGTGGGAGTTAGTCTCGCTTCTGATTATTGATCTGAGAGGGGTCTCGATCATGTCTACATTATTCGCGAAAACGTAGGGTGACACACTTAAGGGATGCCAAACACCGTTTGGAGCAAATATATTCTAGACGAAAGAATTGCAAAGTGCTGGAATTATTTCAATGAAATTGTTTCGGGTGAAATTGCTGAAACTGGTTCTACATGTGATATTGAAATGTTGCAGGGGGTTTTATGTGAATGTTTGTTAACTAAAGTAACTAACACAATTCTGAATAAAATTAATAAAAGAGTTTTATTAAATTAGAGAGCATTAAATTTGGAGAAATTCAATGCATTTAAAGTGGAGACTTTAATAGAGAATGTGAAGGGGCCTATTTATGGGGCTTGTTCGTCTGTGGTACCAAAGTTCGCAGGCCAGCGCATGGCAGTACCTAAGTTGCCTGAAATTACCACGTTTCGAAAGTGGGCCGCCACCTACTAAGAGGGGCCATTTCGAGGCAAACTCATCTCACCCCTGCCAAATTCAAACATTCCGTTAAACCGCCCCGTGAAGTAGACGGTCGGGACCCTCATATCGGTCATCTTTCCGTGACGCGAGCGCCAACATGGCAACCTCTTAGGAAAATCGAGCAGCTAAGTGGATTGGATGTGTTGACCAATTTCACAAATCCATTCCTAGCTTTCCCCTAGCACCGGCGGCGTTGCAATCCACCCTTCATACAGGATGATCCCTTCGAACATTTGAGTTCCAGGGCCAAGTTGCTGCGCCCAGTCGCTGATCTCGAGCTCTAATGGCACATGTCGTAGCCACCGCTGTGAGGCTCTAGCCCGCCTCCGCCGCCGATGAGTCGAGCAGTTCGGAGGATGGCAGATCCTACTATCAAGGAAGAAGAAGTTCTGGCTACAAGCGGGTGAGCTACCCTTCTCTTTGCTATTCACACTAATTATAACTGCTAGCTGGCTACTGAACCTCAAATTGTTTATTAGCCCAACGCTGACAAACATATTTTGTCCATAGTTTTCTGTCAAGTGGGATCTGCACGGACCCCCCTTACATGGTTACGGTAGTCCTCTACAGGTACGACTCTGAGGGCAAGTGGTATGGACACCATTGTTTCACGATGGAAGAAGCGCATGCGCAGATCTGCACTATATCTGGTATGATTGCTTCTCTGTGTAATCATGTTGAATTATGGCCGAAGCAGACTACAAAGTTCAGCTTCATGGATGAACGTGGCATCATGTTTCCTATAACGTGTGACAGTCAGCTAATTGGGTTGATGAAAAGGTATGCTTCGGCTGCCATATTTGAGTTGAAATGTGATGCACTAGATGCGGAAGCTGCTGCAACTGGGAGTCACCCTTCTATTTTTGGACAGGGTGGTTGCTCGAACCCAATTAGCTCCTGGTAAGCAAAGGTCTCTTGGGGTTCACATGTTGTGCTGAATTGTAATTTTTGTTTTATTTACTCTGTAGATATTGGGAAGTTATGCAACAGTCTTGTTTCTTTGACAGGAAGTGCCACAAGGTTAGAAACATGACTGTCAGGTCAGTCATTTTGCTACCCGAAATAATTAAAAACGAGTGGAAAGATAATGTTGGACACGATTCTGGTGCCCATTGTCCCGGCGATGCAGAGTACGTGAAGCTAAGAAAATTGGCACCGAGGAAGAGGAAGAAGGCAGGAAATGAAGAAGCCAGTGGACGTGAAGGCTTGGCACCAAGGCTGCGGAAGAAGGCTGCTGGCAATGAAGATGCATAGTAATGTGTTGAACTTGAACCTATATATGTAATTCTATTAAATTCTGGAGCTCTGTGTGTGGCATGTTGCTGGGCGAAAAAATCTACACACGTTCTCTGAGTAAAATGTACGCATGACTTAGGTTTGGAAACGCCTAATTCAGTAGTTTAATCCAAAATTGTGATTGTGCCACTACTATCTGAAAACAAGGATCCACCGGTTCCACGATTGCTGAGGGGCAGGAGGTCTCCAAATACGATGGAATGTAAGTGGCACAGAAATAAATTATTTAAGATGCCACACTCCACGAAGCAGCAACTTATTTCAGATGCTTGCACAACGACGTGGCAACATAAACAACAATGTTCTCACTAATAATGCCCTAGATGAGGAGGAAATAGGTACCACTTTCTAGCCTAATATTGAGCCCGTCTATCTCACCACCTCTCTGCTCCAGCATCCCCTGCATCTGGCGAAGCTCCCGGATCTGTCAGTAAGCGGGTGTACGTGCTTCGACTTTATAAATTGTGGTTGTGCCATTTGCATGCGGCCAAATCCACGTAGATTACGTTTAAACAAACCACCAATGTCAGAATACACTACTAGAAAAGGGGTCTTTGATCAATGGTCATGTTTCCAATCCGGGACAGAGATCTAAATCAAGGCAGAAATTGATCTAAATCACAAATTCTTCCACAAATTAATCGAGACAGAGATCTAAATCGAGGCATTTCATTAATTCAACCACAAATTCTTCTAAACAAAGGTGAGATTTCACATCCTACATTAATTCAACCACTAGTCAACAATTTCACTTCCGCTGACGCTGTCCTCCGAGCTGCCGGCTTCCTTGTCGTCGTTGGACAGAACCTCCACGATTTTCGCATTGTTCCCGAGCCGGAGCACCTCTTCGCGGTGATGACGGTGTACTTGTTCCGTCGAGGGACGGACCAAAACCTCTCCGCCCTTCTCGGTTGCGGAGATCTCGGTGCACCACGTGCCCGTAAACGATGCGGTTGCCAATATTGGCCTTTCGCTCCTTCTTGAACAGCGCCGCCTAGTACGGGCTGGCCGCCGCGTACCGGGGCAGCGCCCTCTTCCACGCGGGCATCTAGAGGTGGCGCTCCGCGATTTCGCTCTCCATCATGGCTCCGCCGGGGACTGAGGAGCGGAGGCCACCGGCACCCCCACACAGCTGATGCGCCATCCGTGGGGCACCGTCACGTGGCCGGCAGCGCAAGGATGTCGAAGTGCGCGAAGCATCACCGCCTCATAGAAGTTTAGCGAGGGCATCTCCATGGCGGCGCAGGTGGAGATTAGAGAGGGAGCGAGGGGGTGGACGACGAAGCAACGACGCGGTGGAGAATTGGAGAGGGCGAGGGGATGGACGACGAAGCGACGCGCTATGGCGCCTCCTATTTGTACACGAGGACGACGAAGCGACGGGCAGAATATCCAAGGGGCATTGGTCAGACAAAACGGAAGTAATGCAGGGTTAAGACAGATTAACGGGCGACCAATTTTTTTACTCCCAGGACTCCGGGGCCAATAGTTCAGACCGCTAGGTCAACAAGTACAACTATTACAACTTAAAAAGGCACGGAGCTCAAGCTAAATATAACTAGTTATCACACATCTCCTTGATCTTCCTAATCTTAGTCCGATGTGCATCTTCCTACGAGAGCAAGGATCGAATCGTCTGCTCCTTCCTTTTAGCATCTTCCTTGCACATAGCTTCAATTGTTTCTCTACATTTTTCCTCATGTACTTGTGAATACTCGTAGTTGTGAACTGAAGGACTTTGGCCTAGTGAAGATCGGTCCTTGCTTGAGTCAGTTCTTGCTCTGCTTTAGCCTTCAGGGCCAACGCCGCGTCCCTCTCCTTCTCGACTTTTCTAACCTTGTCTTCCACCCACCTGAGATCTCGCTTATGCTTGGTCGTGTCAACTGGTTCCCATTGCTTCATCTCAACACTGTCAAGAAGTGAGCTGAATGCAGATTCTTTAAACTCAACAGTCATTTCCCATAGTTTGTCCAGCGTTTTTTGCATGGATTTGGGCCACTCTGGATCTACCCATTTGACAACACCGCAATTTCCTCCTCGCATCACTACACGATATCCTTGACAACGTAGAAACCTCCTGCCTGCGTTTCGTCCTTCAAACGCTACAAATTTAGTGGGAACATATCCATGTTTACATACCAGAGGACTGTCTTCATCCGCTAAACCATGATAGTCGGCGTCATACATCCTCTGGTTGGCCTAACACATCATACGCGCATGAGTAAACGGAATAGATCTGGCTCAAAAAATAGATAACTGGCCACGGATGATAGAGATAGAGATGAGACGAATCATATCGAAATCACTGTCCCTATCGTCATGATGCGTTTCCTCGCCGTCTCCCCTTGAACCATGGTGAGAGGGGAAGGGCGGTGTCTGCTGGAGAGGGGATTGGGATGGAGGCGTCGTCGGCTTGCGGCTACGGCAAGATGGGAGTGAAGTGGGGAAATTGTCTTCGAGGGAAAGGAAGAGAAGTACGGGGAAGTAATGGGGACGTGACACTGGGATATGGCCCACTCAACTCATGAGTCGTGACGCTCACAACAGGGGAGCCCCCGGTGTTGCCAGTTTATCCAGAGCAAACATGGCCAATCATGCCGCAGAATAGACTACTCGCGGATGGATCTCACGAAAACCATCCCAATCGTCCAAGCGCCCCGATCGAACGGTATGTAACAATCGTCAAATAGAGCAACTGTGTCTTCTAGAAGACTCGTTCTAACGCTAAGGTTAGGTCTCTCCTAAGGTTAATTAGGATCCATATGTGGTTTATGAAAAGAACACGCATCCAATGACACTAGGGGATCCATATGTGGTTTGTGAGAAGAACACACATGCAATGACACTGGTGGATCCATGTGTGGTTTATGAGAGGAACACACATGCAATGACAGTGGTGATATGTGGTTTGTGAAAAGAACACACATGCAATGACACTAGTTGTGGTTCATGAGAAGAACACATATGCAATGACACTGGTGTATCCTTGTGTGGTTTGCTGAGAATAACAGACATGCAATGACTCTAGATGTGGTTCATGCGAAGAACACACATGAAATAACACTGGTGTATCCATGTGTGGTTTATGAGAGGAACAGGCATGCAATGACACTGGGTGTGGTTCATGAAAAGAACAAACATGTAATGACACTGGGTGTGGTTCATGAAAAGAACAAACATGCAATGACACTGGTGGTTTCATGTGTCGTTTGTGAGAAGTACAGACATGCAATCACACTTGGTTGATCCATGTGTGGTTCATGAACAGAACACACATGTAATGACACTAGTGGATCCATGTGTGGTCTGTGAGAGGATCACATATCCAATGACACTGGGTGTGGTTAATGAGAAGAACACACATACAATGACACTAGGGGTGGTTCATGATGTGGTTAGTGAGAAGAACACACATGCAATGGACTCTAGCTGTGGTTCATGAGAAGAACACATATGCAATGACACCGGTGGATCCTTATGTGGTCTATGAGAGGAACACACATGCAATGACTCTAGATGTGGTTCATGAAAAGAGCAGACATGCAATGACACTAGTGGATCCATGTGTGGTATATGAGAGGAACACACATCCAATGACACCGGTGGATCCTTATGTGGTTTGTGAGAAGAACACATATGCAATGACACTGGTGATATGTGGTATGTGAAAAAAACACATGCAATGACACTGGTGGATCCATATGTAGTTTGTGAGAAGGACACACATGCAATGACACTAGTGGATCCATGTGTGGTTCATGGGAAGAACACACATGCAATGACACTGGTGATATGTGGTTTGTGAAAAGAACAGACATGCAATTACTCTAACTGTGGTTAATGAAAAGAGTAGACCTGTAATGACACTGGTGGATCCATGTGTGGTTAATGAGAAGAACACACATGCATTGACACTGGGTGTGGTTCATGATATGGTTCATGAGAAGAACACACATGCAATGACACTGGTGATATGTGGTTTGTGAAAATAACATACATGCAATGACTCTAACTGTGATTCATGAAAAGAGGAGACATGCAATCACACCGGTGGATCCATGTGTGGTCTATGAGAGGAACACACATCCAATGACACTAGGTGATATGTGGTATGTGAAAAGAACACACATGTAATGACAATGGTGGATCCATATGTGGTTTGTGAGAAGGACACACAATGCAATGACACTGGTGGATCCATGTGTGGTTCATGGGAAGAACACACATGCAATGACACTGGTGATATGTGGTTTGTGAAAAGAACAGACATGCAATGACTCTAACTGTGGTTAATGAAAAGAGCATACATGCAATGACACTGGTGGATCCATGTGTGGTTAATGAGAATAACACACATGCAATGACACTGGGTGTGGTCCATGATATGGTTTGTGAGAAGATCACTACAAGGAATATGGCTATATATGACCCTCCATTTTCGTCACAAAATCGTCATATTAGTCTGCTTATGACGATTCTATGACGATTTTGAGATCGTCGAAAGCTGGGTGTCGCAAATGAACTATAACGATGTTTCTAGTAAAATCGTCATAACCGTCTATGACGATATTGGATCGTCATAACCTCTATGACGATTCCATATCGTCATGGACCATCTAGCCAGGCCAGGTCAGATCTGATGTGGCCGATCTGACGTGGCAAAATAGTGACGAAATTAAATTGTCTTAAATCGAATTCAGCCTAGTCCATTTGCTCGTTTATGTGGGCTGAGCCCAATAATTTGGGCAATGCATTCATGTTCTACTAGTTCTGGTTGGCTAAATGGGCCAAGCCCCAACAATTCAACCTTTTTATTTCTAGACTTTGGAATTTTCACATTATTTTTATTTTCTATTTCGAAATTTAAATCTTATTTTGATTCTGGTCCCACTAGGAAGATGGGTGCTTGGTCCCACTTATCAGTTTCCTATTCTTTCTTTCCTATTTTAATGCACGTCCCACCAGGCATCACGTGCTATTTAGGGCCCACTCATCAGTCATGTATTTGTTCAATAACCAGTAATCCAATTCAAACAAGCCAATAAAGTCATACGTATTTCATATGACATCCAAACAATATATTACAATCACTCACAGTACTAATCAGGTATTCATGCTATCAAAATACACTAAATCGCAACTATATGGATCAGCAGTCGCCCCCGTCGTTATCTGGGATCCGCGTCGCTTGCCGCTAGCCTATTCTCTGCTCGCTGCTGCACTTCACTACTCTGTGTGCTCACCGCTGGCCCTCCTCTGCCTCTACGCGCTGAAGCCGTTGGTCCTCCTCTAGTCCGTAGTGCCACTCCTCCTCTGTCATGCAGGCCCCACTGCTCTTCCTCGACCTGCTCAACCTGTAGCTGCTCTTCAATCTGCTCGACCTGTAGCTGCTCCTCCTTAGCCAGTTGAAGAACAATCTTCTAAATAACACGTAGGCTTCATCTTGAGATCTCTCTAGGAGTAAAAGCAGTAGAATAATAAAACTAGTTCCATGAAGAACTGAAGGGTACAAGAAAAACATCAGAGCTACCAATTATCAGGCATATGCTAATATGAAATCTTACTTGACTATAGATAGCAGCTGCTATATGGAAATTTTAGGAAACAATTAGAACAAGTGTGTGTGCACTAATTTGAAATCTGGATGCATTACATTCAGACATAATTATCCACATGATCAAGCATGCACTAATACATAATCATCAAATAATTACACACATAATTACAAGTTGTAAGTAGCAGTAACATCTTGGTGCAGTACGCATTTCAAGTTTATTGCTACTCAGTTCAGATTAACCCAATGCAAGATTATAGAGCAACTACATCAAAGTAATCAGATTTACTAATGTATTTGTCACATGATACATGCATCAAGCATTAGATAATCAATTATCAGTTCCATATATGTTCGAGAAGACAAGTAGATACCTGACTTCCGTGTCGATGAGGTGGATGGGACTGTAGTTGAAGATCTGGTCTGCAACATCATATCATACATTGTTTTTGCATCCATATGAGATTATGTAGTCACGAGTTAGCTAAGCATTGCGTCTTTAAGTATGAATCAATTGTTGGAATAGTAAGAGTAAGGACTCTTCTAGGTACTGCATGATCATATAGAAGTACTGGAAGAAAAAGAGCATAGTTTCTCAGAACAACGCATGCAAAGCAGTATCACAAAAACTAGGCTATACAACAACATTTCCCTAGAGGATGTGCACTTGAGAAGTGACAAGAACAATGTGACAATCTAGGAATTAGGGTCTTACCAACAATGGAGATGAAGGAGGAAGCATGCACCAACGTGTCCCTGTGGTTAAAGATGATACAAATACATGAGGATCAACAAAGGGGTTGATGTCATGCAGAACTAAAGACAACACCAACAGAGATGTTGTGCATACTAGGGACCTCCTCCTTGCAGAAAAAAATTACACTGAAACCAGGTATTCATTTCACTTAGATTCCATACCAAACAAATGAATAGACTATATACTGAACAAATGAACCTACTTTGTGCACAAATAGTTGTTCAACATTAAAACAAGCTCGTTCTATCATCCGGTGAACAACAATAAAGGACATGCAATGAGGATGGATAACTAGTAGCCTTCTGGTTGTAACAAAGATACAATTTCTAGCAACTTAACAGCGGGAAACTCAATTTGTTAAGGTAGACAATCATCCCGTGTGAGAATTTAGGTAGTTACCAAACCATCCACCTGTCCAAATTGGCTACAATCCTATTATAGGCTACAATTACAAAATATATTCAGAAATGATAATGCCATAGCATTCTACATGTACCAGACCATCCACCTGTCCAAATTGCTACTCACTTCACATTTTTTTCGCTCCCACATATCCAAAAAACAACTACTGTCCAACATATCAAATCTACAGGTTAAAGGCAGTATCCATGCTCCCAATAGGGAACATGGCATGCATATTTAGCAGTAAATCACACCAGGTAGTAAATCACTCGAGTTGTTATTCATAGGATACAAGTCATGTAAGTACTAGGCCTACTAATCTTGTAAGTACTTAGCAAGTAATTCAACATCTAGGCATTCAATGCTTAAGAGAGATCCTAGATATTTTCAATGATTCCTTGAGTAGCTAAGCAACAAGCTACTGAAAACTTGGAATACCAATTAAATATTGCTTGACTGAAATGACCAAGTGAATAACCAAGCAAATGAGCATCCAACAATTACAGTTAGAAGCACAAAAGACCAGAGTTCTACCCTCAGCAATTATAGATCGTCCTCGGTATTTGAGGTCGTCTGGGACGCGGATCTCGTGTTATATGCGCCAAGAACCATGAATCCCCACCCCGCAAAAGAACACGAATCCACGCGGTCGATCTTCCTACAGGTCACGTTCGTGTAAGTCTAGTTCCCAACTCAAAACCTAAAACGGTAGAGCGGGCTTCGGTCTTACCTGATAGCGTGGTCCGAATGGGGTGTTCTTGAAGAGGAGAACAATGACGTGCTCGTCGGCCTGTAACTTCTACGACGTGTCGACGAACGCGAAAGACTAGGCCAAAGGGGATCTTGTGGAGGAGGCCTCTGAGGCAGGGCGCAGCTTTGCAGGGAGATCGACATCGTGGGATCCTGTTTCAACAAATACAAAGGATTAGAGGAGGATGGGCAGAAGGTGATGGGGAGAGAGGCAGATGCGTGGCGCTGCTTCTCGTTCTTGTCGTCGAGGAGGGGAGAACAAGATGGAGAGGGAGATCTGGGCGCAACAGAGGCCGCCGTGCAACGTAGCACAGCCACTGCCATGGCCGCGAGCACGCCGATGACAGAGCGGGTCGGGCATATCAGCTCCAGATCTGGGGAGGTAGGTGGTGGCGGCGGGAGATGGTGGCGGGGCGGGGTGGAATTGGCGGGCCTGGGTGGAATTGAGGGGAGGAGGTCTAGGGCGGTGGGAGATGGGGCAGCACCGGCCGGTGAAGGGGGAAGCAGCGTCAGCCGATGAAGGGAGAAGTAGCGCCAGCATTAGGCTTTGGGTCGGAGAGGCGGAGGGGCTCGCGTCCGAGAAGAGAATAACGTTAGGGTTTTAGTTGGGGAAGGAAAAGGGATCGAGATGGGGCTATGGGTGCGGTGGGGACTGTGGAGTAGGGTGTGCTTCTTTAGGTGAGTGGCTAGGCGTTGGATCGGAACTGTATGGTTGAGATCTGGATGATAAGGATGATCTGTGGGAGGCGGTTCCCTGTGTTTTGATTGGTCGGTTAACAAAACATCTCTTTTTTGCACTCAAAAAATGGAAAATCATTTTTTGTGCAACAAAAATAAAAGGTTCCTCCGACAACATTGTTCGCAATTCCAAGATGTTCATGTATGCACAATATTTCCATGTAATCGGAGGAAGTTTTTCATTTCCTCGCACCAAAAATCCATTATTCATTTTTCGAGTGTCAAAAGCAGGGTGTTTTGTGAAGCACACACCAAATTAAAGTTTCAACATGCTATCACCCCATTTTGCAAAAATACTAGACCACCTGACATGCACAATGTCCCAATCAGGGGTTCTCAAACCTTTCTATCTACCCGTGTTAAAAAACGCAAATTTCTGCCGAATTGATAGGCAGTGTGTCCGATCTGAACTACAGGTACATGATTTATTTCTCGTGATTTTTTGCAAAAATCATTTTTAGACTCACAATATGCTATTTCTTCAGAGATCCAATACATGTTTAGCGAGGATCATCACCTATCTTCATACCCGTCATTTTGGCCAAAGTTTGAAATAGGAAAATTTTGGAATGGACATAAGAAATTAAAAAATGATCCGAACAATGTAAACCTTTCGTGCGGTGTCATATTATGTCACATAGTTGCAAGGAATAATACCAAACTTGATATATTGATCGCGTCTCAAAAAACCTTCACAAATATGACCTATCATGTTCGAGGTTTCATGGCTTTCAGGCCAAACGACTAGTGTTATGGCTAGAATCGCGACATAGTTTGTGATAATGTACCCATATTGTGCACTCATGTGTATCTTGGGATGGCGAACAATGTTGTAGGAGAAAGTTTTCCTTTTCATTGTACGGAAAAGCCATTTTCTATTTTTCGAGTGCCAAAATCGGGGCGTTTTGTGAAGCAACACCAAATGTTCATTTAGAAAATGCTACCACCCCATTTTTTTAAAATTCTATACCACCTTAAATGAACAATGTCCCAACCGGGGATTTTAAAAAGTTTTCGTCCACCCCTGGTGAAAAAGACAATTGTCAGCCGAATAGGCAGGAAGTGGGTCCGGTTTGAACTACAGGTACATGATCTAATGCTCGTGATTTTTTGCAAAAATAATTTTTTGGTACACAATAAAATGTTTCTTTAGAGATCCAATGCAAATTTTAGCGAGGCTCGTCCCCTATCTTCATGCCCGTCGTTTTGTCTAGAGTTTGAAATAGGAAATTTTTGAAACAAACATAAGAAATTCAAACACGGTCCGAACAATGTGAATCCTTTGCGTGGCATCATATTATGTGACATAGTTGCAAGGAAAAATACCAAACTTGGTATATTGATTGCATCTCGAAAAAACCTTCACAGAAATGACCTATCATGTCCGAGGTTTCATGGCTTTCAGGCCAAAAGACCAATGTTTTGGCTAGAATCACAACATAGTTTGTGATAATGTGCCTATATTGTGCACTCATGTGCATCTTGGGATGGCGAACAATGTTGCAGGAGGAAGTTTTCCTTTTCGTTGCACGGAAAAGACATTTTCTATTTGTTGAGTGCCAAAATCGGGGCGTTTTGTGAAGCAACACCAAATGTTCAATTAAAAAATGCTACCACCCCATTTTTCAAAAATACTAGAACACTTTACATGGACAATGTACCAGCTGGGGATTTTAAAACCTTTTCTTTCACCCCTGGTGAAAAAGACAAATGTGTGCCGAATCGATAGGAATTCGGTCCGATTTGAACTACAGAAACATGATCTAATGCTCATGATTTTTTGTAAAAATCATTTTTAGACTCACAATATGATGTTTCTTCATATATCCAACGCAATTTTAGCGAGGCTCATCCTCTATCTTCATGCCCGTCGTTTTGACCATAGTTTGAAACAGGAAAATTTTAAAACAGGCATAAAAAATTCAAACCCCCCCCCCCAACAATGTAAATCCTTCGCGTGGTGTCATATTATGTGACATAGTTGCAAGAAAAAATACCAAACTTGGTATATTGATTGCATCTCGAAAAAACCTTCACGGAAATGACCTATCATGTTCGAGGTTTCATGGCTTTCGGGCCAAACGACCAGTGTTATGGCTAGAATAGCGGCATAGTTTGTGATATTGTGCCCATATTGTGCACAAATGCGCATCTTGGGACAGCGAACAATGTTGCAGGAGGAAGTTTTCCTTTTCGTCGCACGAAAAAGGCATTTTCTATTTTTCGAGTGCCAAAATCAGGGTGTTTTGTGAAGCAACACCAAATGTTCAATTCAAGAATGCTGGCACCCCATTTTTAGAAAATACTAGACCACCTTACATGGACAATGTCCCATCCGGGGGTTCTCAAAGCTTTCTGTCCACCCCTGGTAAAAAGACAAATTCCTACCAAATCGGTAAGAAGTTTGTCTAGTTTGAACTACAGGTACATGATCTGATACTCATGATTTTTTGAAAAAATTATTTTTATACTCACAATATGATGTTTTTTCAGAGATCCGATGCAAGTTTAGCGAGGCTCAACCCCTATCTTCATGCCTGCCGTTTTGACCATTGTTTAAAACTGATTTTTTTTAAACAGGCATAAAAATTCAGAAACGGTCCAAACAATGTCAATCCTTCGTGTGGTGTCATATTATATGACATAGTTGCAATAAAAAAATACCAAACTTGGTATATTGAGTGCATCTTGAAAAAACCTTCACACAAATGACATATCATGTTCGAGGTTTCATGGCTTTCGGGCCAAACAACTAGTGTTATGGCTAGAATCGCGACAAAGTTTGTGATAATGTACCCATATTATGCACGCATGTGCATCTTGGGACGACGAACATTGTTGCAGGAGGAAGTTTTCCTTTTCGTCACACGGAAAAAACCATTTTCTATTTTTCGAGTGCTAAAATCGGGGCGTTTTGTGAAGCAACACCAAATGTTCAATTCAAAAAATGCTGCCACCCCATTTTTAGAAAATACTAGACCACCTTAGATGGAAAATGTCCCATCCGGGGGTTCTCAAAGCTTTCCGTCCACCCCTGGTGAAAAAGATAAATTCCTGCCAAATCGGTAGGATGTGTGTCTGGTTTGAACCATAGGTACATGATCTGATACTCATGATCTTTTGAAAAAATCATTTTTAGACTCACAATATGATGTTTTTCAGTGATCTAGTGCAAGTTTAGCAAGGCGCACCCCAATTTTGAAGCCAAAACCCTAATTTCAAAATCATATTTTGAATTATGATATTGTCTCTATTATGGACTAATGTGGGATTAGTAAATCCACTACTTTATAAAAATAAATAATCAACACCCTAAGATGATCTAATAAATTTTATAAAAATTTAGAAACAAAAATCAGTTGTTTTGAACTTCTTATGAAAAAGATACAAAATAATTAAGAAAATAGAAAAAGAAAATAAGAAAAAAATAGTAGCCTAACCGGACCAACTTGGACTAGACAAGCCTGGCCCAAGCAGCAGGATTATTTTTAAAAGGACGAGAATATGGGGAGTCCATCTGTTATGGCCCATGCCCAACTACGAGAAGAGAAATAATTGTGGTTCAGTCCAGTGAGGCCTAGGCCTAGACGACGATTAGAAAAGATAAGGTGTGTGTGCATTTGTTTGACTCCAACGTTCGAGTGTTGTGGTGGTAAGGGGCAGTAGCAATATCCCTTGGGATGTTGGTCGTGGGTTCGATTCCCCGGCTACTCCCTTTTTGTGCAAATATTTAGAAAGGAAAAAAACCTTCTGCTAGCATCAGTTCAGACATGGGACCCGCATGTCAGGTCAGAGATGCACCGAATCTTCGGTCAAATATAGGACCCACATGTTAGTTTGGTTGTTCTGTGAGGTCAGATATGGGACCCACGTGTAGTTTGGATAGTTATGGGTCCTGGTAGATTCAAATAGTGCCACGTCAGCAGATATTGACACATAGACATGACACGTAGTCAAAAACTAACACCTAGACACGATACGCAGTGCAATTGCTGATGTGGCCAACTACCCATTTCAACTTATCCTAATTTGGAGGCTATGACGATTTTAAACCGTCGTAGTGAGCTATAAATAACGTCGTAGGCTACATCCAATAGTTTATGACGATTTTAGCTAATGAAACGATGACGTTTTTTTAGCAAAATCTTCGTAATTTTCTAAGGTTTTGAACCCCCTAATAGCTTACAACCATTTGATGCGAAATTGTCATAACTCTATGACGATTTTGTTCCTGTTCACTATTAGAAGGTCATAGAATAACACATTTCTTGTAGTGAGAACACACATGCAATGACTCTAGCTGTGGTTCATGAGAAGAACACCCATGCAATGACACGGGTGTATCCTTATGTGGTTTGTGAGAAGAACACGCATGCAAGGACACTAGCTATGGTTCATGGAAAGAACGCAAATCCAATGACTCTAGCTGTGGTTCATGAGAAGAACACACATCCAATGACACTGGTGGATCCATCAGTGGTTTGTGAGAGGATCACACATGCAATGACTCTAACTATGGTTCATGAAAAGAGCAGACATGCAATGACACCGGTGGATCCATGTGTGGTTTGTGGGAGGAACACACATCCAATGACACTACTGGATCCATATGTGGTTTGTGAGAAGAACACACATGCAATGACACTGATGGATCCATGTGTGGTCTGTTGGAAGAACACACATGCAATGACTCTAGATGTGGTTCATGAAAAGAGCAGACATGCAATGACACTGGTGGATCCATGTGTGGTCTATTAGAGGAACACACATCCAATGACACCGGTGGATCCTTACGTGGTCTGTGAGAAGAACACACATGCAATGACACTGGTGATATGTGTTCTGTGAAAAGAACACACATGCAATGACACTAGTGGATCCATATGTGGTTTGTGAGAAGGACACACATGCAATGACACTGGTGGATCCATGTGTGATTCATGGGAAGAATGCACATTCAATGAGATTGGTGATATGTGGTTTGCGAAACGAACAAACATGCAATGACTCTATCTGTCGTTAATGAAAAGAGCAGACATGCAATGACACTAGTGGATCCATGTGTGGTTAATGAGAAGAACACAAATGCAATGACACTAGGTGTGGTTCATGATATGGTTTGTGAGAAGAACACACATGCAATGACTCTAGAGGTGGTTCATGAGAAGAACACAAATGCAATGGCACTAGTGTATCCTTATGTGGTTTGTGAGAAGAACACACATGCAAGGACTCTAGCTGTGGTTCATGGAAAGAACACACATCCAATGACACTGGTGGATCCATGTGTGGTCTGTGAGAGGATGACACATGCAATGACTCTAACTCTGGTTCATGAAAAGAGAAGACATGCAATGACACTGGGGGATCCATGTGTGGTATGTGGGAGGAACACACATCCAATGACACTACTGGATCCATATGTGGTTTGTGAGAAGAACACACATGCAATAACATTGGTGGATCAATGTGTGGTCTGTGGGAAGAACACACATGCAATGACTCCATATGTGGTTCATGAAAAGAGCAGACATCCAATGACACCGGTGGATCCATGTGCAGTCTATGAGAGGAACACACATCCAATGACACCGGTGGATCCTTATGTGGTTTGTTAGAAGAACACACATGAAATGACACTAGTGATATATGGTCCGTGAAAATAACATACATACCATGACACTGGTGGATCCATATGTGGTTTGTGAGAAGGACACACATGCAATGACACTGGTGAATCCATGTGTGGTTCATGGGAATAACACACATGCAATTACACTGGAGGTATGTGGTTTGTGAAAAGAACAGACGTGCAATGACTATAACTGTGGTTAATGAAAAGAGCGGACATGCAATGACACTGGTGGATCCATGCGTGGTTAATGAGAAGAACACACATGCAATTGATACTGGGTGTGGTTCATGATATGGTTCATGAGAAGAACACACATGCAATGACACTGGTGATATGTGGTTTGTGAAAAGAACAGACATGCAATGACTCTAATTGTGGTTCATGAAAAGAGTAGATATGCAATGACACCGGTGGATCCATCTGTGGTATATGAGAGGAACACACATCCAATGACACCGGTGGATCCTTATGTGGTTTGTGAGAAGAACACACATGCAATGACACTGGTGATATGTGGTCTGTGAAAAGAACACACATGCCATGACACTGGTGGATCCATATGTGGTTTGTGAGAAGGACACACATGCAATGACACTGGTGGATCCATTTGTGGTTCATGGCAAGAACACACATGCAATGACACTGGTGATATGTGGTTTCTGAAAAGAACGGACATGCAATGACTCAAACCGTGGTTAATGAAAAGAACGGACATTGCATTGTGAGAAGAACACACATGCAATGACACTGGTGATATGTAGTCTGTGAAAAGAACATGCATGCAATGACACTGCTGGATCCATATGTGGTTTGTGAGAGGGACACACATGCAATGACACTAGTGGATCCATGTGTGGTCTGTGAGAAGAACACACATGCAATTACACTGGTGATATGTGGATTGTGAAAAGAACCGACATCCAATGACTCTAACTGTGGTTAATGAAAAGAGAAGACATGCAATGACACTTGTGGATCCATGAGTGTTAATGAGAAGAACACACATGCAATGACACTGGGTGTGGTTCATGATATGGTTTGTGAGAAGAACACGCATGCCATGACTCTAGCTGTGGTTCATGAGAAGAACACACATGCAATGACACTGGTGTATCCTTATGTGGTTTGTGAGAAGAACACACATGCAAGGACTCTAGCTGTGGTTCATGGAAAGAACACACATCCAATTAATCTAGCTGTGGTTCATGAGAAGAACAAACATCCAATGACACTGGTGGATCGCTGTGTGGTCTGTGAGAGGATCACACATGCACTGACTCTAACTGTGGTTCATGAAAAGAGCAGACATGCAATGACACCGGTGGATCCAGGTGTGGTCTGTGGGAGGAACACACATCCAATGACACTGTTGGATCCATATGTGGTTTGTGAGAAGAACACACATGTAATGTAACTGGTGGATCCATGTGTGGTTTGTGGGAAGAACACTCATGCAATGACTCTAGATGTGGTTCATGAAAAGAGCAGACATGCAATGACACCGGTGGATCTATGTGTGGTCTATGAGAGGAACACACATCCAATGACACCGGTGGATCCTTATGTGGTTTGTTTGAAGAACACATTTGAAATGACACTTGTGGATCCATATGTGGTTTGTGAGAAGCACACACATGCAATGACACTGGTGGATCCATGTGTGGTTCATGCGAAGAACACACATGCAATGACACTTGAGATATGTGGTTTGTGAAAAGAACAGACATACACTAACTCTAATATGGTTAATGAAAAGAGCAGACATGCAATGACACTGGTGGATCCATGTGTGGTTAATGAGAAGAACACACATGCAACGACACTGGGTGTGGTTTATGAGAAGAACACACATGCAATGGCACTAGTGATATGTGGTTTGTGAAAAGATCAGACATGCCATGACTCTAACTGTGGTTCATGAAAAGAGCAGACATACAATGACACCGGTGGATCCATGTGTTGTCTATGAGAGTAACTCACATCCAATGACACTGGTGGATCCTTACGTGGTTTGTGAGAAGAACACACATGCAATGACACTGGTGATATGTGGTCTGTGAAAGAACACACATGCAATGACACTGGTGGATCCATATGTGGTTTGTGAGAAGGACACACATGCAATGACACTGGTGGATCCATTTGTGCTTCATGGGAAGAACACAGATGCAATGACACTGGTGATATGTGGTTGTGAAAATAATAGAAATGCAATGACTCTAACTATGGTTAATGAAAAGAGCAGGCATGCAATGACACTAGTGGATCCATGTGTGGTTAATGAGAATAACACACATGCAATGACACTGGGTATGACTATAGCTATGGTTCATGAGAGGAACACACATGCAATGACACTGGTGGATCCATGTGTGGTTTGTGAGAAGAACACGCATGCAAGGACTCTAGCTGTGGTTTATGGAAAGAACACACATCCAATGACTCTAGGTGTGGTTCATGAGAAGAACACACATCCAATGACACTGATGGATCCATGTGTGGTCTGTGAGAGGATCACACGTGCAATGACTCTAACTATGGTTCATGAAAAGAGCAGACATGCAATGACACCGGTGGATCCATGTGTGGTCTGTGGGAGGAACACACATCCAATGACACTGCTGATCCATATGTGGTTTGTGAGAAGAACACACATGCAATGACACTGGTGGATCCATGTGTGGTCTGTTGGCAGAAGACTCATGCAATTACTCTAGTTGTCGTTGATGAAAAGAGCAGACATGCAATGACACTAGTGGATCCATGTGTGGTCTATTAGAGGAACACACATCCAATGAAACCGGTGGGTCCTTACGTGGTTTGTGAGAGGAACACACATGCAATGACACTGGTGATATGTGGTCTGTGAAAAGAACACACATGCAATGACACTGGTGGATCCATATGTGGTTTGTGAGAAGGACACACAAGCAATGACACTGGTGGATCCATGTGTGGTCTATGAGAAGAACACACATTCAATGACACTGGTGATATCTGGTTTGCGAAAAGAACAGACATGTAATGACTCTAAGTGTGGTTAATGAAAAGAGCAGACATGCAATGAGACTGGTGGATCAATGTGTGGTTAATGAGAAGAACACACATGAAATAACACTGGGTGTAGTTCATGATATGGTTTGTGAGAAGAACACACATGCAATGACTCTAGTTGTGGTTCATGACAAGAACACACATGCATCGACACTGGTGTATCCTTATGTGGTTTGTGAGAAGAACACACATGCAAGGACTCTAGCTGTGGTTCATGGAAAGAACACACATCCAATGACTCTAGTTGTGGTTCATGAGAAGAACACACATCCAATGACATTGGTTGATCCATGTGTGGTCTGTGAGAGGATCACACATGCAATGACTCTAACTGTGGTTCATGAAAAGAGCAGACATGCAATGACACAGGTGGATCCATGTGTGGTCTGTGGGAGGAACACACATCCAATGACACTGTTGGATCCTTATGTGGTTTGTGAGAAGAACACACATGCAATGACACTGGTGGATCCATGTGTGGTGTGTGGGAAGAACATACATGCAATGACTCTAGATGTGGTTCATGAAAAGAGCAGACATGCAATGACACCGGTGGATCCATGTGTGGTCTATGAGAGGAACACACATCCAATGACACCGGTGGATCCTTATGTGGTTTGTTAGAAGAACACACACGCAATGACACTGGTGATATATGGTCTGAGAAACGAACACACATGCAATGACACTGGTGGATCCATATGTGGTTTGTGAGAAGGACACACATGAAATGACACTGGTGGATCCACGTGTGGTTCATGGGAAGAACACACATGCAATGACACTGGAGATATGTGGTTTGTGAAAAGAACAGACATGCAATGACTCTAACTGTGGTTAATGAAAAGAGCAGACATGCAATGACACTAGTGGATCCATGTGTGGTTAATGAGAAGAACACACATGCAATGACACTGGGCGTGGTTTATGATATGGTTTGTGAGAAGAACACACATGCAATGACACTAGTGATATGTGGTTTGTGAAAATAACAGACATGCAATGAATCTAACTGTGGTTCATGAAAAGAGCAGACATGCAATGACACCGGTGGATCCATGTGTGGTCTATGAGAGGAACACACATCCAATGACACCGGTGGATGTAACTACCTCGGTGAATTACGCTCTTAGTTAATGCCTGGATGAACGAAAGTGGTTAAAATAGTATGGTGGGGCCCAGGGCCACTCACGGTAGACCTTTCGGCCGTCCTAACCACTTTCAAACAACGAGACTAGAACGAGCGGCGTAATCGGCAGGCGAAGGGATCAACTACATACACAAGTGGGTATGTATGCAAGCCACATACAAGAGTACATCAGAGCCATTCCATCTAAAAGAAAATAGAAATATTGCAACGCCATACGGCAAGATCCAAACATCCTAGATAGATATAATAATTTAGGATAGCTCCTCATACATCACACATCAGAGTATCAGGCGGAAGCGGAAAACAAGATCCGAGTACGGATAAGAAGCAAATTGGCATAAGATGCCCCATAAATAAACCCATCCCGCCCACAGATCACACGGATCCCCGTTCCCGGAATCTCTACACCGAATGATCGTTGCCAACATCATCTGTCTCTTCCACCCAGTAGCCATCTTGCGGGTACACCTGTTCATCTGAATCAAACAATTTATCGTGTGAGACCCTAGGGGTACTCAGCAAGTCTTAATGCCACTAAAGGGGACACAACCTGGGGTGACACAATTGCAGCAAAAGATAATACCTAACAATTCTATAGAGACTCGCTAACCTTCCGCCTAACCAATGATAGACGGAAGTCCGTGAATTAAGAACAACAGTTATAACAGTATAATTAACAGATCCATCCTCCTCCTCGCTTACCAACGAGGAAGCGGACGAACATCCCCCATCATCCGTTGGCAGTTTTATTAACCTTTCCATGAGTATTGCACTATTTACTAGTCAAGTGCTTAGTCAATTTAAAAGCGGTACTTTAGTTATACTTGTCTATGATCGAGAAACTGTGCTCCAAGTCGTCCATAACCGCGGACACGGCTTTCAGAAAGATTTACCCTGCAGGGGTGCACGAATAGCAACACACACTCGATCAACCTTGGAAAAACCAAATCAAAACCCAACGAGGCATTCACGACAAAGCAATCACAGGATTCAGAAATATTTCAGGGGGCCACCCCATTAAGCTACCCGCAACGAAGTTGGCCGGCTCCGAGACGGACCCAAGGTTTGTGTCAATGGCTGTAAACGACTGGGAACCCGAAATTGTGACTAGGCTTGTCGATACCGCGAAAACATTCCACGAACCAAAACAGTACAGGTGCTCCACGCACAATCTTAGATAAAGCAGTAACATGGCATAAGTACGAAATAGTAATAAAGCCCCAAACTACTTGTGGCCCCAAGAAATAAGAATGAATCAAGCTCTGGCTCAGGGGGGTCCATAAGGCCTCCCGGATGTGGATAGTGCGAATAAACAAGGAACAGGAATCAAGTACTCGGGGTCCTACGGGACACAAGTGAGCATGAAAAACCAAATAGCAGATATTGCTCACCGGTGCCTCTTTCATTAGTTGTCCCATTACTACTCAGGTTATGTTGTTTAGGTACCTCGTTATCCATCAGACACTCACATACCCTACTCATGCTTTTCTACGACTCGCGTGGCTCAAACAACTCCTGTAGTAATGGCTCATGGGACCGGAACAGGCTTAATGTGGTTTAAAAGTAAAGGCTATGCAGTACTTGGGATTCAATTTATTGCAATCGCGACTCAATGATGCAAGAATAAGATAGAGGCAATAGGTACTGTATGTATGCAAGCATGTGGTAGTGCCTGCCTAGCAGCTCAGTTGAAGCGAGAGATGGATCTGGGTAATACTCCTGCGATTCCTGGTAATTCTCCTGCTGGGTGTCTATTCGAAGAAGAACCAAACAAACAAGGGCCAACATAAATAAAGTGCACAAGCATATGAATTAAAATGCAACAAGCAACCAAGCATGCCATGATGAATGATGCACAATTACATGGCATTAAAGTAGCATGGCAAAGGTGAGGTGTGGATACAAGAAATGAAGCACTTTATTATTTATTTGCCCAAGTTTTATTGTCATAAACAGTTCAGATTTTAATTGACAACATGACGCATACTTCAATTCAGAACAAGGATTGCATAAATAGAACGGTCTCGTCGCGCTAATCGATTTAGACATATTATATGTCAAATTTGGAGTTATTAATTAAATAAGGAAAAGGGCATTTTCTTGTAATTTTAATCATCTCGAAATTTAAAGTGTTCAAAATATATTTTGAAGTGCATATTTGAATTCCTCACATTTTTCTGATTCCAAAACATATATTATTTGTATTATTTGGATTTGTATTTTAAAAAAAATTATTTGAATATGAAAAGAATTTGAATTTAAATAAATTTGAAAAGATTTGAATAAAAACAGACTCAGGGAATTACTTTTTACACCGCAGGCAAACTACCCACAGTCACAGACAAGTGGGGCCGGCGCTGACTGGGCCACGCGCGCGCGAAAACGCTTTTGTTACGCGTCTCGGGCTAACCCACTGAGACTGACAGGCGGGACCAGCGGCGGAAGGCCCACGTGCCAGCGATGCGGGAGACAGGGGCTGACAGGTGGGGCTACGGCTGGAGCGCGGGTTGCAAACGGGAAAAGCCGGGGGGTTTTCTGCAAACGTGCTGGCGTGGCTGACTGGTGGGGCTGAAAGGAGCGCGGTTTGCAGTAATTAAAAAGGGTGGGGGCTTTTTGCAAATTGACCACGGCAGGCTACTGTTTATCGTCTTCGCGCGTCTGACGCTAATCCGGCGCACGGCGCGGGGCGGGGACTCGAACCTGGGACGCGGGCGTGCGCTCCGGGGTGGCTAACCAGTGCGGCTGGCTCGGGGAAGTTGACAGGAGGGTAGCGGGGGACTAGATAGGGCTTGCGCGGCGCGGAAAGGCTGCTGACGCCGGTGATCTCTGGCGCGCGGAGGCTGCTCGACGAAACGCACGGCGAGGCTAGACAACGACGGAGAAGAGGAGGTTGTCCGGGAGAGGGAGGGGCTCACCGCGGTTTACCTGGCGGGCTTGGATCGGCGCGAGGAGCGGCGGAGCGTCGAGGAGGCAGGCGCTCCGTCCGCTAGGGTTTCCTACAGGGCGGCGAGGCGCGGGGTTACTGGGGAGCTTCTCCTTTGCGTAGGCGCGGTCGGGGTGGTGCAGGTGGTTGTCCTGGATCTTCTCAGCCACTTCACGGTAGCGTGGCACGGCCGGTCCGTCGGGGCGGGGTGGTACCTGGCGTCGAACGGCGGCGGCTGCTGGTGCATGGAGAGGAAGAAGGGAAAGGAGGGGGCGTCTCGGGGTGGATCTGGAGAGGCCAGAGGAGGCGTGCGAGAGGGGGAAAAGGAGGGAGAGGGGAAGGAGGCAGCTGGGGCACGGCAAGAGAAAGGTGGCCTCGTGCCACCTTTTTCCCCCTCCTCGAGCACGTGCTCGGCCGGCTGGGCTGGCTGGGGCTGGACCAGGGCGAGGCAGTGAGGATGCTGGGTGGGGCTGGCACGAGGGAGAGAGAAGTGAGGGAGGGAAAAGCTCGGGTGAGGTTAGATGGTGGCCTCGGGTTAGGTTTAGCTAGGGTTAGGGTTTGGGTTAGGCTAGCTTAGAGAGAGGAGGGGCTAGCTAGGGTGGGGCCAGGGGGAGGGTGGCCAGGGAGAGAGAGGGGAGATGGTGGCTCACATGTAGAGAGAGGGAGATGAGAGGGGTGTGGTTAGGGTTTAGGAGAGAACTAGAGAGAGAGAGAAATAGCTAGGTTAGATTTAAGTAGATATTTAGATTTGTATCTTGTGTATGGAGCTAAACCAAGAAGACACCTTGGCTTGATCTTGCATGGGCTAAAGTAGAGAAGAAACTAGAAACAAAGAAGAAGAAAAGAATTAGGTGGAATAAGGCTCATGTGGTCATACATGTAGATAAATAGAAAAGTAAAAGAAAGGAATGTGGTAAGATCATCCCAAGTGGAGAATGGTGGAGGCTAGAATTATCATGAGTTGGAGGTGAAAAGAATTCCAAGAAAAGAAAAAGAAATGAATTAAGGAATAGGCCTCATGTGGTTCATGCATGGAGATAATACTAATAAAATAAGATGGTATGGTGTGATTAAGGAGAGGTGGAGATGGTTTTCCTAGATAGGATCCACCAAAACCAAAGAAAAACTAATGGAAGAAAAAGGTGGTGGAGAAGCTTGCATGGCCCATGCAAAATATTAATGACATGATTTATTATGTGAAAACAATAAAAATATGATGGCATTAATCTTGTGCATTTCCAAGAAGTGGAAAATAAGCCAAGCAAAGAATTTGGGAGATTGATCCACCCCAAACCACATGAGCTAGGATAAAAATGTCACAAGAAAAGGAATTACAAGCTCATGGTTAAGGGGTGGTGGGATCTTAAAATGGTAGAAAGAAAGGTGGTGGAATTGAAATAAAAGATATGCCCCCAACTCAACTTGGGCATTTAGACAATATATCAATAGCAAAATATAATATCAAGAAGCAAATACAATTAATAATGCATGTGAGAGAAGAACCAAAAGGAAGAGGGTTTTATATGATGCTCAGATGCAAGGTGGCATGATGACATGAGCATGATATAATTATGATGCAACAATACTCTCTTTGGAGTAGCCAATATCTTACTAGGACAAGTAGCATTACAATTGTTAGACAATTGGGGTGCTACAACTCTCCCCCACTAAACAGGAATCTCGCCCCGAGATTCTAGGAAGAAGAGGACTCAAAGAGGGTAGGATACTTGGCACGGAGCTCATCTTCACGTTCCTAGGTGGCTTCATCAACGGAATGGTGCGACCACTGCACCTTGCAGAACTTGATGGACTTGTTGCGAGTCCTTCTTTCTGCGACTTCAAGAATTTTTGTGGGGTGCTCTTGATAAGACAGATCTTCTTGGAGATTGATGAGTTCATGGTCCACGGCCCTGCCGGGATCCTTGAAGCACTTCTTGAGTTGAGAGATGTGAAAAACATCATGGACTTTGAGTTGTTCAGGGAGCTCAAGGGCATAAGCAACTTCTCCTCTTCTTCCACGAATTTTGAAAGGACCGATGTATCTAGGAGCCAACTTTCCTTTGATACCAAAGCGGTGCGTACCTCTCATGGGAGTGACACGAAGGTAAACGAGATCACCAGGGACATACTCCATGTCCGTGTGCTTTCTGTCATAATTGCTCTTCTGGCGACTTTGAGCAATCTTCAAATTTTCAAGAATGATGTGAAATTTCTCCTCCGCTTGAGTTACAATGTCGGGGCCAAACAATATTCTTTCACCTGCGCCCGACCAACCAATCGGAGTTCTGCACTTGCGACCATAGAGAGCCTCAAATGGTGCCATCTTTAGAATTTTCTGGAAACTGTTGTTGTACGAGAATTCAGCATAAGGAAGACATTCTTCCCACTTCATGCCGAAAGAGATAACGCAAGCACGGAGCATATCTTCAAGAATCTGATTGATCCTTTCAACTTGTCCTTGCGACTGAGGGTGGTAAGCTGTGCTGAAGTTTAACTTTGTTCCCAAAGCATTTTGGAAACTTCCCCAGAACTTGGAAGTGAAAATGCTTCCACGGTCTGAACTGATCTCAAGAGGAACTCCATAAAGAGAGACAATTCTGTTGATATAGAGCTCAGCCAACTGAATTGCCAAAATTGTTTCCTTGACTGGAAAGAAGTGAGCTACTTTGGAAAGCCTGTCAATGACAACAAAGATTGCATTGTTGCCCTTCTGCGACCTTGGAAAACCAGTGATGAAGTCCATCTCTACTTTCTCCCATTTCCATTCCGGAGGCTTCAATGGCTGTAGAAGACCGGAAGGTTTCTGATGGACAGCTTTAACTCTGCGACAAACATCACACTCTGAGACATACTTGGCACAATATCGTTTCAAACCAGGCCACCAATATTGTGTTTTCAAGTCCATGTACATCTTAGTACTTCGAGGGTGAATAGAAAGAACAGAATCATGCGCCTCCTTGAGAACTTGCTCTCTTAAACCCGGGTAGTTCGGAACAAACATCCGGTGTTCAAAGAAGAGAGTGCCTTGGTCATCAACGTAGAAAGACTCATACTTCGGAACCTGGATGTTGGAGATGATCTTTTTAGTGTAAGGATCCCCAAGCTGAATGGAACGAACCTTTTCTTCCAAGAGGGGTGTTGCTAGAAGGTTCAGAAGATAACCTTGATCCACAATTTCAAGGTTAAGCTTGCGGAATTCCTCGCACAAGAGAGGCTGTTGTTCTTCCATCATGAGGTTGTTGACATAAGCTTTTCGGCTGAGAGCATCGGCCATGACATTAGCTTTGCCCGGGGTGTAGTTTATGGTCAAATCGAAATCATTGATTGTTTCAATCCACCTCCTCTGACGAAGGTTGAGATCAGGTTGTGTGAAGATGTACTTTAGACTCTTGTGATCAGAAAAGATCTCACAACGGTTGCCAAGCAAGTAATGCCTCCATACTTTCAAAGCAAAGACAACTGCTGCGAGTTCGAGGTCATGTGTAGGATAATTGATCTCATGCGTCTTCAACTGACGAGATGCATAAGCAACAACTTGCTTTTCTTGCATAAGGACCGCACCCAATCCTTGCAATGAAGCATCACAGAAAATCTGGAAAGGCTTTGATGTATCTGGAGGAACCAAGACTGGTGTGGAAGTGAGCTTCTCTTTGAGTGTTTCAAAGCTTGCTTGACATGCAGGAGTCCAAAGATATTTCTTGCCTTTCTTGAGGAGATCGGTAAGAGGCTTCGCAATCTTTGAGAAGTTTTGAACGAAGCGACGGCAGTAACTGGCCAAACCAAGGAAACTCCGGACTTCTTTGACATTTATGGGTGGAAGCCAGTCCATAATTGTCTTAATAGTTTCTGGGTTGACGGCAATGCCCTTGGCAGAGATGACGTGACCAAGGTAGGTGACTTGAGGCAACCAGAATTCGCACTTGGAGAACTTTGCATACAAGCGGTTCTCACGAAGCTTGTTTAGGACACATCGAAGGTGTTCTTCATGTTCTTCTTTTGACTTAGAATAGACTAGAATGTCATCCAGATAGACCACAACGAACTTATCAAGATACTCCATGAAAACCGAGTTCATAAGCCTCGAGAAAGTGGCAGGTGCATTGGTGAGACCGAAAGACATGACCGTGTACTCATACAGGCCATAGCGGGTGGTGAAAGCTGTTTTAGGAACATCTTCCTTGCGGATCTTGATTTGATGATAACCACTTCTCAAATCAAGCTTAGAGAATACCACAGCTCCAGCTAGCTGATCAAAGAGATCATTAATCCGCGGAAGGGGATATTTATTCTTGATTGTTTTAGCATTGAGTGCCTGATAGTCAACACAAAGTCTATCAGTCTTGTCTCGCTTCTTCACAAAGATGGTTGGACTACCCCAAGAAGAAGTACTATGCTGAATGAAACCCAACTTCTCTTGTTCATCCAACTGACGCTTAAGTTCAGCCAACTCAGCAGGACCCATTTTATAAGGCCGCTTGGAGATAGGAGCGGTACCAGGTTCAAGTTCAATGACAAACTCAACCTCACGATCTGGAGGCATACCTGGCAACTCTTCAGGAAAGACATCTGGAAATTCACAAACTACAGGAACACTCTGAATACCTTCCATAGCATCATCATTCAGAGCCACCAGAGAATAAAGCTGAATTGCAGGAGTCAGACTTGGAGAATAGACTATATGGCCTTCAGGAATTTTCAGAGAAACCGAACGTTCAGCACAATCAATCACAGCTGCATTTGCTGTCAACCAATCCATGCCAAAGATAACATCAATATCAGAATTGCCCAGAACAATTAAGGAAGCCGGAAATGAAGAACCACCAATCTCAATTTGATTGCCATGGCTGATTTTAGTAGATAACAATCTTGCCCCGGGAGAAAGAACCATTAACTTTCTATCCAGCTGGTCTATAACAAGCTCATGCTCATTTGCAAATTTGTGAGAAACGAAAGAATGTGAAGCACCAGAATCAAACAAAACTCGTGCAGGAACTGAGTTAACAGGAAGCATACCCATGACAACTCCAGGTGCATGCTCAGCTTCAGCGACGTTGACACAGTTGGCACGAGCAACCGTAGATCCTGGCTTAGTGTTGATGTTGAGAGCCCGAGGTGGAGGTGCACGAATCATAGGAGCACTTGCCGCAGGTCTTGGAGGTGGTGGTGGAAGAGCTTTGTTGTTGATTGGACAATTCCATTGCTGATGGCCAGTGTTTCCACAAGTATATCAAGCACCAGGTGGACATGGAGCAACGTAGCCAGGGACTCCGCCAGGCGCTCCAGGGTAGTTGTGGTTGTAGCCCCTGGGAGCCGCAGTGAAGGAGTTTTGTGGCCTTGGTGCGTAGCTTGAAGGTCTTGGTGGAGCAGGAAGCGACGGTGGGGTGTTAGGAACCCAGACACGACGCTTAGAAGGAGTTGTCATAGCAGAAGAGCTTGCTGTATCACGGCTGTGTTTCTTTGACTCCTCAAACACTTGCCTACTTGCTTCTTCCTGCAGAGCTGTGTGCTGAAGTTCCAGGAAAGATGCTGGCCTTGCATGAGTGATTGCATATCTGATGGAAGCATTGAGGCCTTGCCGAAACCTCTTTTGCTTCTTCTTGTCATCAGAGATCTCATCGCCACCATAACGAGACAGGTTCATGAAGTTTCTGATGTAGGTGTTGACATTGTCAGTGCCCTGCTTGAGGTTGAGAAACACTTCCTTCATCCTTTCCATGACAATTTCTGACAGATATTGCTCTTTGAAAGCAGCAGTGAACCGCTCCCAAGTAGGCTGAAAACCAGAAAGATCTGCCTTGAGATAATTTTCCCACCAGAGAGCTGCATCTCCCTTCAGAAGGTGAGTGGCACATTTGACCCATTTTTGCTCGGGAACAACTGTAGTCATCTGCAACCTTGACACTTCACGAAGCCAATCATCCGCATCAAGTGGCTGATCAGACACCTCAAATTGGCGTGGGTTGAACTTGAGAAAACTCTTGATGTCTCCTCGCTTGGGAGGTGGAGGTAGAGGAGCAAACTCATTCCTCCTCACACTTTCCTCGAAGTGTTGCTAGTTCTGCTGCATAGTGCCCAAAGCATTTGCAATACTTGCCAAAGCAGCCCCGAGTTCAGGTGGTATATCCTCCTCACAACGGCGTGGTGGTGCCATCCTGTGATTGATATAAAACACAAGTCAGTACTATAATGGAGAATGATAATAATCCAAAATAGTACCAAAATGGAATTACTCAAAATTAAAGAATGCAATTCACTGAGATGATATTAAAATATCAACAAAGTTCAAGGCAATTAGAAGATATTAAGCATAACACACACGACTGAACAAGGAGTGTGGTATACAAACTAACAAAGAAAAAAATTCCGCAAATTTCGGCATTAAAATACCACTATATGCGCAAAACCACTTAACGAATCAAGATTAGTAACTCTACTAGTTCAATATACAAAAGCAAATGACAAAAGTAGTGGTATGGTCGCGACTCCATCCCGCACTCAAATCATTACTCCGCACATGAATCAGTAAAACACATATCCCAACAACTTCTTCTTAAGATGAACCTAAAGATTAGTAACTACGGAAAAGAACACCCCAACAAGATAACATTGGATAACAAGGAGTAAGATAGATCGCATCGGTGTACAACGAGTCAGAAATGATCGCGTCGGTTTACAAAGGACTGTCAATAGGGAATGTACCGACAGTTGATAACCAAAAGGCAGATAGTGATAACATTTGGATGCAACAGATAGGCAAGGAATTCACACACACACACACACACAAACACAAACACAACCTATGGTACTACGGAACCCAGAACACATGAATCCTAGTTTGAAGTTTAGAAGAGGATTGAAAACGTTACACTTCCTTACCAGAAAAGGGTGGGTGGGTGGGTAAGAAGAAAAATTGAAGCAGTCCTACTCTCACGTTTGTTTTTCCCTAGTATACATAACTACCAAAATATTTGCTAGACAGACAACGACCATTTTGGCTGAGACCCTGAAGGGCGGGATGGCTCTGATACCAATTGTAACTACCTCGGTGAATTACGCTCTTAGTTAATGCCTGGATGAACGAAAGTGGTTAAAATAGTACGGTGGGGCCCAGGGCCACTCACGGTAGACCTTTCGGCCGTCCTAACCACTTTCAAACAACGGGACAAGAACGAGCAGCGTAATCGGCAGGCGAAGGGATCAACTACATACACAAGTGGGTATGTATGCAAGCCACATACAAGAGTACATCTGAGCCATTCCATCTAAAAGAAAATAGAAATATTGCAACGCCATACGGCAAGATCCAAACATCCTAGATAGATATAATAATTTAGGATAGCTCCTCATACATCACACATCAGAGTATCAGGCGGAAGTGGAAAACAAGATCCGAGTACGGATAAGAAGCAAATTGGCATAAGATGCCCCATAAATAAACACATCCCACCCACAGATCACACGGATCCCTGTTCCCGGAATCTCTACACCGAATGATCGTTGCCAACATCATCTGTCTCTTCCACCCAGTAGCCATCTTGCGGGTACACCTGTTCATCTGAATCAAACAATTTATCGTGTGAGACCCTAGGGGTACTCAGCAAGTCTTAATGCCACTAAAGGGGACACAACCTGGGGTGACACAATTGCAGCAAAATATAATACCTAACAATTCTATAGAGACTCGCTAACCTTCCGCCTAACCAATGATAGACGGAAGTTCGTGAATTAAGAACAACAGTTATAACAGTATAATTAACAGATCCATCCTCCTCCTCGCTTACCAACGAGGAAGCGGACGAACATCCCCCAACATCCGTTGGCAGTTTTATTAACCTTTCCATGAGTATTGCACTATTTACTAGTCAAGTGCTTAGTCAATTTAAAAGCGGTACTTTAGTTATACTTGTCTATGATCGAGAAACTGTGCTCCAAGTCGTCCATAACCGCGGACACGGCTTTCAGAAAGATTTACCCTGCAGGGGTGCACGAATAGCAACACACACTCGACCAACCTCGGAAAAACCAAATCAAAACCCAACGAGGCATTCACGACAAAGCAATCACAAGATTCAGAAATATGTCAGGGGGCCACCCCATTAAGCTACCCGCAACGAAGTTGGCCGGCTCCGAGACGGACCCAAGGTTTGTGTCAATGGCTGTAAATGACTGGGAACCCGAAATTGTGACTAGGCTTGTCGATACCGCGAAAACATTCCACGAACCAAAACAGTACAGGTGCTCCACGCACAATCTTAGATAAAGCAGTAACATGGCATAAGTACGGAATAGTAATAAAGCCCCAAACTACTTGTGGCCCCAAGAAATAAGAATGAATCAAGCTCTGGCTCAGGGGGGTCCATAAGGCCTCCCGGATGTGGATAGTGCGAATAAAAAAGGAACAGGAATCAAGTACTCGGGGTCCTACGGGACACAAGTGAGCCTGAAAAACCAAATAGAAGATATTGCTCACCGGTGCCTCTTTCATTAGTTGTCCCATTACTACTCAGGTTATGTTGTTTAGGTACCTCGTTATCCATCAGACACTCACATACCCTACTCATGCTTTTCTACGACTCGCGTGGCTCAAACAACTCCTGTAGTAATGGCTCATGGGACCAGAACAGGCTTAATGTGGTTTAAAAGTAAAGGCTATGCAGTACTTGGGATTCAATTTATTGCAATCGCGACTCAATGATGCAAGAATAAGATAGAGGCAATAGGTACTTTATGTATGCAAGCATGTGGTAGTGCTTGCCTAGCAGCTCAGTTGAAGCGAGAGATGGATCTGGGTAATACTCCTGTGATTCCTGGTAATTCTCCTGCTGGGTGTCTATTCGAAGAAGAACCAAACAAACAAGGGCCAACATAAATAAAGTGCACAAGCATATGAATTAAAATGCAACAAGCAACCAAGCATGCCATGATGAATGATGCACAATTACATGGCATTAAAGTAGCATGGCAAAGGTGAGGTGTGGATACAAGAAATGAAGCACTTTATTATTTATTTGCCCAAGTTTTATTGTCATAAACAGTTCAGATTTTAATTGACAACATGACGCATGCTTCAATTCAGAAGAAGGATTGCATAAATAGAACGGGCTCGTCGCGCTGATCGATTTAGACATATTATTTGTCAAATTTGGAGTTATAACACAAAAGTTATTAATTAAATAAGGAAAAGGGCATTTTCTTGTAATTTTAATCATCTCGAAATTTAAAGTGTTCAAAATATATTTTGAAGTGCATATTTGAATTCCTCACATTTTTCCGATTCCAAAACATATATTATTTGTATTTTAAAAAAAATTATTTGAATCTGAAAAGAATTTGAATTTAAATAAATTTGAAAAGATTTGAATAAAAACAGACTCAGGGAATTACTTTTTACACCGCAGGCAAACTACCCACAGTCACAGACAAGTGGGGCCGGCGCTGACTGGGCCACGCGCGCGCGAAAACGCTTTTGTTACGCGTCTCGGGCTAACCCACTGAGACTGACAGGCGGGACCAGCGGCGGAAGGCCCACGTGCCAGCGATGCGGGAGACAGGGGCTGACAGGTGGGGCTGCGGCTGGAGCGCGGGATGCGAACGGGAAAAGCCGGGGGGTTTTCTGCAAACATGCTGGCGTGGCTGACTGGTGGGGCTGAAAGGAGCGCGGTTTGCAGTAATTAAAAATGGTGGGGGCTTTTTGGAAATTGACCACGGCCGGCTACTGTTTATCGTCTTCGCGCGTCTGACGCTAATCCGGCGCGCGGCGCGGGGCGGGGACTCGAACCTGGGACGCGGGCGTGAGCTCCATGGTGGCTAACCAGTGCGGCTGGCTCGGGGAAGTTGACAGGAGGGTAGTGGGGGACTAGATAGGGCTTGCGCAGCGCGGAAAGGCTGCCGACGCCGGCGATCTCTGGCGCGCGGAGGCTGCTCGACGAAACGCACGGCGAGGCTAGACAACGACGGAGAAGAGGAGGTTGTCCGGGAGAGGGAGGGGCTCACCGCGGTTTACCTGGCGGGCTTGGATCGGCGCGAGGAGCGGCGGAGCGTCGGGGAGGCAGGGCTCCGTCGGCTAGGGTTTCCTGCAGGGCGGCGAGGCGCCGGGTTACTAGGGAGCTTCTCCTTCGCGTAGGCGCGGTCGGGGTGGTGCAGGTGGTTGTCCTGGATCTTCTCAGCCACTTCACGGTAGCGTGGCACGGCCGGTCCGTCGGGGCGGGGTGGTACCTGGCGTCGAACGGCGGCGGCTGCTGGTGCATGGAGAGGAAGAAGGGAAAGGAGGGGGCGTCTCGGGGTGGATCTGGAGAGGCCAGAGGAGGCGTGCGAGAGGGGGAAAAGGAGGGAGAGGGGAAGGAGGCAGCTGGGGCACGGCAAGAGAAAGGTGGCCTCGTGCCACCTTTTTCCCCCTCCTCGAGCACGTGCTCGGCCGGCTGGGCTGGCTGGGGCTGGACCAGGGCGAGGCAGTGAGGATGCTGGGTGGGGCTGGCACGAGGGAGAGAGAAGTGAGGGAGGGAAAAGCTCGGGTGAGGTTAGATGGTGGCCTCGGGTTAGGTTTAGCTAGGGTTAGGGTTTGGGTTAGGCTAGCTTAGAGAGAGGAGGGGCTAGCTAGGGTGGGGCCAGGGGGAGGGTGGCCAGGGAGAGAGAGGGGAGATGGTGGCTCACATGTAGAGAGAGGGAGATGAGAGGGGTGTGGTTAGGGTTTAGGAGAGAACTAGAGAGAGAGATAAATAGCTAGGTTAGATTTAAGTAGATATTTAGATTTGTATCTTGTGTATGGAGCTAAACCAAGAAGACACCTTGGCTTGATCTTGCATGGGCTAGAGTAGAGAAGAAACTAGAAAGAAAGAAGAAGAAAAGAATTAGGTGGAATAAGGCTCATGTGGTCATACATGTAGATAAATAGAAAAATAAAAGAAAGGAATGTGGTAAGATCATCCCAAGTGGAGCATGGTGGAGGCTAGAATTATCATGAGTTGGAGGTGAAAAGAATTCCAAGAAAAGAAAAAGAAATGAATTAAGGAATAGGCCTCATGTGGTTCATGCATGGAGATAATACTAATAAAAGAAGATGGTATGGTGTGATTAAGGAGAGGTGGAGATGGTTTTCCTAGATAGGATCCACCAAAACCAAAGAAAAACTAATGGAAGAAAAAGGTGGTGGAGAAGCTTGCATGGCCCATGCAAAATATTAATGACATGATTTATTATGTGAAAACAATAAAAATATGATGGCATTAATCTTGTGCATTTCCAAGAAGTGGAAAATAAGCCAAGCAAAGAATTTGGGAGATTGATCCACCCCAAACCACATGAGCTAGGATAAAAATGTCACAAGAAAAGGAATTACAAGCTCATGGTTAAGGGATGGTGGGATCTTAAAGTGGTAGAAAGAAAGGTGGTGGAATTGAAATAAAAGATATGCCCCCAACTCAACTTGGGCATTTAGACAATATATCAATAGCCAAATATAATATCAAGAAGCAAATACAATTAATAATGCATGTGAGAGAAGAACCAAAAGGAAGAGGGTTTTATATGATGCTCAGATGCAAGGTGGCATGATGACATGAGCATGATATAATTATGATGCAACAATACTCTCTATGGAGTAGCCAATATCTTACTAGGACAAGTAGCATTACAATTGTTAGACAATTGGGGTGCTACAGTGGATCCTTACGTGGTTTGTGAGAAGAACACACATGCAATTACACTAGTGATATGTGGTATGTGAACTGAACATAGATGCAATGAGGCTGGTGGATCCATATGTGGTTTGTGAGAAGGACACACATGCAATGACACTGGTGGATCCATGTGTGGTTCATGGGAAGAACACATAGGCAATGACACTGGTTATATGTGGTTTGTGAAAAGAACATACATGCAATGACTCTAACTATGGTTAATGAAAAGAGCAGACATGCAATGACACTGGTTGATCCATGTGTGGTTAATGAGAACAACACACATGCAATGACACTGGGTGTGGTTCATGATATGGTTTGTGAGAAGAACACACATGCAATGACTCTAGCTGTGGTTCATGAGAAGAACACACATGCAATGACACTAGTGTATCCTTATGTGGTTTGTGAGAAGAACACATATGCAAGGACTCTAGCTATGGTTCATGGGAAGAACACACATCCAATGACTCTAGATGTGGTTCATGAGAAGAACACACATCCAATGACACTGGTCGAGACATGTGTGGTCTGTGAGAGGATCACACATGCAATGACTCTAACTGTGTGTAAAGACCCAAACCAGGCTTGGTTTGAATCCCTGTGATTAAAGTGCTAGTCCCTGGATCGAATAGCTAGCACCCACAGTTTTAAGATGTAATATCAAGATACAAAGGTCATATTACATCGCATGATCCAGAATATCAATACTTATTACAAACTCATAGCCATAGGCTATCTTATTACAAAGCAGCAGAATACAAGTTAAGCATGGAGTCCTTCATCTTCATGTGCCACAGGAAAACATGTTGGGTGTAGACTCATAACTCCTATCACCAATCCTCACTCAACAATAGAATAACCTGCAACATGATAGGTTGCAGCCACAAAAGGGTCAATACTTTGAATGTATTGGCAAGTGTCACAAGTTGGTGAATATAAGTTGGACTATCACTACATGCATATTTGGCAAAGTAGAGCTTAGGCTTATTTGCAGAAAGCAACATGGTTTTATCCTATCTTTGCAAAATAGTTTTGATCTTTCAACAACATTCTTAACTCCTTGGCAAACTCCAAGTGCTTCTACTCCTTTGTTGTCACCATCAAGTTTTACTTTGAGAAATTGGAATGTCGAGATCTTCCATAGCTTCAGGCCTTAGTTGCTCAGAGTTGTCCATAACCGGGGACACGGCTAAGTACTTAGAATTTAATCTTCTGCAGAAGTTGTACACTTTACCCACAAGACACAATCTCGTCTTGACGCCACCAGTGGCCGCTGGATTAGTACTCAGCAAGATGGAGTACCGGCAGATCGAGAATGTGACAAAGTCTTTCCACAGGAGTCCTCCCAATACATAATGCTAGCACATCTACCAGGCACCAATGCAAGGATAAACCTCCAATGCATAATTTCAGTTAACCTGAAGAGGTACCAATGCATGGGTCTCCCACTATGTAATTGACTAGGCCAGAGCCCATTTGGCATGTGGCTGTACACGAAAGCCACTGTATGAGAAACATGTTCAATCTCTAAGTTCCTGGGTGGTGTTCTCCTAGTGCACACACGAAAGAGATAGCCATAGACATGGTTCCCTTTGTTGCCACCTTATTTACAACTGAGTATCCACTTTCCACCCAGGTGATTCATTGAGTACTTGTTTTATTATACAAAACATATATTTTCCAACTCTTCATATAATCACAATATGGTATATTCCACCCCAAATCTATAGCAGGGCTAAGCATACTACCACTATGGTATTTCCACTAAGTAATATATAAAGGATATCCTAATAGGATATAGCATAGCATAGTATCATAGTAGTCCTATCATGCCTACTACAAAAATCCACTAAGTGTAATGAAAATAGTAGGACATGGATGATAGTGTCACTTTCCTTAGTAGTTGGTGGTGTTGGTACACTCTTTGCAGTAACACACTTGACAATCCACACAATCTATCAAACAAAACAACCAAGACAAAACATGCACAAGATCAACACCAATGGCAATACAAAAATCATGCAAAAAATGCAAGCATGCAAGATGGCAATTTTTATTGTACAAATTGTTATAACAAGGTTTTGAACAATAATAAGTGTTTTCTGAACAATTTACAATTGCAAGATTACAAATGCAACCATTTGTGCAATTGTAATAATTAGCAATAATTTCTAGTATTTGGAAAGGCTAGACTCACTAAATAATTCCCATGCTATTAGATATAGTCAACCAAATTTATATTTTGGTCTTACTGGACAGAGGGTTCAATTTGCAATCCATAGCAAAAAGATTCACCCAAAAATAATTTACAAAATAATTTTTATGGGTAAAATACTCCTAAAAAGGTTCTGCCTAAAAATTCTATTTTACAAAATCTAAAGGGTGAAATAAGGCCTCTATAATAAAGGTCTTATTTTTCTGAATCCATAGACACCAAATTTGCATTTTTCTGATTTGTGGATCAAAAGTTATTGAATTTCTAAGTTAAATACTAAATCCGTCTATTTTTTCTATTTAAACAAAATAGGCTGGCGACGTGGCATGTTCTTATTGGCTGGTACCGGTTCGGGCGGATCGGCAACGTGGGCTGTTGGATGTTAAGGGGAACTAACGGACCAGATCAGCTGATACCGCTTCGGCTAAGTGATCTATCTAAGCCGCTGGATTAAGATCAGACGGTGCTCAGCGCGTGGCCAAGAACTAGCGGCGCTGGTCCTCTGCGCGCGGCGGCGACGCGTCGGATGGGTGGTGCTCCGGTGATTCTAGAGGGTTAGGGGAAACAACGATCTTACTGAGGGGTTGTGGTGGTCGAGGAGATCTGGTTGGTGGTCGTGATGGCTTCGCTCGGTATTCCTTGCGGGAGTGGCGTCGACGGCGGAGGTCACAGCCACGAGACGGTGTCGTCGACCTGGGGCTCGAGCAGGCAAGGCAAATGGTCAGTGAGGTATGCCAGGTCACGTAGAAGCTTACGGTGGCCAAAGTAGGGCGGCAGGAACCTGCGTCTCGCCGGAAATCACCGGTGAACGGCGGTGGCAGAGGGTGACGCCGGTGGTGACTGTGGCGATGATCTGGGGAGGTACAAATCGAAAAAAAAATGTTAGACCGTGCGGCAGAGTGTGGTGAAGATAACAGGACAAAGGGGAGGGCACGGGGCCATCAGTTCTCGCCGGAATCGTCGCCGGAGCTCGTCGGTGTCTGCGGCGGTCCGAGCTCGATTCCGAGCAGTCTAGGGGCTCTCAGGTGGTGAGGTGTGAGGGGAAATGGAGAAGAGGGAGTGGGGATTAAGGGGCAGGGCTCGGAGTGGGGTTTAATTTGCAGAAACTTTCGAATTCGAATGGATTAGAAATGGCAGAGGGAGGGAGAGAGGCAGTTCGTCCCCGCGGTGGAAGAAGGTGAGGTGGAGGTGACGTGGAGTGGGACCGTGGTGTCAGCGAGGGGGGGGGGGGTAAGTAGGGGGTCGGTGAGAAATAGAGCAGCGGGGAGAAGGGGTGCTGTGTGGGCTTAGTGGGCTGGGGGTTTGGGCTGAGCTGCTGCTGCTGGTTTTTTTATTCCTTCAGGTTTTCTTTTTCTTTTTCTGTTTTCTTAATAACTTTTGATTTAATGAACCAATTTGAATCAAACAAATTTCTAAAAATTTGTAAAACTCAAATTAGGTTTTTAGGGCATTATAGAACACATTTACTTTCCAACTCAAATTTTTCTAATCAAATTTATTCCCTTTGGCTTTAATACTTAATATTGCTTTTCTTAATTCTATTCTCAAAATAATTCATATCTTTTTATCCATGGCTCCAAATTGGATGAAACCAATTTCTACTGTTTTATTATTTTACCTTTTATCTTCTTATCTCATAGAAGTCCTTTTGTTTAATATAAATATGGAGTATATCCATAATATAGTGTTGTTCTTAGTGTAACCAATAATTAGAGTTTTAGGGTTTGAGATATTTCTTCACTTCTCTTAGGTTTTAAAAATGCATCCAAGTCAAGTTGCTCATGCATGCTTCATGATTTGGGATTTTAAAACATGCACACCACTTCACAAACAAAATTATTTTATTTGGCTTGGGTTTGGAGGTATTATATTAAATGTTCCAAAAGTTTTTGTTCCTTCTGAAATTTCAAAGAACTTGGTTCTTCATTTTGTTCAAATTTTCGCATTTCAAAATTTGGAAAATTTTGGGATGTGACACTGTGGTTCATGAAAAGAGCAGACATGCAATGACACCGGTGGATCCATGTGTGGTCTATGAGAGGAGCACAAATCCAATGACACCGGTGGATCCTTACGTGGTTTGTGAGAAGAACACACATGCAATGACATTGGTGATATGTGGTCCGTGAAAAGAACACACATGCAATGACACTAGTGGATCCATATGTGGTTTGTGAGAAGGACACACATGCAATGACACTGGTGGATCCATGTGTGGTTCAAGAGAAGAACACACATGCAATGACACTAATGATATGTGGTTTGTAAAAAGAACAGACATGCAATGACTCTAACTGTGGTTAATAAAAAGAGCAGACATGCAGTGACACTGGTGGATCCATGTGTGGTTAATTAGAAGAACACACATGCAATGACACTGGGTGTGGTTCATGATATGGTTTGTGAGAAGAACACACATGCAATGACTCTAGCTGTGGTTCATGAGAAGAACACACATGCAATGACACTGGTGTATCCTTACGTGGGTTGTGAGAAGAACACACATGCAAGGACTCTAGCTGTGGTTCATCGAAAGAACACACATCCAATGACTCTCGTTGTGGTTCATGAGAAGAACACACATCCAATGACACTGGTGGATCCATGTGTGGTATGTGAGAGGATCACACATGCAATGACTGTAACTGTGGTTCATGAAAAGTGCAGACATGCAATGACACCGGTGGATCCATGTGTGGTCTGTGGGAGGAATACACATCCAATGACACTGCTGGATCCATATGTGGTTTGTGAGAAGAACACACATGCAATGACACTGGTGGATCCATGTGTGGTCTGTGGGAAGAACACACATGCAATGACACTAGTGATATGTGGTTTGTGAAAAGAACAGACATGCAATGACTCTAACTGTGGTTAATGAATAGAGCAGACAAGCAATGACACTGGTGGATCCATGTGTGGTTAATGAGAAGAACACACATGCAATGAACTCTAGTGGGTCCATGTGGTTTATGAGAAGAACACATATCCAATGAACTCTAGTGTATCTATCTTGGCATAATTTGATGTATGCCATGATGTATTTCATTGTACAAGACACTCACTTTCCATGTTTATACTACTCAGTTTTGCCCTTGGTTTTATGTGGTACTACACAGTTTTGCCCCCCTCTCTCTATCTTTCGTAGAAGCCCAAACATGTGCTCACCATGTCTACTAGTCCCTGATTCGTTGTCACAGTTGTCACGTGGATCGTGCGCGCCAACCATTGATTCTGTGTGATCCAACGATGATCGTTGCATACGTCGTGCCCTTCACAGTACAGCGTGAGACACCACGGATGTCTCCCTCAGCGAGACTTCTACAAGAAGGAATACGATGCCGTCCATGGAAAAAGTCATCGAGCGGTCATGTCATGTTTAATCAAGTCTGAAAAGCCTACTACTGCTACTACTATGCCACAACGCATGCGTCATGGAGTGCACGCTCGTCGATGGACAGCTGCAATTTATTGCCACTTGATTTTAATAAGACATATCCCATTTATTATGCAGCGGCTCTCAATCGCCAATTTTAGGGCCGTGTCAAACTTCGTACATAGAAATTGTGTGTGCGCCCTTTGCATGCGGCTCAATACAGAACTACCATGCATGGCCCGGAAAAAACGTGGTGTACCGTGCGCATGCCGCGGTGCACAGTGCAGTAGACTGCGTGGCACGTAGCATGGTGGTGCAACGAAACGTGCCTTGCTTCCATCCACCTTAACTATAGAGCCCCTCTCCGCACACCCACTCCCACTCTCGCTCACTCCCCCCACGCAACCCTCTCCACTGTCCCATCAGCATCCGCAAACTCCCGAGAATACCCCGTCCACGCCTGCGATGGCTGAGGTGGGCATCGTCGCCTTCGAGGCCACCGGCGAGGAGGCCCCCGTTTCCTCGCTGATCCCCCTCGACGCGTTGAAAGCAGCCGCCATCCCTGTCTCCCTCGACGTGTTGAAAGCAGCCGCCATCCCTGTCTAGGCCCCAGTCGAGGCCCCCGCTGGTCACAAGCAGATCAAGCACTTCTTGGGCACGTACGATCTAGATAAGTACATCGCTCCTCTGAAACCATACGACACCGGCATCGACGACCCATGGTCGGAGGTAACTAGTGTTTGCTCCCCTCTCCTGGTTCTTCTACCATTCCCATCGTTGGATGCTAGATCTTGGTTTATTAGGATTCACTTATTCACATTTCGATTGCTCGATCTTCTTACATCATCTACTCCCCCATTTTTCTTTTCTTCCAATAGGTTTCTGACAACGACGTCTGCAGTGATGATGAGTCCATTCACACCAAGGATCGTCAGGTGCTGAGGAGGTTGCGGGTCGGCCAGTACGACGCCGTCCTCAGGCGCGGCGACTACAGCTGCCCCTTCCGCAAGGGGATAATGTACTGCTTGACGAGTCACACTGGCGACACCGACTTGAACACCTTACTGAAGCATGCAGAGGCTGCGGGCTCCGGCATCCACAAAGGCGGCAAGCGTGAGACCGTGAACATCAACGCCTACATCGCTGAATACTGGGCTCTCCTCATTCACCTCCGAAACCTCCAGCGGGTTGCCATCAAAAAGGGTCGCATGCCTCCAATCAGGCCCAAGGCCCCCAAGATCAAGGGACTGGGCAGCAAGAAGTGGAGGAAGCGCCGAAGGGAGGAGGCGGAGGCGCGGGCGCTGACAGGATGTGCCTGCAGCTGCGGCGACTGCTGCTGCTAAGCAGCTTCTTTCTATCTATATCCTATTTCTGGTTGAATGCATCGAACCTCGTTAAGCAACCTACTTTTTGTCGCTATATCATATTTAGCTACACACAGCTATATCTACATTTTTTTTATTTTCTGAATGAATATATTCTGCCTTGTGTGATTTGATGCTCCAGATTTGCTACCTGATCGGAGGCAAAAAGAGTTCCAAAAGGGAACGAATTATCAAAGTGAGAATCTTCTCTAGATTTGCTACCAATTCGGGCAAAATGAAACATATCTGTTTAGCGAGAGAGGAAAAGGGCACGCTTTCAAACTGCCAGTTAATAAGCTACCATCTTGACAAGCTACAAGACACATACATAAACATAACACAACAAGGGTTAAATTTATTTTACTAGTATCAGTTGAGGTGCTATACATGTTGACAAGCTAACTGAGTTCCACAAAATAGAAACATAACACTGACAAGTAAAATTTAATTCACTTCTCATCAGTCCACTTGAGGCGCTTCCCATCGTTCCTAGACGACAAACTGCGACCATTCCAGGTACTCCACGGCTCACGAAATGCTACGTCCCACTTGGAATCTGACTTGGCTTCCCTATCTTCAGCGTCCTACATCACAATTAGCGGTGCATCACAGGTCTGATTGTTGCCGCTAGAAGATGCCGCCTCTCTGTTTTCTGCTTCAGCTGTAGCCTCTCTGTCAGCTGCTTCTGCTTCAGCTGCAAGCTCTCTTTCAGTTGCTTCTGCAGCCTCTCTATCATCTGCTTCAGATGCAGCCATTTTCTTTGCATATGCAGCTTCAAACTCGGCTATTCTGCATTTTCTACAAAGGGCTCCCCTAAGCTCGTCTTCCCTCTTACAAATAGGGAAAAACATGAGGTAACATAGAAAAAATGGATCTTCTTGTACAGCTGGTAGGTCACATAAGCATCTATGGTTGCATACTTCAGTTTTATATCAGACAACGGCCACTCGTCCTAGAAATCGTGCCTATCCGTAGGGAAATCTTCCTTCATTTTTTCGTACGACTCATCAAGGATTCTAGTTGCGAGTGATGCCATTCCATCCTTCCTCAAGCCCCCTAGGATGTTGACAAGACTTTGAATATCGATCCAGTTGTGTGCAGCAATTATAATTCCCTCTTGATAAAATTTCAAAAAATCTGTTGTTTTGTCGATAGTGTAGAAAACAATTCCCTTTTCTACAAGGAACTGGCGCAACACCGGACAATTCCTGTCAGTGCTGAAAGTATGTAGTTTGTCATCACCAAAATATGTAACTACAAATATTTTGTTAATGTATTATCATCATCTGAATATAATTTTGAAAAGTTTAGTAAATGCAAGATCAAGACTCTCAACATGTTCTTGTCATAATTTATTTGGTTTTGCTATTTCTCAGTCCACTGAACGAGTTTCACATTTCTTTTAACTATGGTTGCACTTTTCTTAGGTGATTGAGACTAAAGAAAATCTCAGTCGATTGAGACATAGGCAAACCCTAATTTATTTGGTCCTAAATAAAATCCAGTAGTTGCAAGATGAGCGAGTGGATAAAGAACAAGAGGAGAAAACCCTAAAAGCGGTTAGCTACAGAGAGCAGATCTACAAACCGGGAGAGGTGGTAGACGAGGACGTGTTTTCGCATGGCCAGTTGAATGACGGCGACTTCACTCCCTTCATGAACGATAGACGAGAAAACCCTAAAAGCGGTTAGCTCCGAGGTGTACTCGAGGTCTAATCCCACAAACTTGTCCTCGTCTATCCCAAGCCAACCCTCGTACATCCTCAGGACACGCACCACTGTCTCCTCCTCGTTGGTGTAGACAACGTCTATCTTCTTATTGTCATGGGTAGTGAAGCTTGTCTCTACAGTGCGACGACCTTCCATGGCGGCAAGGAGAAGACGGGAAGAAGACATATGACAGGAAGAAGAAGAGTGGTTTCTGCGAGGCAGGGTAACGGTGGAACCGTCAATGCGCTTTTAAGGTAGTGGTTAACGACGGGGACAGAAGTCCAAGGAGAGACACGTGGCGGTGACCGTTCTAGATTCTAAGTAAACAAATAATAATTATTCCGCCGATACATGTACCCTGTTTTGTCACGTCAATACATTGGGCAAGGGGTGGGCAGGGGGTGTTGTCCTATCCACTGTGCCAGCGCTGCAAGCCTACGTGACAGCCACCCCGCCTAAGCGACAGGAGCGACATAACGGCGAGAACTAACAGGGGAGCCCAACTTGACGGCCGTTAGCCTGATTTTTTGTATTGAAAGGTAAAAGAATTCGTGCCGAAAAGACCCTCTGAGTATTTGGCACACCAACTATAGTCATCCCGGCTGATTTCAGGGAACTTGGGTACCGTGTTGCCTGTACACCCCAACTTTTAGGCCGCAATATGGAAACCTTAATACATGTGTGTTTAATAAACAAATAGAAAGTTCCCAGTTATGCCTCTCTATAAACTAGCGATTAACAGGATGATCAAGGTTTCCAGATCATGGACATTGGATGTGTTAATAACAAGGTAACAACATTGGTGAATGATGTGATCAACATTCATCTGAAGTATAGCATTAAGATCAAAGTCATTGTGTTTATATTGCTATAGCATCATACGAAGTAATCTTTATCCTTAGACCATGAGATCATATTAATTGCTAACACTATAATAATACTTTGATAACATCAAATGTCACACCTTAACAAGGTGACTATAAAGATGGGTTCGCGTATTCCAAAGGTTTTATGTTGAGGATCATCGATCAAGAGTGGAATTTGTCAATCCCGTTGACGGATAGATATACTCTGGGCCCTCTCGGTGATATCACATTAAGATAGCTTACAAGCAAGTTATGTGATCACTAGAATGTTATATCACGGGAACAAGAAAAGAGTGCATGTTGGTAACAAGATCAAACTAAGTATTGAAATACTGATGATCAAATCTCGGACATGTAATATATCTCAGGACAAAGGGATTTAGTTACTATCGTTAAAGGTTCTCTCGGTCACAGAAGTCATCGTTGAATGTGTGGGAGTTAGTCCCGCTTCTGATTATTGATCTGAGAGGGGTCTCGAAACGTAGGGTGACACACTTAAGGGATGCCAAACACCATTTGGAGCAAATATGTTCTAGACGAAAGAATTGCAAAGCGCTGGAATTATTTCAATGAAATTGTTTCGGGTGAAATTGCTGAAATTGGTTCTGCATGTGATATTGAAATGGTGCAGGGGGTTTTATGTGAATGTTTGTTAACTAAAGTAATTAAAAAAATCCTGAATAAAATTAATAAAAGAGTTTTATTAAATGAGAGAGCATTAAATTTGGAGAAATTCAATGCATTTAAAGTGGAGACTTTAATAGAGAATGTGGAGGGGCATATTTATGTGGAGGGGTTACCACCACATGAATGAGGGAGGTGAAGGGGCACCCCCCCATATGGGGTGCCAGCCATGGGGAGGGGCACCCCGCCCCCTCCTCCTATAAAAGGCCCCCCTCTCACTCCTTCACACTTACACCTCCTCGTGAAGGATCTCTCTCCCCCTCTAGAATTATTCCCCCATGGTCTCGGATTAGCGAGATACATGTTCCGGTGCCATTTCATTTGGAAGGAGTTGCTTCTTCCGCTGCATCGCTGGAGCGAGGTGGTGGAGGTTGTTCGGTGGCCTAAACGTGTGTGCGAGGACAGATGCGCGGCTGATTTGTGGCGCTAGGACTTCCACAGGATCTTGAGATTGGCAAGCGTTCGACTACATCATCCACGAGTTCCATCTCATTAACAAAGCTTTGTCGGTCTATGAGGGTATGTTCTCTATGGATGTATATCCACCTGTTGCTTGTATCTAATAGATAGATCTTGGTGTATAATAGTTTCCATCGTAGGAAATTTTTTGTTTTCTATGTTGTGATCTCAACAGTGGTATCAGAGCCTGATCTATGCGTAGATGCTTTGCACGGGTAGTACACATATGGGTATGTGGGCGATGATGATCATGTTATTGCCTCTTTCATGTATTTTGGATATCGGTGGCATAGTGGGATGAAGCGTCCCAGACTAACATTACATGTCCTCGCACATGAGACCTATTCCACGCTTGACATGCAACTAGTTTTGCATAAGTGGCTAGCGGGTGTCTGTCTCTCCTATGCTAGTTAGTATCTGATTTACAATGAGTTTCTAATAATTTGATTATCATTGTTGTGGTTCCATGTTTGTAGGTAGGAACGGTTCTATCTTCGAAAGCCCTAAGCCACGTAAAACTTGCAATTGATAAATTAGAGGCGTCTAGTTTAGATCGTTGGTGGGATGGTGTCATGATATGGTAATGTAATAAGTTGATGTATAGTTGATACTATTGCAACACACCTAACATGTAAGTTCCATAGACCTTGGCCTTACACACAAAGTAATGATAAAGATTATACCACGATACACATGATGGTGATCAAGTGCAAGAACCATATCATTTTACTTCACACATTTGATGCTTCCATCTTATATTGCTTGTTTGGTGCTTTAGTAGCATTATAAGATGATCCCTCATTTAGATACCAAGATAAACATGTGTTCTCCCTTAAGTATGCACCATTCTATGTTTCGTCGCTTCAAGACATCACGTGATGATCGGGTGTACTTGAATCCACGATCATAAATAGGTGTAAGACAGTTTTACACATGCGAATACTAAAGTTCTTACTTGGCGAGCCTAGCATGTACAGACATGGCCTCAGAACACGGACCAAAAGGTTAAGCATGAGTCATATAGTTGATATAATGCCCATATAGATGCTCTCCTTTGAAGCTACACCAACTCACGTGATGATCAGACTTGGTGTAGTGGATTTGGTTCATGTAATCATCAAAAAGACATGAGGGATTATGTTTTTGAGTGGGAGTTCATTCATAATTTGATTAGTTGAACTCGATCTATGATAAACTTAGTCCAAACTTTAAAAATTATGTTGTAGATGGCACCACCTGCTTTTAATTTCAATGCGTTCATGGTGAAAGTGAATATTGCGGCAAATGGTAGCAACTTTACCAACTGGGCCATGAATTTGAGGATTCTCCTCATTGCTGCACAAAAGAAATATGTGCTAGAAGCACCGCTAGGCCCCACGCTAGCTCCTGATGCCCCTGACGAGGAAAATAACGTCTATTTGACTCATCAGGAGGACCACAACTTAGTTCATTGCGGCATATTGTATGGGCTAGAGCCGGAACTTCGAAAGCGTTTCGAAAACGACAATGCCTTTGATACCATGGGTGAATTGAAAATGATTTTCGATACACATGCTGATGTAGAGAGTTATAATGCTTCAGAAAAGTTTTGTAGCTGCTTGATGGAAGAGAATAGCTCCGTTAGTGAGCAGGTACTCAAAATGTCTGGGTACGCTGATAAGCTTGTGTCTTTGGGAATAACGATTGCCATTGACTTAGGCATACATCGTGTTCTCCAATCTCTTTCACCTAGCTACAAGAGCTTTGTGATGAACTATAATATGCAGGGCATGAACAAGTCTCTCCCTGATCTTCTGTCAATGCTTAGGACCGCATAATTGGAGATTAGGAAAGAACATCATGTGTTGATGGTCAATAAGACCACCGGTTTCAAGAAAGACAAGAAGGGTAAACAGAAGGGAAAGAAGGGCGGAAAATCTGTTGTTGCGCCTAAAAATAAATCCCGGGAAGGCCCTAAGTTTGATACTGAGTGCTACTATTATAAGGGGTCTAGCCATTGGAAGTGCAACTTCCCCAAGTATTTGGTCGACAAGAAGGCCGGCAAGGCAAACAAAGGTATATGTGATATACATTTTATTGATGTGTACTTGACTAGTACTCGCAGTAACACCTTTGTATTTGATACTGTATTGGTTTCTAATATATGTAACTCGAATCAGGGGATGCGAAACAAGCGACAACTAGCAATGGGTGAGGTCGATGCGTGTTGGCAATGGATCAAGAGTTGATGTGATCACCGTCAGAACGCTGCCTCTCCACCTACCATCGGGATTAGTGATAAATCTAAATAATTGTTATATGGTGCCTGCACTGAGCATGAACATTGTATCCGGATTGTGTTTGATGCGAAGTGGTTATTCATTTAAGTCCAAAAACAATGGTTGTTCGATTTATATGAATGATATATTTTATGGTCATGCGCCTGTGATGAATGGTTTATTTATGTTGGATCTCGATAATAGTGTTATGCATATTCATAATGTTGATGCTAAAAGGATTAAACTTGATGATGATATATCTGTATATATGTGGCACTAACGTCTAGGTCATATTGGCGCTAAACGCATGAAGAAACTCGATTCTGATGGACTTTTGGAATCACTTGATTTTGAATCATTTGATACATGTGAGCCATGCCTTATGGGCAAGATGACTAGAACGTCGTTTTTCTGGTTCAATGGAACGGGCGACTAATTTATTGGAAATCATACATATAGATGTATGTCGTCCAATGAGTGTGTCGGCGCGAGGTGGATATCATTATTTTGTTACTTTCACGGATGATTTGAGTAGATACGGGTATATCTATTTGATGAAACACAAGTCCGAAACCTTTGAAAAGTTTAAGGAATTTCGGAGTGAAGTGGAAAATCATCGTGATAGAAAGATTAAATTTCTGCGGTCTGACCATGGAGGTGAGTATCTAAGTTACGAGTTTAGCGCACACATGAGAGATTGTGGAATAGTTTCACAACTCACACCTGCTGAAACACCACAACGTAATGGTGTGTTGGAACGTCATAATTGTACTTTATTGGATATGGTTCGATCTATGATGTCTCTGACTGACTTGCCACTGTCATTTTGGGGTTATGCACTAGAAACTGCTGTATTCACTTTAAATAGGGCACCATCTAAATTCGTTGAAACGGCACCGTATGAATTATGGTTTGGAAACAAACCTAAGCTTTCATTTCTTAAAGTTTGGGGATGCGATGTTTATGTGAAGAAACTTCAGCCGGATAAACTCGAACCCAAAGCGGAAAAATGTGTCTTCATAGGATATCCTAAGGAAACGATTGGGTATACCTTCTATCACAGATCCGAGGGCAAGGTTTTTGTTGCCAAGAATGGATCATTTTTTGAGAAGGAGTTTCTCGCGAAAGGTGTGAGTAGTTGGAAGGTAGAACTCGAAGAGGTTATTCAATCTTCTCTTCATGAAATGGCGAGTGGCGCAGCACCGGAAGTTGTTTCGGAGTTGACCTCACCTGATGAAGAGAGAGCTAATGATAATGATCATGAAACTCTGAAAGAGGATACTACCGAACCGCGCATATCAAGCAGGACACATGCAGCTCCTGAACTGTACGGCAATCCTGTTATGAATTTCATGATTGATGAAATGGATGACCCTGAGACGTATGAAGAAGCGATGATGAGCCCGAATTCCAACAAATGGCTGAAAGCCAGGAAATCCGAGATGGAATCCATGTACGAAAACCAAGTTTGGACCTTGGTGGACTTACCTCAAGACCAAAAGGCCGTTGAGAATAAATGGATTTTCAAAAAAAACTGATGTTGATGATAATGTTGTTGGGAATATGCCCTAGAGACAAATAGTAGTAAGGACTATTATCATATTTCATATAGTTTATGATTAAGTTTTATATCATGCTATAACTGTATTGAGTGGAAACATCAATACCCGTGTGATACAAACAAACCAGGGGTTCCCAGTGAAACTCTAGTCACTGGTTCATTGGTCAACATATGATCATGTTTCCTGATCATGTGGCATTTATGCCAGTTAGAAATGAGGTCATCTCATTCTGCGAATGAGATGATGAACCAATACTCAACCTAAACATTGTGATTCGATCATGTCACGAAGTTCAAGTTACGATGATTAGAAATGGATCCTCGTAGACTATTCCTTAGACCATGAGGCTATATCAATCACTGTCTCCCGAGAGTGCTTAGATAGCATCAGACGCCATCTGGTAAAACGGTGGTTATAAAGGTGTGTTCGGGTATTCGGAGGAAACCGTAGAGGAAATATATGTCAAGAGCGGAATTTGTCCGTCCATGTGACGGGAAGATACTCAAGGGCCCACTCGGAGAGGTTATATCCAATAGCTGCGCAGCGTGTGATTAGATCACGGGGTATCACTTGTCGGAATGAGTCAAGTAGCATTGTTCAGTAACGAGATTGAACACGACATGGTGATGTCATTGATCAGATCTCGGGCAATGCAAGTATCGAGAGACAAAGGGAATAAGACATGACTGTCCCGATTCAAACGACGAAAGATCTTCATGGAACACACAGGGGTCACATGGCCATCTAGGTCCCTCTGTCGATCATTGGTGCGGGAGTTTCCTGACCATGTATGGAGTGTTCCCGAACCGTGGGGTATCACTCTTAAGGGCTTGATGATGCTTAGAGAGTGTTTATAGGATCGGTAGAATCACCGAAGAAAAGAAGGGAGAAAACCGGAAGGGTTTCCGTAAGTCCAGAGGATGTCCGAAGTGGAGGTGGAAGGTGTTCCATGGCCACGGAGATTAAATGATATGTGAATGAATGTTAAATATTGATTTAATCATTTATCCATAATTATTTAATAAAGAGAAAGTCAATTAAAAGGTCAAAAGGCTTAATGGGCCAATTTCCCGAGGGAGAGGGCCCATTAGGGAAAGGAGAAAGGGGAGAGGGACCAAAGGGGAGGCCGGCTGGGCCTTGCCCCCCCCCCCCCCCCGCGGGGCCCACTAGGGGCTAGCCGGCGGCCATGCCACCCCTCCTCTCCTTTAGTCCCACCCCGAGACTTGAGGGGAGGTAGTACCTCCCCTCCCCCTATATAAAGTGGGGTATTTGGCCTAGAAAATACACCCAATAATCAATAAAGGTCTCCCCACTTTTGGGAGGACCTCTAATTGATATTTTCTCTCTCCCCCTCTCTCTCTCTCGTGACCGTGGTCCCAAGTCTAGACTACGCGAGCGAGAGGCATCTTCACCGCGGAGCGCCGTCGCGCTGCTGGATTCGGATCCGAGAGCTCTACTTCCGCAACTGCTGCTAGATCGGGGAAGCAGGAGTCACCGTCAGGCACCGGACATGTGTAACTCCCCGCGAGGTGTCGCACTTGAGGCACTCAAGTCGTTGGAGCCAGAAGGAGCGCAAGGACTTCATCACGACCTTGAGGTTGGCTTCGGCTCGTCTACATCAACCACGCTCTCCTGAGCGTTGACAACGCTTTTTGGTCTTCAAGGGTAAGTTCGCGAAAATCCCCTCCCGTTACTGTATTACTAATAGATAGGTCCTGGCAGCTTCAGGGGTTCAGGGGTGTAGAGTAAAATTTATTGTTTTTATGCGCGGAACCCCTACAGTGGTATCAGAGCTAGATCTATGCGTAGTAATGCTAGTACTGGTAGAACACACGAGATGTAGTGTGTGGGCGTTGATATTTTAGTTGTTACCCTCCCACGTGTACTTGTGTATACCGCAGTAATGCTTGATGAAGCGGCCCCCAACCGACTTTACGCGTTCATTCACGAGACTGGTCCACGCTTGACATATGGCTTTTACCTTATAAAGTGGCTTAGGGGGGTGTCTGTCTCTCTCGCATTAGTTGGTATACCATTTGCAACGGAGGGCCCCAAAAGGGGTGTAGTAGAGACAACTACTTGATCAGCGTTGTGCTGAAAGTTCATAGGTAAGAACGGTTCTTGTACGAAAGCCCATTTAGCCACGTAAAACATGCAAAGATAAAGTAGAGGCGTCTAACTTTGTTTTGCAGGGGGGCGTTGCTTTGTGATATGGTTGTGGAAAAGCTAAAGTAATTACCTTTTGTTACATAGTAGTAGATAGTCACGGTAATGACAAACTACCACGCCAGAATGACACTAGTACCCTAGTGTCTACGGCGCCAGAACCCTGGCGCCGGAACCCGGTGACGGCGGATGGAGATCATGACGTGAAGGACCATATCACATAGCATTTACATTCAATGTTATTGTTTGTATGTATTATTGTGTGCTACTATTAGATACTTGGTAGCCTAATAAGATGATCCCTATTAAAATTACCAACGATTGTGTTCCCCCTTAGTGTGCACCACCAAGGAAGTTCTTCGGTATGAGGCGATCCAGGGTGACAGGCCTGGGTGTCATACATATCTACGTTCACATACAGTGGGTGTAAGCCATGTTGCATAGCGAATACACTAAGGTTGAGTTGGCGAGCCTAGCACGCTAGAGAAGCGTGGCCTCGGAACGTGGATGGTCGAAAGATCGAGGAAAAGTCGCATGAATGATGTGACCGACGTTTAGCGTCCACCCTTGAACCCACATTGATGGCCGTGACGATCGAGGGAGATGTGGCTGATAGGGGTCGTGTTATCACTAGGAACCCTCACTGGGGATAGGTGTTTCTGAGTGGAGTTATTATTAACTCATTTAATTATAAACTTAGTCTAAATTCTCTTTGCAAATTATAAATGTAGATGGGATCTTTAGTGTTGACAATTGAATGGTTAGAAGGAGAGAATCTCAGATTAGATGGATCGAACTTCTCCATTTGGGTTGCCAGTCTCCATGTTCTCCTTAGCCAGAACGACATGGTCGACTACATACTCGACGGGATGGATCTGGATCCGTCCACAGACCTTGAGACCCCAGAGGAGCGGAAAGACCGCTATCTCCGTCGGGAGATGGCCTCCTATATTTCAGTTGTGATGCATTTCGGAATGGTGGACGAGCTGTGGCCTTTCGTGGGTGATGTCAACCCTCGTTCGGTGATGCTGCAGCTTAGGACACATTTCATGGATCAGACACGCATTTGGGAGTATGAGCTGATGGGGGAATTCCTCTCCATAAATATGGAGGAGGGCTCCTCATTGGATGAGCACTTATTGTGCCTCTAAGATGCATACATGAGTCTGTCATACTACCTGGACAACTGGTTCTCAAGCTCATTCGCGATGGGAGTTGTGCTGCGGTCGCTTCCTCCAAGCTTCCAAGCACAAGTCAGGATCAGCGTTATGAGAGGCGACACGGAAACACTGGATTTCCTTGAGTTCATATCACATTTCAGAAATGTGATAGATGAACCCAACGTTGCTGGAGTCATCAACGACAAAGGTATATATTTGATATACTATTTTATAAATGTTATAATCTTGCAAACACATTGAAGTGTTAAGTATATCTGATACTTGTTCTGTTTTACTGAAAACATGTCCTTTTGCATAAAGGTGCTTGCTGAGAGGAGGTGACGTTGCGTGTTGATGGCGAGCATGATGATGATGGCCGACGACACTCTCCCTCGATATTTATCATTTAGTTTTGTGTTTTAGGATGATTATTGTAATCAAGAGATTGTGAACTTCTTTAGTGTGTCTCACACTTCGTGAGACGGTTATTCATATGAGTTTGTAACAAACAATTGTTCTGCTTTTATGAATGATTTCTATTCGTTAAGGGGACATCCAGCTGCTCTATGGCCTATAAGATGACAGGTCTTGCATCTGTTTTTGCCCTTCTTTGTAACACAGAAAGCCGAACCCTTCTTCTCGAGAAAATTCTTAAACCTATTTACGTGGGGTCTTCTTCTGCCCCTTTTTTTAACTGGCTGGCAAAGCTCGAAAGACAGTTGGACTTGAGGCCACTGAGATGGGTCTGTACATGGCTCGACGGATCCAGCGTACGCAGCTCTGAACTTTTCCTTAGAGTAGTAGTCTGACAAATACTGATCCAAATGTGGTAGAGTTCTTTTCTTCACCAAGAAGGCCAAGGCGTAGTCGCAAGGTTTCCCGCTATGCTGCCACTCTAAGCAGGTACATTCTCGTAGCTGGATGTTCACAAACATCCCTTTTGCCACTCTTGGACAAATCGACCACCTCATAGCTTCTGTTGGTTGACGGGAGAACCTTAAGATGAGCAAGTCCTCGGCTTCTCTTGTGCAGTTGCTCTACAACTGGCGGTAGCATATGTCCTCTAAGTCTCCTACCAATCTCTCTCCTTATATTTAACAGCTTCATGATCATACCACGTATGTTATCCATCAAGATATGAACATGACGCACTTTTATGTCCTTCACCCAGTTATTCAGGCATTCTGCAAGGTTGTTGTTTATGTAATCAACATTGATGTCAGGGTTGAATTGACTCCTCTTCCATAGCTACGAATGATGGATAGCTAAGTACTCTGGAAGTTCAGGGGCTTCGGAAAAAATCTTGCTCATGAAATAATCGCTAGTACTAGGTTTGTAAACTCTAGCAGCAGGAAACATGTAACGAAATACGCTGCCTGCGTAGTGTGAGTACAAGTTGAGCATCATATGGGCATGGCAATCTCTACCTTCAGCTCGCGGGAACACCTCCTTCACTACATTCGTCAGCCCTTGGCATGCATCCGTGGATATAGCCAATGGATCCATGTGGCCTATTGATCTCCTGAGCTGCCTCATAAACCAGACCCAGTTTTCCTCCGTTCTGTTTCAAACAGCCCGAATGCCACTGGGAACATCTAGTTGTGACCATCAAGTGTTGTGGCAGATGGCAGGCAGCCTTTTAATTTGCCAGTTAGGACAGTGCTGTCTACACTCAGATACGGCCTACAGCCGCCCTTGAATCCATCGATGCAAGGTTTAAGCGCCATGAAAAATATTTTGAAATATATTTTACCACCTTCTGATTCGGTGTCAATTTCCACAACACTCCCCAGACACCTAGGTTGTTCCTCCGCCTTGAAGTTGTACATCATCCTGAAGCTATTGGTCCAATCCCTGTGCAAGACCCCCAGAGCTTTCTCTTTACCTTTACAAACCGTATAATACGGAAGGACAATGTTGTATTTAGAACCGAGGCTACTCTGAATATTCTTCGCGGTCTCCTTAGGGTTATCCTTTAGTATGGACATAGATTGCATAGCCACCCACTCCGTATCAGCCATTGAGGATTTTAGTTTGCTTCCTGTCGGACACATGTGTGCAAGGCCCATTCTGTTCACCTGCAACACAGATTCATTTAAAAGATAAGCGGAGTCTACTAGTTGCCAGAAAGATATCGCACATCAATTGTAGTTATAGAGTGAAAAGACAGAGAGAGAGTTCTAATGGTTTGCTGCATTCATTGCCCCAATACCCTAATTGCAGTCGACGCAGGTAAGGATCTTGCTGTGATCCTCCATGGATAATGTACCTCGGCCCGTACATTCATCCACGTTAACTTGCAAACGGCCTCATAGCTCTCGGCAGAGTTCTTTAGTCGATAAACGTAGAACTCCCCCTTGATACAAAAATGCCGGGACGACATCCTGAACTCATGCATGCTCCTGAACTCGGTGCCAACCGAAATTATAGGATACTCGTGGTCATGTTTCATTTCTTCTACTTCAACACCCAAATCATCGACTGGAATACCAGCCTCATCGTTAAGTTCCTCGTCTATCTCATCATCACTAGATTCTTGATCCTCTATAGTGCATGCTTCTTCATCTGATTCAGAATCTTCGCCATCGTCTCTAATGCCTAGTACTGCACACATCATATTGACTCCCATGGGTGGGGCTGCACCATCGTCTCCACCCGGATGGACAGGAACATTGCCCCAGTCCACCTCACCGGCAACTCTGTTCTCTCCAAGACACTCGGTTGGTTCTGCTGCAAGCACATGGGGTGGTCTTACATTTGCACGCATCCCAGGTACTTCAGTGGACAAACAGCAGTCAGAATCAATTTCATCTTGAGTGTACAGAACCCTCTTGCTCTTCTTGTGTACATCCTCCTTCCTGATGTAATCTTTCCTGATGGTATCAGTAGGGCTTGACATCCGCATTTCATTCCCCATCGAACTAGGCGTTTTGCTGCCGCTCTTGGGTGTGATCTCCTTACTGCCTCCCCTCACGGGTGTTGGCTCAAGGGTGCTGGCATTATTGCCTGACCTCTGCGGCGTTTCTTCTTCGAATTAGCCCTTTTGCTGCTACTATTGGGCGTGTTATCCTTCGTGTTGGCATTATTGCCTGACCCCAGCGGCGTGTTCCGCTCCAAATTATCCCTTTTGCTGCTACTATTGGGCGTCTTCTCCTTCGTGCTGGCATTATTTCCTGACCTCAGCGGCGTGTTCTGCTCCAAATTAGTGTTTTTTCTGCTCCCACTGGGTGTGGTAGCCAACGTGCAGGCCATCTTCGCCTCTTTGCTACCACTCCTGGGAATGTTCACCACTGTGCTAGCCCTCTTAGCGTTTTTACTGCTACCGTTCTGTGTGGCATTTTGACTGGATCTCAGGGGTGTACTCTGCGGCGTGGTGCCTTTTGTCGTGCCACTCTTGGGCATCCTCTTCTCTGACGTGGTCTCCTTGGTGACATTCTTCTTCGGGATGCTCTTCCTGCTCCTCTTTATGACGCTCCTCTATAAGACTCTCCTCTGTTCGAAGCCACCCTCGGTCGCACCAGCCCCAGTGATGCCATGGATCAGGTCATGCATGCCTTCTAAAAGTCCATCATCTCTATTGTCGTGTTCCAATTCCTTTCCAACCGTGAGCACTACCAAGTGGAAGTAAACTTCACCTCTATAATGTTTCCTTGTAAACGGTACGACTAAATCCCTGGTATCTTTCAATTCGATATCCTTTTTGATCATGTAACCATAATATAACAAACGTGTTTCCTGGGAGGACCCCCACAGCACCTTCACACGAAACGATGCCATCAGGTCAGATAACTCTACCACTTTAGGATCCTATCTACCAAGGATTACATCAAGCTCGTCATAGAATTTTTCTATGCCATCATCTAATTTTGTAGTATAATCCGCGACACCGATACGAACGATTACTTTGCCATCATTGGGTTCTTCAGGATAGAAACCTCCGAGAGGTTTGAGAGATGGAGCGGCACCATCAGACCCAGCCCCAATGCCACCGCCGCCATCACTAGTGTCATCGTTAGCTGGATCAACCTCGGGGGAAGTACCATGACCAGGAGCAAGGCGAGGGCCCTTAGCAGCGGGAGCTACATTACATGGTGGACAGGCAGGGCCCCTTCTAATGGCAGCCACAACTGGATCAGCTGTTGCCATGCCACCTCGACGATCAGGAGCAGTTCCCACAACAGAAGTGTTTCGAGTGCTAGCAGAGTCTAGACCATGAGCTGGCTTCAGACCAGCAGCTCGCTGAACCCGAGCACGGGTTTGACGAGGAGAGAATGGTTCAGTCTTTGCAACAAAAGTGGGGCAGCCTCCAGAAGCCTTAGTTTGCTCAACAGCGGCAGGGATTGGGTCAACAGCATCCAGATCAACAACAACACGAGGACGACGAGTACCAGCAGATTCTAGAGCACGGGTTCGCACAACTTGAGGACGGTTTCAAGGAGGAGCAGCAAAAAAGGCGGAGGTCTTGGCAACAGAAGCGGGGCAGCCTCTGGACACCTTAGTTTGCTGAATAACGGCATGGATTGGGTGAGCAGCAGCCGCAGCAACACGGGCACGGGGATGGGGATGACCAGTACTAGCAGATTCCAGAGCAGAGTTTTCCACAACGGCAATACGGGTACTCCTACAAGGAGCGTGCCTGACAGAAGCATGTCGCGGACAAGGAACCACATTTTGCTCAACAACAGCAGGGGTTCGAGTTAGACCTCCCTGTCCAATAATAGCTGGGCGACTCCCAGTAGCAGGGGCTTCCTCATCCACTATGTTACACACCAGCATAACCACGCGAAGCCTAACATGATGTTTCATAAACCCAATTTGCTAACTGTCACACGCTATAGGAACCCTGAAGCCTCGTTCACCAACGAGGCTGAACCGTGTAGTCTTCTCTGGCCTGATTTCAACAAGTTCACACACAGCAGCAACCAAACCAGGGATAGAGCATTACTGCACATGCACCACTTCCATCTTCAAACTCTAAGCCTCTTTCCACGTGCTCTTCCCATGTGCTAATTTAATGAGGTGTCCGCAGATGCTCACCAGAACCGTGTTGCTAGGTTTAGCGAAGATCCTAGTTGACAGAAAATTGGAGACAAAAGATAAGAATTGTTTGTCAGCGTCGTGCTAGCAAACAATTTTATGTTCGATATATCTCTGTAATGCCAATAGCCAGCTAGCAGTTATAGCTAGTGCGAATAGCAAAGAGAAGAGTAGCTCACCCAAAATTAGCCAGAAGTACTTCTTCCTCGGCAAATGGATCTGCCATCCTCCATGTTGCTCAGCTCATCGGCGGTAGAGCTGGGCTAGATCGCCGCAACGGCTGGCACGACATTCGGCATTAGAGCTCGGTAGCAGCAAGTAGGCGCAGCAACTTGGCGCCGGAAGTCAAATGCCCGACGAGATCATTCTGGTTGGAGAGGGGATTTCGACGCCGCCGGTGCTAGGGTTCATGCGAAAGGAGGGAGGGGTGGATTTGTGAATTTGGTCAACGCATGATGCTCCTTTAGTATCTCGTTTGGCCTACGTGGTTGCCTCGTTGGCGCTCGCGTAACGGAAATATTACGGACATGAGGGTCCCGACCGTCTAATTCACAGGGTAGTTTCACGGCATGTTTGGATTTGGTAGGGGTCAGACGAGTTTGCATCGAAATGGCCCCTCTCGGTAGTTGGCGGCCCAACTTTTCGAAACGCGGTGATTTCAGGCAACTTAGGTACCGCTATCCGCTAGCCTACCAACTTTGGTACCGCAGACGAACAAGCCCGGTGGTGGTGTAGAGCGGCGGCCAAGCACCACGACGGCGGTCGGCGATGGAGAGGAGGACGGCGACAGGTAAATCGTAGGTTTCTATGAAATTTTATGAAAAAGCTTTTAGTGGTACCCATCGAGGGTCAATGAGGAGTATATCGGAAACCACCGAGAGTTTGGACAACAGGTTTAACTTCTTGATAAGATTTTGCATCTTGACAATTTAACGAAATTCGGTCAAACCTGAGCTACACAAGTAAGAGAACAAGAGGGAGGTAGTGCGAGACTTTCAAAAAAAGAGGCAGCGCAAGATCAGCGCAGAAGATGACTTGAAGGTAGTGCGATGTCAAAGCAAAGCTATGATGGGCTGCTGACACGAGGTACAGGGTACACTCCACTAGTAGTAAATGTATGGACCTACTACTAGTATATGCACACAAAATAAGTTGCGTTTTCTATCTCCTTCGTTGGATCTCACCATCCATCCTCCATCGATTTCTTCTCTGCAGCCGCGGGTGCACAGTCCGGCTTGTCTCTTCCTCGTCCACAACAGGTTCAACTTCTTCTAAGATTTTACATCTTGATAGTTTAACAAATTTAGGTCAAACTTGATCTACAAGTAACCATGATAGATTGCTCTTAAATTAATTGTATTTTCAAAGGTACATGGGTGCATCTCTTCTTGTAAAAGCAGTGTCATCGGTGTGAGTGTCCAGCTACCAGGAAATAACATTCTCAATTGATGACGACTAGTTTGACCTCTAGCTAAGATTTTGCATCTTCCTATAAAAAGATTTTGCATCTTGAATTTTGAACCCTTTTGAAAACGATCACATGAAATTGGGAGAGAGGGGAAATGATATTTCTATTCTCTATGGTAACCCACAAGCTTGAGGTGCACCTTAGGCTTAACGATAACTTTATTTTTCCACTATGTATAAGGTGAATCTTAGCGGATTCCCGATTCGATAAACCTAGGTCTACTAGGGAAAAAGAACTATACTACATTCGTAATCCGGATCGAAGGTATCAACCCTTTTTCTGGCGCCATTGCCGGGGAAGCGATAGCTACCCTAGTGAGGTTAGTAGGAACCTTGTTAGTGCTTAAATTCTTGTTTTTATTATTATCATAAGTTTCTGTTTAAGAAAGCCCAAAAACATAGGAAATATGGCTGAAAAGAAGCTTGGGGAATTTGCCACTCCCCAATAATGATTATTTGCGTACTCATATTACTCAGCCAGCCATTGCTACTGATGACTATGAAATTAAGCCCCATTACTTAAGTTTGGTTCAACAAAATCAATTTGGAGGCTCTGTTGTTGAAGACGTAGGTATGCACTTGAATACTTTCACTAAAATATGTGATATAATGCGCATAAAAGATGTTGACCCCGATGCGGTCAAATTGCATTTGTTTTCTTTCTCTCTTAGAAGAAGAGCAAAATAATGGTTGCTATCTTTGCCTAAAAATACTATTACATCATGGGTGGGATGTACTTCTTTATTTGTGACTAAATTTTTCCCACCTGCAAAGACTATGCAACTAAGATCTAATATTACTAGTTTTAGACAGGAAGAGCGTGAGCCACTAGTGCTTGCATGGGAGAGGATGAAAGAATGCTTAAGAAACTGTCCCAACCATGGGATGGAAGATTGGTTAATCCTCAATTTATTTTATAATGCTCTTAATCATGTGTCTAAGTCTATGCTTGATATTGTAGCTGGAGGAACATTCATGGGTAAACATATTACCGAAGCAAAGCATCTGCTAGACAATATGCAAGACAACCATGCCCAATGGCATGTAAAAAGATCGAACACAAAGAAGGTGAACTCTGTCTCACCACAAGAAAATGAAGAACTCAATGTTAAGCTGGATGAGCTAATATTAGCCATAAATGGTAAGGAAACCCATGTAAGAGATATTCCCGAAACTAATATTGAAGAAGTAGAGTTAATAGCTCGTAATGATTATAACCCTGCTTGGAAGAAAAATTATAATCCTAATTTTCAGAAACACTATTCTAATCATGTAGGTAACTCTAATAATAATATGTGAACTAATAATGGTAGTCTCCAAGAAACACTTAATTCTTTTATAGACTCACAAAATGAACAAAATAATATTCTTCTTAAAATAATGGAGAACCATGATGCTATGCTTGGTAAATTATCTAACCAAGCTGTAAGTTTGAGGAATGATTTGCAGGGCCTCAAGAAAGGACAAGGATTGTTGAGGCAGAGCTAGGTAAGACAACCGAGATTCAAACTCTCATTCTAGCTAAATTTGCAGGTAAAGCTAAGCCCAATCCTGTTGAAGAACTCAAAATGATGAGGATCAAAAGAGAGGAGCCTGAAGAGCTTGATTATAGCAATGCCCCTTCACCAAGCTACACCATCAAATATCTCGTAAAAAGGATCAATGTCAAGATTCCGGTGAGTAAAGGTAACGATGAAGCCATGTATCAACACTTTGTTGATCAAGTAGTGATTAAGGTACCCGAGCTTGAAGAGGAATACAAGAAAATTGCTGAAAAATTACCTGTTAAACTAGATGATATATTTGAGCCCACGATTAAAATCAAGATTGGGACTAATGATATAGTTGTACTTTGTGATTTAGGTGGAAGCATCTCAACAATCCCAAAGAGTCTTTTCAACAAGCTAAATCTTGGCTCTTTTGAAATCACCGAACTAAAACTACATCTTGCAGATTCTACCTATAAACAAGCTATAGGAATTAAGGAGAACACTTTAGTTAACATTAAAGGCTGTCCTGCTTTAATTGACTTTGTTATTGTTGACATGCATGAAGATGTTATTGCTCCTATCATACCAGGCCATCCTTTCTTAAGAATAATAAAGTATTTAATTATTCTCCATGAAGGGAACGTGAAGATGCAATTGCCTTCACATGATCCTTTTGTTATACGATTCCCCAGAAAAAGAAAGCCAAACATGATGAGAGGGAGCCCATCACTTTGAAGGCCAATTACTTTGGAGTGGGTGTTCCGCTCATCTGCCCCAAGTGAGTAAAATCAAGGTCAAGCTATTGACCATAAAAGAGTGCTCCATGGGAGGCAACCCATGTTAAATAAAGGTTTGAGTTAATTTTTAAGTTTACGTTTAATAAAGAGTGCTAGAAAACTCCATTTGAGGAGAAGAAGTTCGGTAGTACTTAAACTTCTACTATATACATGCTGTTGTTGGTCGATAATTTTAACTATCAACTTTCTGTCAGAACAAGATATTTCGCTTAGTTTCAGTATAAGAAGTAATTCACGAAGAAACAGGAAATTTTTGATGGACACGGAGAGTTGAATGACCAACTATACGGTAAGAATACAAATTTCGGCCGTATAGTTCTAGTCGCATAGATATTTTTGCCATCGACAATTTTTCTTTCATATGTACCGACGTTTCGACCAACTATACGGTGGGAATAAAAATTTCGTCCGTATAGCTCCGGTCGTATAGATATCGGTGCTTTCGTACGAATTCTTTTTCTACATACTGACGGTTTAACGACCAACTATACGGCAGGAATAAAAATTCTAGTTGTATAGCTCTGGTCATATAGATAGCAATGCCTTTGCATAATTTCTTTCCCAGGTACAGATAGTTTGACGACCAACTATACGGCGGGAACATATTGTTCTGGCCGTATAGTTCCGGGCGTATAGTAGCGCCACCAGGAGGAAACCCTAAAAAATGATAGTAGGCCAACTATATGGCGGGAACGCATTGTTCTGGCCATATAGTTGCGCTTGTATAGTTGCGTTCGACCACAAAATCACAAGGGAAGGTACCTCCAACTCCAAAACTTCAATCCGTTTTCTCTCTTCTACCTCCAAACTCTCTCAAAACCTCAAGAGATCTTCACCTCTACTCAATTTCGTTCGATTTCCTCGCACACAAGTGATCTATGGTATGTTTCTCCTCCGATCCTCCAATTACTTTTTGCAAATTGACTTTCGATCTATTGTCATTATCAATCTAGGGTAAGACCTACTATGAATTAATTGCCATGATTCTCTTGCCTAGATTATTATTTAGAGAGGATTCTTTAGTATGCTATGATGAGGATTCAAAAAGTTTTATTTTTTTCTTCCTTTATTGTTTTAGACGATGAACAAGAGGAGCCAAACTTGTGCTTGTGCCGCCTCTAGCGCTTATCGGGTTGTCACTCAAGAACGCATGGGGATATGGTTCAGGAATGAGCTCCAGCACGAACGCTTCAACAAGATCAGGAACCATGAAGTGAAGGCCACAAAGTGGGCTTGACCCATTATATTTAACCAACTCGGTATTTCTGAAGACTTTAATTTACTTTGCAATAGAGTTGGCCTGCAAAACTTTGTGTACAATGATGGGCTTACTTAGCGCCGGTTAACCATTGGATTCCTAGGTTTGTTGCAAAGCACCGTTAAACTATGGCAAGGAGAGGAAACGATTTCTTTTCGACTTATGAACAACAACTACACTTTAAGACTAGATGAATGGTGTGCATGTTTTAATTTCCCAAACAATGATGTTAATGCTCTATGCGCATCCTTTACTGGCTTATTACCTTCCCTGAACAATATTATAATGGAATGAGTTTCAGTACTAGAGTAAGCAAGGGGAAGAATATTCAACATCCTGCAATTCGCTGTTTGTTATATGTTATTGCTAACACCTTGCAGGCATGTAATGAGTTCACAAGTCTCAATGAGGAGGACATTCTAGTCCTTGCAAAGGGTGCTTACATCAATAGAAACTTGTCACTCTACTTGGGCGCAATCCTTGTGCGCTACCTGGAGTACCAATCCTCCCAAAGCTAAGGACCAATCATAGGTGGAGGCGTCATCACTGTGCTTGCCAATGCCCTAGGCATCGACCTAGGTGAGTTGCAACCTGTGCTAGGTGAGCAACGTATTGGTTTCTCTACTTTAAAGGCTTGTGGAATGCTCACTAGGAGAGGTGATGTTTATTATCTGCATATTACTGGAGCTGGGTGTATCTACCCCGCTCCTATGCCTAAAGGTCTTTTCTCTATCAAGGAAGGACGTTTGCTATATGACTTACAGGTTGAGCAACACCAACCTGGGGAGGAGATTTCTGATCAGGTTGAGGACCAAGAAGAGGACCAAGAAGTTACTCATCAAGAGGAGCAACCATCAACCCGGTTCGCTACATACCAAGTGACATGGGTATACCTTGCAGGTACTCGAGTGTGCTATATACGGTTTGGATACGGTGAAAGCCCACAGCGTTGCCACGGCCCAATGAAGACTTCGAGTGGCCCATGGACTCTTGATGACTTGCGAGACAAGAAGAAGTCTAAATATAGAAAGTTTAAAGGGAAAACCCTAACCTGTAACCGACTCGACCTGCTACCCGAGACCTGGCCTATCTATATAAAGGCCAGGAGGGGGCGGCGAGGAACACACACGCAACCCTAGTTTCCACAACCCTCGCCAGATTGCATCTGCGCACCATTGTAACCTTCGATTCCTTCGTTAATTCCAAGAGAAGACAAGCAGGAGTAGGTACCTCTACGAGGCCTGAACGTGGGTAAACCTTGTGTCCCTGTGTGCTTGTTTGCTAGCCGATTGGTGCTTCCAGTGCTCCCTCCTTCTCCAAAACCCAAGTCCATAACAATGGGCATTAACGAGTTAAACCCTCATCAATTGGCGCCATCTATGAGAATTGGGAGTGCTAATGTTGTGTCTTCTTCGGCCTCATCAACCGCGATCTACAAATCCGCCACGGCGGAGATCCGCCAGCTCTTCGGCGTGTTCGACTTCATAGTCCACACGCCCGCCACTCGCCCGGCTTTCAAGTCCGTGGGCGATGGAATCAGCCTGACAATCGAGAGCTTCCATTTCCAGGTTGGTCAGATCGGCATGCTTCGCATGCCTGACTAGCCAACAGAATCCGTGATCGCTCTAGCATCATGGTTCCCGCCACCAATCGGCGCCCTCAGCGAGCACAACACATCAGCAACAGCTGGGGCACGGATAGCGACAGCAGTCACGGATCCGATCTGGGTGGCCTAGAAACAGAAGGTGGAGTCTACGGCTCCAGATCTGAGAGTTGCGGGAGCAACAGCTTCCCCTGCCACTTCATGTGCGTCGTCATCAACACTGGCGACTCGACCGCTAATGGCGAAAACAGTGGCAATGGATCTGGCACCGACCCGCCTACCAGTGGCATACCTAATGGCAGACCTCCCAACAGCGGTCCCCCAAACGGTGGCAATGGCGCACCCGTCAACACCGGAGGGGCAGTCAAACCTCTAACCATGGTGAACGAACACACTGGCAAACGTGTCGTGATTTAGCTCAACGATCTCGAGTGGGCCCGTTGCCTAGAAGCTCTGCGAGGCAACCCTCTGCCTCCAAGCACCTCGCAGGAGATGCTGATGGGCTACCATTGGCTACTTAAAGAGGAGTATGATACATTGCAAATGTATCTATAATTTTTGATGTTCCATGCTTGGTTTTATCAACTTTTTTATGTTTTGTCCACACTTTGGAGTACTTTTTATACACTATCTTGGACTGACCTATTAACAAAGAGCCATAGTGCCAGCTGCCTATTTTCTGCTATTTTTGGTTCCAGGAAGTCAGAAAATGAATATTGTCGGAATTGGATGGGACAAAAGCCGAAGTTGATATTTTACCGGAAGACTCACGGAGCTAGAAGACGAGATGGAGAGGGGCCACAGGGTGGCCACACCACCCCTAGGCGCAGGTCCCCATGGCCACGCCAGGGCATGGTGTGGGCCCCTGATACGTCCATTTTGCATCACTATTCTATGTCTTAATTCACTATTATTCATTGATATATTTCGTATTGAGAGGTGATACTTATGTTATTTCATCTGTTTTTGCATGGTTGATGAATTTTGGAGCATGGACCGCTGCAGTCAGGATTCTCTTGGAAAAGTGCTGTTTGGAGGCAATATTCGCAAAGATCCAAAAATCCGGGAAAATATACGGAAAATTCTATTTTTCAAGAAGACTCAGGATGCCAGAAGATGGAGTGGAGGTGGGCCACAGGGGGGCCACACCACCCCATGGCGCGGGAACTCCTAGGCCGCGCCTGGGAGTGGTGTGGTCGCCCTGGCCCACTCCAGGCTCTCTCCTCTGGCGTATATCATCCCCACGAAACCCTAAGACTCGGGGAGCGACCACTGAAAGATTCCGCTGCCTCTGTCAGGCGGAAAACACCGAGAGAGAAAGATCTCTTCGGAAGACAGATTTCTGCCTGGGGAATTCCTTCCCGGAGAGGGGAGATCGTCGCCATCGACACCACCATCAAGATGGACTTCATCGGGATCATCATCATCATCATCACCACCATCATCACCATCAGCACCCTCATCACCATCTCCATATTGCTGTAACAATTGAGTTGAATCTTGCATAGTTCATAGGGGAAACTTTCCCGGTGTTGATTACTCTTTGTAGTTGATGCTATTGAGTGAACCATTGAATTATTGTTTATGTTCAGATTGTTATACATCATTATTCCATCTCTTATCATGATCCATATGATGTCTTGTGATTAGTTCGTTTTGTTCTTGAGGACATGGGAGAAGTCTTGTTGTTAGTAGTGGAATTGCGTTGAGAAAGATTCAATAGATTGTTATTTAAGTTGTGGTGTACTTCTTCCAGTGGTGTCATGTGAACGTCGACTACATGAAACTTCACTTATATGGGCCTAGGGGAATGCATTGTGTATTTGGCTATTAATCGTAGGGGTTGCCGGAGTGACAGAAACCTGAACCCCCGTTAGGAAACCATTGCACAAGGGGCGTAAGGGTCTTAGAGTTTAAAGCTCTGGTTAGGTTTCTACCTTAATTACTTTCTTGTACTTACGGATGTTTGCAAGGGGTTTAATCACAAGTATGTATTAGTCTTGGATGGGGCGGTACATTTGCACAGGTTCACCCACACAACACTTAGCAAGCTAAAGAAGATTAATCGACTATATGAAGCGAAAGCACTTGACAGTCTTCCCATGTGTCCTCGAGAACGTTCGGTCATCTATAGAAATACAACCGCCTTGTCCTTTGCTGCATAAAGGATTGGGCCACTTGCTGCATTTATTCCTACTGTCTTTTATTTACTCGTACTTTGTCTACTTGCTATATCGAAAACCCCTAAAAATCCGTTTGCTAAGTATTTGCAGAGAATTCCTGATCCATACCACTAGCCAGCACCTTCTGCTCCTCGTTGGGTTCAACACTCTTACTTATCGAAAATACTGCGATACACCCCATATACTTGTGGGTCATCAAGACTATTTTCTGGCACCATTTCCGGGGAGTGAAGCGCTATTGGAGAGTGGAACTGGTAAAGGAAACTTCTACTATGAGTATTGTTTACTTGTGCTAGTTGCTTTATTTTCGTTATGGATAATTTGCTGAGTTTCTTATTTGGTAATGCTACTACCACTGCTAAGGTAGTAGATAAGCCACCACCTACTGAGAATGATGTTTTCAAAATACTTACAAGAATTATTGATCGTGTTATGGATAACTACTATGTTGGGGATGGAATTGTACATCCCGGTGATCATTTACTCTTTATACACGAATTATGCGGGTTGTTCAAGTGTGCAGGTATTACAACAGATCAAGTTAAGAAGAAGTTATTCTCATTATCACTGAAAGGAAGAGCCGAGGAATGGTATAAGCTGCTGAAGAATGGTCAAGCTCCGGAATGGGAGGAAATAGTGCCTCTCTTTTATTCAAAGTTTTATCCTCCTAGTGAGATTCATAAAGATCGGAATCAAATATACAACTTTTGGCCTCTTGATGGAGGGAGTACAACTCAAGCTTGGGGGAGATTGAAGTTACTAATGCTCAAATGTCCCATTCATGAGCTCCCCAACAATATTATTATCAACAACTTTTATGCAAGGCTCCCTCTACATGATAAAGATTTATTGGATGCTTCTTGTGCTGGATCATTCACTCGCATGGAAGAAGAAGTTAAATGGGATCTTCTGGATCGTATTCAAGACAATGCTGAAGCTTGGGAGAATTACAAAGGTAGAAAGTCAAGTATAAATTAGGGTTAGAATCTTTTATGGGAACTGATGACTTTCAAAATATTAAAAATGCTTATGGTCTAGACTCTCAAGCTATTGCTTCTTATTTTAAGGCTTTTGCTTCCTACATTGAAGTGCCTAAAAAGAAGTGGAATAAGTATCATGAACCTTATAAATATGTTGCTAAGAGTGTTCCTACAAGAAATACTGAAGTTTATACTGCTAATCATGTTTTACCCAAACCTTATATTGAGAAAATGCCTTTTCTAGTTAAGGTAAAGGAGCATTCTGTGATAGCTAGTATGGTTAATGAAAGTACAAGTAAAGCTGTTGAACCTGATAAACAAATGGTTGATGAACCTATAATAGCAAATGTGAAAGACTTTGTCACTAAGTATGAGGAAGAGGGACACACTATCATTTGTAAGGATACCTCAAATATTGTTTCACATAGTAGTGTTATGAGAGCTAGTATTCCTGTGTTTTCTGTTAGAATAAGTGATCATCGCTATGACGGTACTTGTGATAGCTATATTTTTAAGTTTATACATAATACTGAAAGTTACTATGAGAGAGGGAAAAGTGTTCTTATGCGTCTCAATAATATCAAGTTTCCTTGCTCTACGCTGAAAGTTTTTATGTTGCACTTCTTTTGCCTTCTTATGCAAGTTGCCTTTGGTTTCAATAACTTGTTTGTTTACAAAATCCCCTTGCATAGGAAGTGGGTTAGACTTAAAAGTGTGTGTGTTTTTGCTTCTTAATGCTCTCTTTCACTTCCATTCATATCCCTATGAGAGCTTCTTCAAAATTATCATGCCCATCTTAATGGCTATAAAGAAAGAGCTTTTAGTTTGTTTTTGTTTCTTATGAGACAACCCAATTTGTTTTTGCTTTTAGTTTGTTTTTGTTTCTTTGAGTCTTGGAAGTTATTACTTCAGTAATAAACGCTCCTTATCCGTTTTGTTTGGTTTTTGTGTCAAGATCAACCTCTAATAAGAGAGAAGTAAGATTTGGGGAAGTTGTTGTCCCAAAACAGATTTTTGTGCTTCACCGTAAAAATTCGTGAGAGATCTCTGTTTGTCGGATTGAGCTGTAATTGTTTGTCCTTCTGCCCCAGGTTGTTATTTAACTTTCGTTTGTTTTGTACTTTTTGATTTGAGCAACAGAAGATTTTTGAAAAAATTGATCTTTACCTGCTGGTCTGTTTTGACAGATTTTTCCACTCTTGCATTTGCTTCTTTATTCGATTTCCTTTTTGAATTCTTTTGGGCTTTCGGAAGGAGTTGCTACAGTATCTTTTGTTTTGATGGTTTTCAGTTGAAGTTGGACTCAAAAGGTTTTATCACTTCACTTATACTAATGTTGCTAATGAGAACTGTGTGAAGTTATGTGTGAAAGAAATTTCCAGGAAGTGGAGATAATGGTGTAATAAGGAAGAGAAAGGTTTACAACTCAAGTAATAAGTGTATGAAGATGAATATATTGATGTTATTCAAGTGATGACTCTGGAAGGATCCACTAAATACCAAATTCAGAGATCTGCAGAGTCCGTGTTCAATAGGTAACAGTTCTGGTAAGAAAAGTTCCGCGAAAATACAATCCAACTATATTTTTGCAGTTTCAGTCAATAAGGACAGCTACGAAGCGAAAAAGGGACGGAAATGGAGCTAGGGTGGCCCACACCACCCCATGGTGAGGGCCCACCCCTGGCCGCGCCACCAGGTGGTGAGGCCACCCAGGACTCTGCCTCTGACTCGTTTTCTCCCAATACCTTCCTTTTGATATGAAACTTCGTAATATATAACCCCCCAGATCTCCCGAGGTTCATATACCGTGTTTTCATCGTGTTTTTGTTGCGATCTGCTTCTGCCATGATATACTCTTCAAAGGTCTAGAAGCACAATGGTGTCCGCCAAGGATAAAGGGAAGGAACCTATGAGGAAGACCTCCAAGACCCCGGGAAGGAGAAGGAGATCAAGAGTGAAGGTGAAGAGGAGCAAGGCCAACACCCGCATATCGGCACTACCGTTGCAAGCATGGAGTGGTGGCAAACCCAGCAACTGGAGGGAAGCCTCCTAATCACCGTTCAGATCCCTGGTCACTTCCTCCACACACCAAGGAATCCTTTCCACACTCTTATCCATGAGCATCAATACCAGAAATTGCCCAAGGAGGAAATTACCCTCCAATTGGGGATTTGCCTCGTTCTAGCCATGCAGAAAAGAAGACTTCAAGGAGGAAGAGTGCGGAAAGAATAGAAAGGGCTGGAATTCTCAGCATTATATGATCATGAGACGCATTGAGCAAAACTCATAGCTGATTCGAAATCTCACCTCCGAGATTGACGACTTGGGGAAATTGATCAAAGAGCTCATCGAGAGGATACCACCAACACCCTAAGGAGTAATTCGTCATCAGGTTTGGCACCTTGGTTTGTTCCAAGCTTGGGGGAGTGCCGCGGTATCATATCACTATCTTCTATCTTTTTACCTTATTAGTAGAGTCATATCATGAATAGAGGAGTTATTATATAGTATAGTTTGCATTATGTAAGTGTCCCCTCTCTCGTTAGATTTGTATCCCTTGGTGTGAGTCTCCGTTATTGAATATTAATGAGAAGTTCTTTCAATTCACTCTTCTTCGTAGCTTATATTAGGTTTCAATTAGTGGTTATATGATAGATCTCGTTGTTAGTATTGGTATCACTTTGGGATCATTGAGTTAATTTAGTTGGTTTTGGCAAACCTGGCTCGGTCAGTAGCAACAAATTTTTGAGAGTTGAAAAGAAAAAGATAGAAGTACTCTAAGAAAAATAATTTCATCATCTTTATTTCTTGATTTGCTCATAAGTCTAGTATTCTCTAGTTAAAGATCTTTGTGCTTCCAAGGAAGATTGCATGTTTGTCTTTATCATTTGTATGTTTGGTTGTTTCCCCTTCAACTCTTGTACTTGCTACCCACAGCCTTGCTAGCCAAAACCTGTACTAAGAGGGAATTCTTTCTCGTGCATCCACTCCTTTAAAAACCAAACCATTGCCATTTGTGTCCAACATACCTACCCAGTAGCATTATTGCTATTCCAAGTAAATTTTTGTTTTATCTACCCTCCCAAATTAAACTTGTTATGTGAAAATTAGTGATTAAATCTCCCACGAACTTGATGGCACACTTTACTTTCTTGCATTTAATGACCTGAACCATTGTGAACTCTCCATGAAAGTTATATGCTTGCAAATTATAGGCTGGGGATTAGCAGAAACCGTGCTGTCACGGGGAACACTTTCAACACTTGTAAATATATACCCAGTTGATACCTTCTCTTTTGTTGCGGATGTCGTCGGTGTGAAATAAAAGGGGAGCTTGTAAGTCCATGGAGTTATGTATGTTGTTAGAGAAACTCTGGGGGGCCGCTGGTCTAATCCATGCTAACATGGCGGAAACCTGCAGCATAACCATAATGATATCTATGAGGCATTCTTCTTATAAAAAAGAGAGAGATAGCTATTGAGAAAAAGAAAAGAAAAAAAAGAGAGATACTATGAAAAGAGGAAAGAGAGAAAAAAGCACCATTTTTCCATGGTAAATAAGAAGATTGCTGAGATACTCATTGTCTGCTTGCCTTGTCATTTTGATATGGGGATTCTTCCGTATCATCGGGCAAGGGTACCCCGTTGGCGGTTCTCAATGATACACACATACTTACGATGATAAGAACTTACCGGTAACTTAAGTTGAGTAGCATGAGGAGCAACCCTCGTACTCAAGGGACTTGGGATGTTCAGTTTATAGTCTGTCAAGCATATAACTCAGATTTGACCTCACTTTAACCTTAATCACCTAAAGATGCCTATGATAGGGGCAATGAGAGCTGAAAGCTAGTAAGTATCATAATTTTTGGAGCTCTTTATGAGACTTGCAATCCCTGCTTCCCTCTTTGAAGGGCCTTTCTTTTTCTTTGTAGTTGAGTCAGTAAACCTATTCCCTTCTATCTCAGCAAGTATTTTGAGTTGATGTGTTTCATTCATTCATATGATGATTTATTCAATTATGTTTCTTATGTTCCTTGCTTTGCACGTTGCTCTATCTTGATGTTTACTACTTTGAAAGCTTTCTTTGAAAAAACTAGCTATTTGTGAACTCCAGTAATTATCAACTATTCTTCGACCAAGAGCTAAGTTTGCCATTACCAATTATGATTCACTTTATGTATCTTTATTGTGTTTCCTTTACTCATTGCAAGTTGAGTTATATAATAGTGAGTTGTCTTCTATTAATCT
>OU342743.1:446604413-446886245 GCA_910589775.1 Avena eriantha | reverse complement strand
CGGTGGATCCATGTGTTGTCTAAGAGAGGAACTCACATCCAATGACACTAGTGTATCCTTACGTGGTTTGTGAGAAGAACACATATGCAATGACACTGGTGATATGTGGCCTGTGAAAGAACACACATGCAATGACACTGGTGGATCCATATGTGGTTTGTGAGAAGGACACACATGCAATGACACGGGTGGATCCATGTGTGGTCCATGGGAAGAACACACATGCAATGACACTGGTGATATGTCGTTTGTGAAAAGAATAGAAATGCAATGACTCTAACTGTGGTTAATGAAAAGAGCAGGAATGCAATGACACTAATGGATCCATGTATGGTTAATGAGAATAACACACATGAAATGACACTGGGTATGACTATAGCTATGGTTCATGAGAAGAACACACATGCAATGACACTAGTCTATCCTTATGTGGTTTGTGAGAAGAACACGCATGCAAGGACTAGCTGTGGTTTATGGAAAGAACACACATCCAATGACTCTAGCTGTGGTTCATGAGAAGAACACACATCCAATGACACTGGTGGATCTATGGTGGTCTGTGAGAGGATCACACGTGCAATGACTCTAACTATGGTTCATGAAAAGAGCAGACATGCAATGACACCGGTGGATCCATGTGTGGTCTGTGGGAGGAACACACATCCAATGACACTGCTGGATCCATATGTGGTTTGTGAAAAGAACACATATGCAATGACACTGGTGGATCCATGTGTGGTCTATTGGCAGAAGGCTCATGCAATGACTCTCGATGTGGTTCATGAAAAGAGCAGACATGCAATGACACTGGTGGATCCATGTGTGGTCTGTTAGAGGAACACACATCCAATGACACCGGTGGATCCTTACATGGTCTATGAGAAGAACGCACATGCAATGACACTAGTGATATGTGTTCTGTGAAAAGAACACACCTGCAATGACACTGGTGGATCCATATGTGGTTTGTTAGAAGGAGACACATGCAATGACACTAGTGAATCCATGTGTGGTTCATGGGAAGAACACACATTAAATGACACTAGTGATATGTGGTTTGCGAAGAGAACAGACATGCAACGACTGTCTCTGTGGTTAATGAAAACAACAGACATGCAATGCCATTAGTGGATCCATGTGTGGTTAATGAGAAGAACAGACATGCAATGACACTGGGTGTGGTTCATGATATGGTTTGTGAGAAGGACACACATGCAATGACTCTAGCTGTGGTTCATGACAAGAACACACATGCAATGACACAGGTGTATCCTTAAGTGGTTTGCGAGAAGAACACACATGCAAGGAATCTAGTTGTGGTTCATGGAATGAACACATATCCAATGACTCTAGCTGTGGTTCATGAGAAGAACACACATCCAATGACACTGGTGGATCCATGTGTGGTCTGTGAGAGGATCACACATGCAATGAATCTAACTATGGTTGATGAAAAGAGCAGACATGCAGTGACAATGGTGGATCCATGTGTGGTCTGTGGGAGGAACACACATCCAATGACACTACTGGATCCATATGTGGTTTGTGAGAAGAACACACATGCAATGACACTGGTGGATCCATGTGTGGTCTGTGGGAAGAACACACATGCAATGACTCTAGATGTGGTTCATGAAAAGAGTAGACATGCAATGACATCGGTGGATCCATGTGTGGACTATTAGCGGAACACACATCCAATGAAACCGGTGGGTCCTTACGTGGTTTGTGAGAAGAAGACACATGCAATGACACTGGTGATATGTGGTCAGTGAAAAGAACACACATGCAATGACACTGGTGGATCCATATGTGGTTTGTGAGAAGGACACACAAGCAATTACACTGTTGGATCCATGTGTGGTCTATGAGAAGAACACACATGCAATAACACTGGTGATATGTGGTTTGCGAAAAGAACAGACATGTAATGACTCTAAGTGTGGTTAATGAAAAGAGCAGACATGCAATAACATTGGTGGATCCATGTGTGGTTAATAGGAAGAACACACATGCAATGATACTGGGTGTGGTTCATGATATGGTTTATGAGAAGAACACACATGCAATGACACTAAGTGTGGTTCATGATATGGTTTATGACAAGAACACACATGCAATGACTCTAGTTGTGGTTCATGAGAAGAACACACATGCAATGACACTGGTGTATCCTTATGTGGTTTGTGAGAAGAACACACATCCAATGACATTGGTTGATCCATGTGTGGTCTGTGAGAGGATCACACATGCAATGACTCTAACTATGGTTCATGAAAAGAGCAGACATGCAATGACACCGGTGGATCCATGTGTGGTCTGTGGGAGGAACACACATCCAATGACACTGCTGCATCCTTATGTGGTTTGTGAGAAGAACACAAATGCAATGACACTGGTGGATCCATGTGTGGTGTGTGGGAAGAACACATATTCAATGACTCTAGATGTGGTTCATGAAAAGAGCAGACATGCAATGGCACTAGTGGATCCATGCGTGGTCTATGAGAGGAACAATCATCCAATGACACCGGTGGATCCTTATGTGGTTTGTTAGAAGAACACACATGCAATGACACTGGTGATATATGGTTTGAGAAAAGAACACACATGCAATGACACTGGTGGATCCATATGTGGTTTGTGAGAAGGACACACATGCAATGACACTGGTGGATCCACGTGTGGTTCATGGGAAGAACACACATGCAATGACACTGGAGATATGTGGTTTGTGAAAAGAACAGACATGCAATGACTCTAATTGTGGTTAATGAAAAGAGCAGACATGCAATGCCACTTGTGGATCCATGTGTGGTTAATGAGAAGAACACACATGCAATGACACAGGGCGTGGTTCATGATATGGTTTGTGAGAAGAACACACATGCAATGACACTAGTGATATGTGGTTTGTGAAAAGAACACACATGCAATGACTATAACTGTGGTTCATGAAAAGAGCAGACATGCAATGACACCGGTGGATCCATGTGTGGTCTATGAGAGGAACACACATCCAATGACACCGGTGGATCCTTACGTGGTTTGTGAGAAGAACACACATGCAATTACACTGGTGATATGTGGTATGTGAATTGAACACACCTGCAATGACACTGGTGGATCCATATGTGGTTTGTGAGAAGAACACACATGCAATGACACTGGTGGAGCCATGTGTGGTTCATGGGAAGAACACACATGCAATGACACTAGAGATATGTGGTTTGTGAAAAGAACAGACATACAATGACTCTAACTATGGTTAATGAAAAGAGCAGACATGCAATGACACTAGTGGATCCATGTGTGGTTAATGAGAAGAACGCACATGCAATGACACTGGGTGTGGTTCATGAGAAGAACACACATGCAATGGCACTGGTGATATGTGGTTTGTGAAAAGATCAGACATGGAATGACTCTAACTGTGGTTCATGAAAAGAGCAGACATACAATGACACCGGTGGATCCATGTGTTGTCTAAGAGAGGAACTCACATCCAATGACACTAGTGTATCCTTACGTGGTTTGTGAGAAGAACACATATGCAATGACACTGGTGATATGTGGTCTGTGAAAGAACACACATGCAATGACACTGGTGGATCCATATGTGGTTTGTGAGAAGGACACACATGCAATGACACGGGTGGATCCATGTGTGGTCCATGGGAAGAACACACATGCAATGACACTGGTGATATGTCGTTTGTGAAAAGAATAGAAATGCAATGACTCTAACTGTGGTTAATGAAAAGAGCAGGAATGCAATGACACTAATGGATCCATGTATGGTTAATGAGAATAACACACATGAAATGACACTGGGTATGACTATAGCTATGGTTCATGAGAAGAACACACATGCAATGACACTAGTCTATCCTTATGTGGTTTGTGAGAAGAACACGCATGCAAGGACTAGCTGTGGTTTATGGAAAGAACACACATCCAATGACTCTAGCTGTGGTTCATGAGAAGAACACACATCCAATGACACTGGTGGATCTATGGTGGTCTGTGAGAGGATCACACGTGCAATGACTCTAACTATGGTTCATGAAAAGAGCAGACATGCAATGACACCGGTGGATCCATGTGTGGTCTGTGGGAGGAACACACATCCAATGACACTGCTGGATCCATATGTGGTTTGTGAAAAGAACACATATGCAATGACACTGGTGGATCCATGTGTGGTCTATTGGCAGAAGGCTCATGCAATGACTCTCGATGTGGTTCATGAAAAGAGCAGACATGCAATGACACTGGTGGATCCATGTGTGGTCTGTTAGAGGAACACACATCCAATGACACCGGTGGATCCTTACATGGTCTATGAGAAGAACGCACATGCAATGACACTAGTGATATGTGTTCTGTGAAAAGAACACACCTGCAATGACACTGGTGGATCCATATGTGGTTTGTTAGAAGGAGACACATGCAATGACACTAGTGAATCCATGTGTGGTTCATGCGAAGAACACACATTAAATGACACTAGTGATATGTGGTTTGCGAAGAGAACAGACATGCAATGACTCTATCTGTTGTTAATGAAAACAGCAGACATGCAATGACATTAGTGGATCCATTTGTGGTTAATGAGAAGAACAGACATGCAATGACACTTGGTTTGGTTCATGATATGGTTTGTGAGAAGGACACACATGCAATGACTCTAGCTGTGGTTCATGACAAGAACACACATGCAATGACACTGGTGTATCCTTATGTGGTTTGTGAGAAGAACACACATGCAAGGACTCTAGGTGTGGTTCATGGAAAGAACACACATCCAATGACTCTAGCTGTGGATCATGAGAAGAACACACATTCGGTGACACTGGTGGATCCATGAGTGGTCTGTGAGAGGATCACACATGCAATGACTCTAACTGTGGTTCATGAAAAGAGCAAACATGCAATGACACATGTGGATCCATGTGTGGTCTCTGGGAGGAACACACATCCAATGACACTACTGGATCCATATGTGGTTTGTGAGAAGAACACACATGCAATGGCATTGGTGGATCCATGTGTGGTCTGTGAAAGGAACAGACATGCAATGACTCTAACTATAGTTCATGAAAAGAGCAGACATGCAATGACACGGGTGGATCGATGTGTGGTTAATGAGAAGAACACACATGCAATGACACTTGGTGTGGTTCATGATATGGTTTGTGGGAAGAACACACATGCAATGACACAAGCTATGGTTCATGAAAAGAGTAGACATGCGATGACTCTAACTGTGGTTCATGAAAAGAGCAGACATGCAATGACACCGGTGGATCCTTACGTGTTTCATGGGAAGAACACACATGCAATGACACTAGTGGTTCCATGTGTGGTTCATGGGAAGAACACACATGCAATGACACTGGTGGATCCATGTGTGGTCTGTGGGAAGAACACACATGCAATGACACTGTTGATATGTGGTTTGTGAAAAGAACACACATGCAATGACTCTAGCTATGGTTCATGATATGGTTTGTGAGAAGAACACACATGCAATGACACTGGGCGTGGTTCATGATATGGTTTGTGAGAAGAACACACATGCAATGACACTAGTGATATGTGGTTTGTGAAAAGAACAGACATGCAATGACTCTAACTGTGGTTCATGAAAAGAGCAGACATGCAATGACACCGGTGGATCCATGTGTGGTCTATGAGAGGAACACACATCCAATGACACCGGTGGATCCTTACGTGATTTGTGAGAAGAACACACATGCAATTACACCAGTGATATGTGGTATGTGAATTGAACACACATGCAATGACACTGGTGGATCCATATGTGGTTTGTGAGAAGGACACACATGCAATGACACTGGTGGAGCCATGTGTGGTTCATGGGAAGAACACACAGGCAATGACACTGGTGATATGTGGTTTGTGAAAAGAAGAAACATGCAATGACTCTAACTATGGTTAATGAAAAGAGCAGACATGAAGTGACACTGGTGGATCCATGTGTGGTTAATTAGAAGAACACACATGCAATGACACTGGGTGTGGTTCATGATATGGTTTGTGAGAAGAACACACATGCAATGACTCTAGCCGTGGTTCATGAGAAGAAGACACATGCAATGACACTAGTGTATCCTTATGTGGGTTGTGAGAAGAACACACATGCAAGGACTCTAGCTGTGGTTCATGGAAAGAACACACATCCAATGACTCTAGCGGTGGTTCATGAGAAGAACACACATCCAATGACAGTGGTGGATCCATGTGTGGTATGTGAGAGGATCACACATGCAATGACTCTAACTGTGGTTCATGAAAAGTGCAGACATGCAATGACACCGGTGGATCCATGTGTGGTCTGTGGGCGGAACACACATCCAATGACACTGCTGGATCCATATGTGGTTTGTGAGAAGAACACACATGCAATGACACTGGTGGATCCATGTGTGGTCTGTGGGAAGAACACACATGCAATGACACTGGTGATATGTGGTTTGTGAAAAGAACAGACATGCAATGACTCTAACTGTGGTTAATGAAAAGAGCAGACAAGAAATGACAATGGTGGATCCATGTGTGGTTAATGAGACGAACACACATGCAATGAACTCTAGTTGGTCCATGTGGTTTATGAGAAGAACACATATCCAATGAACTCTAGTGTATCTAACTTGGCATAATTTGATGTATGCCATGATGTATTTCATTGTACAAGGCACTCACTTTCCATGTTTATACTACTAAGTTTTGCCCTTTGTTTTATGTGGTACTACTCAGGTTTGCCCCCCTCTCTCTATGTTTCGTAGAAGCCCAAACATGTGCTCACCATGTCTGCTAGTCCCTGATTCGTTGTCACAGTTGTCACGTGGATCGTGCGTGCGAACCGTTGATTCTGTGAGATCCAACGATGATCATTGCACACGTCGTTCCCTTCACAGTACAGCGTGAGACAGCACGAACGTCTCCCTTAGCGAGACTTCTACAAGAAGGAATACGATGCCGTCCATGGAAAAAGTCATCGAGCGGTCATGTCATGTTTAATCAAGTCTGAAAAGCCTACTAATGCTACTACTATGCCACAACGCATGCGTCATCGAGTGCACGCTCGTCGATGGACAGCTGCAATTTATTGCCACTTGATTTTAATAAGACATATTCCATTTTTTATGCAGCGGATCTCAATCGCCAATTTTAGGGCCGTGTCAAACTTCGTACATAGAAATTGTGTATGCTCCCTTTGGATGCGGCTCAATACAGAACTGCCATGCATGGCCCGGGAAAAAAACGTGACATACCATGTGCGTGTCGCGCTGCACGGCGCAGTAGACTGCACGGCGTGTTACATGGTGGTGCAACGAAACATGCCTTGCTTCCATCCACCTTCACTATAGAGCCCCTCTCCGCACACCCACTCTCACTCTCGCTCACGGTCCCCACGCAACCCTCTCCACTGTCCCACCAGCATCCGCAAACTCTCGAGAATACCCCGTCCACGTAGGCGATGGCTGAGGAGGATAAGGTGGCCATCATCGCCTCCGTGGCCGTCGATGAGGACGCCCCCGTCTCCTCGCCGGTCCCCCTCGACGCGTTGAAAGCAGCCGCCGTCCCTGTCCAAGCCCTAGTCGAGGCATCGATGGCAGCCGCCGTTCTCGTCCAGGACCTCGTCCCCGCTACCGACGGAGCCGCCGAAGAGGAGCGCCCCGCCGACAAGGAGGCCCCCGCCGGTCACAAGCAGATAAAGCACTTCTTGGGCACCTACGATCCAGATAAGTACATCGCCCGCTGAACCCCTATGACACCGGCATCGACGACCGATGGTCGGAGGTAACTAGGGTTTGCTCCCCTCCCTTGGTTCTTCTACCGTTCCCATTGTTGGATGCTAGATGTTTATTAGGATTCGCTTGTTCGCATTTGGATTGCTCGATCTTCTTACATCATCTACTCCCCCATTTTCCTTTTCTTCCAATAGGTTTCTGGCAGCGACGTCTGTAGCGATGACGCATCCATACACACCAAGACTCGTCAGGTGGTGAGGAGGCTGCGGGCCTGCCAGTACGACGCCTTCTTCAGGGGCGGGCCCTGGCGCTGCCCCTTTCGCAAGGGGATCAACTTCTGTTGTGTGACTCTCGCCAGCGGCACCGACTTCATCTCCTTAATGAAGCATGCAGAGGCCGCGGGCTCCGGCATCAACAAAGGCAGCGAGCGCGAGACCGTGAAAATCAACGCCTACATCGCTGAACACCGGGCTCTCGGCATTCACCTCCGAAACCTCAAGCGGTTGGCCATCAAAGAGGGTCGCACTCCTCCAATCAGTCCCAAGCCCCCCAAGATCAAGGGACTGGGCAGCAAGAATTGGTGGAGGCACCGGAGGGAGGCGGAGGCGCTGGCGAATGAACGGGTCGGATGTCTCCCTGAATGTACTTGCTGCTATGGTGGGTTCTGCTGCTAAGCAGCTTCTTTTGATTTTCTATATTTTTTCTGCATCCAATTTCTGGCTGAATGCATCGAACCTCGTTAAGCAACCTACTTTCTATCGCTATATCCTATTTAGCTGCGCACAACTATATCTACATTTGTTTTGTTTTCTGAATGAATGTATTCTGCCTGGTGTGATTTGCTGCTCTAGATTTGCTACCTGATCGGAGGCAAAAAGAGGTCCAAAAGGGAACAAATTATTGAAGAGAGAATATTCTCTAGATTTGCTACCAATTTGGGCAAAATGAAACATATATGTTTATCGAGAGAGGAAAAGGGTACTCTTTCAAACTGCCAATTAACGAGCTACCATCTTCACAAGGACCCATCTTGTCGTCTCCCTCTACAAGAAGGAACACGATGCCGTTCATGGAAAAAGTCGTCGAGTGGTCATGTCACGTTTAATCAAGTCTGAAAAGCCTACTACTGCTAATACTATGCCACAACACATGCGTCATCGAGTGCACGGTCGTCGATGGATAGCTGCAATTTATTGCCACTTGATTTTAATAAGACACATCCCATTTTTTACGAAGCGGCTCTCAATCTCACATCCAACTAGGGCCCACCGTAAGAAGCTTGCACGCGCTGGCCAGAGGCTGAATAGCTGAGTTCGACGAGACCGAACGTCTCAGGCTTCATCGAGTCACTTGCAGCCATCAACACATTCCTTTACCCGATCTGTCACAGCCCCACAAATCTCGCCGTACAGCCACCTACCTTCCCCTCTACATTTCCACTTTTAACTATCGCCAATTTTAGGGCCGTGTCAAACTTCGTACATAGAAATTGTGTGTGCGCCCTTTGCATGCGGCTTAATACAGAACTAGCATGCATGGCCCGGAAAAAAACGTGACGTACCGTGCGCATGTCGCGGTGCACGGTGCAGTAGACTGCGTGGCACGTAGCATGGTGGTGCAACGAAACGTGCCCTGCTTCCATCCACCTTAACTATAGAGCCCCTCTCCGCACACCCACTCCCACTCTCGCTCACTCTCCCCACGCAACCCTCTCCACTATCCCATCAGCATCCGCAAACTCCCGAGAATACCCCGTCCATGCCTGCGATGGCCGAGGAGGATAAGGTGGGCATCGTCGCCTTCGAGGCCACCGGCGAGGAGGCCCCCGTCTCCTCGCCGATCCCCCTCGACGCGTTGAAAGCAGCCGCCATCCCTGTCTAGGCCCCAGTCGAGGCCCCTGCTGGTCACAAGCAGATCAAGCACTTCTTGGGCACCTATGATCTAGATAAGTACATCGCTCCGCTGAACCCCTACGACACCAGCATCGACGACCCATGGTCGGAGGTAACTAGGGTTTGCTCCCCTCTCCTGGTTCTTCTACCATTCCCATCGTTGGATGCTAGATCTTGGTTTATTAGGATTCGCTTGTTCGCATTTCGATTGCTCGATCTTCTTACATCATCTACTCCCCCATTTTTCTTTTCTTCCAATAGGTTTCCGGCAGCGACGCCTGCAGTGATGATGAGTCCATTCACACCAAGGATCGTCATGTGCTGAGGAGGCTGCGGGTCGGCCAGTACGATGCCTTCCTCAGGCGCGGCGACTACAGCTGCGCCTTCCGCAAGGGGATAACGTACTGCTTGACGAGTCATGCCAGCGACACCGACTTGAACACCTTACTGAAGCATGCAGAGGTCGCGGGCTTCGGCATCCACAAAGGCGGCAAGCGCGAGACCATGAACATCAATGCCTACATTGCTGAATACCGGGCTCTCCTCATTCACCTCCGAAACCTCCAGCGGGTTGCTATCAAAAAGAGTCGCATGCCTCCAATCAGGCCCAAGGCCCCCAAGATCAAGGGACTGGGCAGCAAGAAGTGGAGGAAGCGCCGGAGGGAGGAGGCGAAGGTGCTATACATCTTGACAAGCTAACTGAGTTCCACAAAATAGAAACATAACACTGACAAGTAAAATTTAATTCACTTCTCATCAGTCCACTTGAGGCGCTTCCCATCGTTCCTAGACGACAAACTGCGACCATTCCAGGTACTCCACGGCTCACGAAATGCTACGTCCCACCTGGGATCTGACTTGGCTTCCCTATCTTCAGCGTCCTACAGCACAATTAGCGGTGCATCACAGGACTGATTGTTGCCGCTAAAAGATGCCGCCTCTCTGTTTTCTGCTTCAGCTGTAGCCTCTCTGTCAGCTGCTTCTGCTTCAGCTGCAAGCTCTCTTTCAGTTGCTTCTGCAGCCTCTCTATCATCTGCTTCAGATGCAGCCATTTTCTTTGCATATGCAGCTTCAAACTCAGCTATTCTGCATTTTCTACAAAGGGCTCCCCTAAGCTCGTCTTCCCTCTTGCAAATAGGGCAAAACATGAGGTAACGTAGGAAAAATGGATCTTCTTGTACAACTGGTAGGTCACATAAGCATCTATGGCTGCATACTTCAGTTTTATATCAGACAACGGCCACTCGTCCCAGAAATCGTGCCTATCCGTAGGGAAATCTTCCTTCATTTTTTCATACGACTCATCAAGGATTCTAGTTGCGAGTAATGCCATTCCATCCTTCCTCGAGCCCCCTAGGATCTTGACAAGACTTTGAATATCGATCCAGTTGTGTGCAGCAATTATAATTCCCTCTTGATAAAATTTCAAACAATCTGTTGTTTTGTCGATAGTGCAGAAAACAATTCCCTTTTCTACAAGGAACTGGCGCAGCACCGTACAATTCCTGTCAATGCTGAAAGTATGTAGTTTTTCATCACCAAGATATGTTACTACAAATATTTTGTCAATGCAATATCATCATCTGAATATAATTTTGAAAAGTTTAGTAAATGCAAGATCAAGACTCTCAACATTGTCTTGTCATAATTTATTCGGTTTTGCTATTTCTCAGTCCACTGAACGAGTTACACATTTCTTTTAACTACGGTTGCACTTTTCTTAGGTGATTGAGACTAAAGAAAATCTCAGTCGATTGAGACATAGGCAAACCCTAATTTATTTGGTCCTAAATAAAATCCAGTAGTTGCAAGATGAGCAAGTGGATAAAGAACAAGAGGAGAAAACCCTAAAAGCGGTTAGCTACAGAGAGCAGATCTACAAACCGGGAGAGGTAGTAGACGAGGACGTGTTTCCGCATGGCCAGTTGAACGACAGCGACTTCACTCCCTTCATATGGGTGCTCCGAGGTGTACTCAAGGTCCAATCCCACAAACTTGTCCTTGTTTATCCCAAGCCAACCCTCGTACATCCTCAGGACACGCACCACTGTCTCCTCCTCGTTGGTGTAGACAACGTCTATCTTCTTATTGTCATGGGTAGTGAAGCTTGTCTCTACAGTGCGACGACCTTCCATGGCGGCAAGGAGAAGACGGGAAGAAGACAGATGACAGGAAGAAGAAGAGTGGTTTCTGCGAGGCAGGATAACGGTGGAACCGTCAATGCACTTTTAAGGTAGTGGTTAACGACGGGGACAGAAGTCCAAGGAGAGACGCGTGGCGGTGGCCATTCTAGCTTCTAAGTAAACAAATAATAATTATTCCGCCGATACATGTACCCTGTTTTGTCACGTCAATACACTGGGCAAGGGGTGGGCAGGGGGTGTTGTCCTATCCACTGTGCCAGCGCTGTAAGCCTACGTGACAGCCACCCCGCCTAAGCGACAGGAGCGGCATAACAGCAAGAACTGACAGGGGGGCCCAACTTGATGGCCGTTAGCCTGATTTTTTGTATTGAAAGGTAAAAGAATTCATGCCGAAAAGACCCTCTGAGTATTTGGCACACCAACTATAGTCATCCTGGCTGATTTCAGGGAACTTGGGTACCCCATTGCCTGTACACCCCAACTTTCGGGCCGGAATATGGAAACCTTAATACATGTGTGTTTAATAAACAAATAGAAAGTTCCCAGTTATGCCTCTCTATAAACTAGCTTGTTGATTAACAGGATGATCAAGGTTTCCAGATCATGGACATTGGATGCTGTTAATAACAAGGTCACAACATTGGTGAATGATGTGATCAACATTCATCTGAAGTATAACATTAAGATCAAAGTCATTGTGTTTATATTTCTATAGCATCATACGAAGTAATCTTTATCCTTAGACCATGAGATCTAATTAATTGCTAACACTAGAATAATACTTTGATAACATCAAACGTCACACCTTAACAAGGTGACTATAAAGATGGGTTTGCGTATTCCAAAGGTTTTATGTTGAGGATCATCGATCAAGAGTGGAATTTGTCAATCCCATTGACGGATAGATATACTTTGGGCCCTCTCGGTGATATTACATTAAGATAGCTTACAAGCAAGTTATGTGATCACTAGAATGTTATATCACAGGAACAAGAAAAGAGTGCAGGTTGGTAACAAGATCAAACTAAGTATTGAAATACTGATGATCAAATCTCGGACATGTAATATATCTCAGGACAAAGGGATTTAGTTACTATCGTTAAAGGTTCTCCTGGTCACAGAAGTCCTCGTTCAATGTGTGGGAGTTAGTCCCGCTTCTGATTATTGATCTGAGAGGGGTCTCGATCATGTCTACATTATTCGCAAAACGTAGGGTGACACACTTAAGGGATGCCAAACACCATTTGGAGCAAATATGTTCTAGAAGAAAGAATTGCAAAGCGCTGGAATTATTTCAATGAAATTGTTTCGGGTGAAATTGCTGAAATTGGTTCTAAATGTGATATTGAAATGTTGCAGGGGGTTTTATGTGAATGTTTGTTAACTAAAGTAATTAAAAAATTCTGAATAAAATTAATAAAAGAGTTTTATTAAATGAGAGAGCATTAAATTTGGAGAAATTCAATGCATTTAAAGTGGAGACTTTAATAGAGAATGTAAAGGGGCATATTTATGTGGAAGGGTTACCACCACATGAATGAGGGAGGTGAAGAGACACCCCCCCTATCGGGCGCCAGCCATGGGGAGGGGCACCCCGCCCCCTCCTCCTATAAAAGGCCCCCCTCTCACTCCTTCACACTTACACCTCCTCGTGAAGGATCTCTCTCCCCCTCTAGAATTATTCCCCCATGGTCTCGGATTAGCGAGATACATGTTCTGGTGGCATTTCGTTTGGAAGGAGTTGCTGCTTCCGCTGCATCACTAGAGCGAGGTGGTGGAGGTTGTTCGGTGGCCTAAACGTGTGTGCGAGGACAGATGCGCTGCTGATTTGTGGCACTAGGACTTCCACAGGATCTTGGGATTGGCAAGCGTTCGACTACATCATCCACGAGTTCCATCTCATTAACAAAGCTTTGTCGGTCTATGAGGGTATGTTCTCTATGGATGTATATCCACCTGTTGCTTGTATCTAATAGATAGATCTTGGTGTATAATAGTTTCCATTGTAGGAAATTTTTTGTTTTCTATGTTGTGATCTCAACAGTGGTATCAGAGCCTAATCTATGCGTAGATGCTTTGCACGGGTAGTACACATATGGGTATGTGGGCGATGATGATCATGTTATTGTTTCTTTCATGTATTTTGGATATCGGTGGCATAGTAGGATGAAGCGTCCCAGACTAACTTTACATGTCCTCGCACATGAGACCTATTCCATGCTTGACATGCAACTAGTTTTGCATAAGTGGCTAGCGGGTGTCTGTCTCTCCTATGCTTGTCAGTATCTGATTTACAATGAGTTGCTAATAATTTGATTATCATTGTTGTGGTTCCATGTTTGTAGGTAGGAACGGTTCTATCTTCAAAAGCCCTAAGCCACGTAAAACTTGCAATTGATAAATTAGAGGCATCTAGTTTAGATCGTTGCCGGGATGGTGTCATGATATGGTAATGTAATAAGTTGATGTATAGTTGATACTATTGCAACACACCTAACATGTAAGTTCCATAGTCCTTGGCCTTACACACAAAGTAATGATAAAGATTATACCACGATACACATGATGGTGATCAAGTGCAAGAACCATATCATTTTACTTCACACATTTGATGCTTCCATCTTATATTGCTTGTTTGGTGCTTTAGTTGCATTATAAGATGATCCCTCATTTAGATACCAAGATAAACATGTGTTCTCCATTAAGTATGCACCATTCTATGTTTCGCCGCTTCAAGACATCACGTGATGATCGGGTGTACTTGAATCCACGATCATAAGTAGGTGTAAGACAATTTTACACACGCGAGTACTAAAGTTCTTACTTGGCGATCCTAGCATGTACAGACATGGCCTCGGAACACGGACCAAAAGGTTAAGCATGAGTCATATAGTTGATATAATGCCCATATAGATGCTCTCCTTTGAAGCTACACCAACTCACGTGATGATCAGACTTGGTGTAGTGGATTTGGTTAGTTGAACTCGATCTATGATAAACTTAGTCTAAACTTGGTGTAGGGAGTTCATTCATAATTTGATTAGTTGAACTCGATCTATGATAAACTTAGTCTAAACTTTAAAAATTATGTTGTAGATGGCACCACCTGCTTTTAATTTCAATGCGTTCATGGAGAAAGAGAAACTTGCGGCAAATGGTAGCAACTTTACCAACTGGGCCATGAATTTGAGGATTCTCCTCATTGCTGCACAAAAGAAATATGTGCTAGAAGCACCGCTAGGCTCCACGCCAGCTCCTGATGCCCCTGACGAGGAAAAGAACATCTATTTGACTCATCAGGAGGACCACAACTTAGTTCATTGCGGCATATTGTATGGGCTAGAGCCAGAACTTTGAAAGCGTTTCGAAAATGGCAATGCCTTTGATAACATGGGTGAATTGAAAATGATTTTCGATACACATGCTGATGTAGAGAGTTATAATGCTTCAGAAAAGTTCTGTAGCTGCATGATGGAAGAGAATAACTCCGTTAGGGAGCATGTACTCAAAATGTTTGGGTACGCTGATAAGCTTGTGTCTTTGGGAATAACGATTCCCATTGACTTAGGCATACATCGTGTTCTCCAATCTCTATCACCTAGCTACAAGAGCTTTGTGATGAACTATAATATGGAGGGCATGAACAAGTCTCTCCCTGATCTTCTGTCAATGCTTAAGACCGCATAATTGGAGATTAGGAAAGAACATCATGTGTTGATGGTCAATAAGACCACCGGTTTCAAGAAAGACAAGAAGGGTAAAGAGAAGGGAAAGATGGGCGGAAAATCTGTTGTCGCGCCTAAAAATAAATCCCGGGAAGGTCCTAAGTTTGATATCGAGTGCTACTATTATAAGGGGTCTAACCATTGGAAGTGCAACTTCCCCAAGTATTTGGTCGACAAGAAGGCCGGCAAGGCAAACAAAGGTATATGTGATATACATGTTATTGATGTGTACTTGACTAGTACTCGCAGTAACACCTTTGTATTTGATACTGTATTGGTTTCTAATATATGTAACTCGAATCAGGGGATGCAAAACAAGCGACAACTAGCAATGGGTGAGGTCGATGCGTGTTGGCAATGGATCAAGAGTTGATGTGATCACCGTCAGAACGCTGCCTCTCCACCTACCATCGGGATTAGTGATAAATCTAAATAATTGTTATATGGTGCCTGCACTGAGCATGAACATTGTATCCGGATTGTGTTTGATGCGAAGTGGTTATTCATTTAAGTCCAAAAACAATGGTTGTCCGATTTATATGAATGATATATTTTATGGTCATGCACCTATGATGAATGGTTTATTTATGTTGGATCTCGATAATAGTGTTATGCATATTCATAATGTTGATGCTAAAAGGATTAAACTTGATGATGATATATCTGCATATATGTGGCACTAACGTCTAGGTCATATTGGCGCTAAACGCATGAAGAAACTCCATTCTGATGGACTTTTGGAATCACTTGATTTTGAATCATTTGATACATGTGAGCCATGCCTTATGGGCAAGATGACTAGAACGCCGTTTATCCGGTTCAATGGAACGGGCCACAGATTTATTGGAAATCATACATATAGATGTATGTCGTCCAATGAGTGTGTCGGCGCGAGGTGGATATCATTATTTTGTTACTTTCATGGATGATTTGAGTAAATACGGGTATATCTATTTGATGAAACACAAGTCCGAAACCTTTGAAAATTTTAAGGAATTTCGGAGTGAAGTGGAAAATCATCGTGATAGAAAGATTAAATTTCTGCGGTCTGACCATGGAGGTGAGTATCTAAGTTACGAGTTTAGCGCACACATGAGAGATTGTGGAATAGTTTCGCAACTCACACCTGCTGAAACACCACAACGTAATGGTGTGTTGGAACGTCATAATTGTACTTTATTGGATATGGTTCGATCTATGATGTCTCTGACTAACTTGCCGCTGTCTTTTGGGGTTATGCACTAGAAACTGCTGCATTCACTTTAAATAGGGTACCATCTATATTCGTTGAAATGGCACCGTATGAATTATGGTTTGGAAACAAACCTAAGCTTTCATTTCTTAAAGTTTGGGGATGCGATGTTTATGTGAAGAAACTTCAGCCGGATAAACTCGAATCCAAAGCGGAAAAATGTGTATTCATAGGATATCCTAAGGAAACGATTGGGTATAGCTTCTATCACAGATCCGAGGGCAAGGTTTTTGTTGCCAAGAATGGATCCTTTCTTGAGAAGGAGTTTCTCGCGAAAGGTGTGAGTAGTTGGAAGGTAGAACTCGAAGAGGTTATTGAATCTTCTCTTCATGAAATGGCGAGTGGCGCACCACCGGAAGTTGTTTCGGAGTTCACTTCACCTGATGAAGAGAGAGCTAATGATAATGATCATGAAACTCCGAAAGTGGATACTACCGAACCTCGCATGTTAAGCAGGACACATGCAGCTCCTGAACTGTACGGCAATCCTGTTATGAATTTCATGATTGATGAAATGGATGACCTTGAGACGTATGAAGAAGCGATGATGAGCCCGAATTCCAACAAATGGCTGAAAGCCATGAAATCCGAGATGGAATCCATGTACGAAAACCAAGTTTGGACCTTGGTGGACTTACCTCAAGACCAAAAGGCCGTTGAGAATAAATGGATTTTCAAAAAAAACTGATGTTGATGATAATGTTGTTGGAAATATGCCCTAGAGATAAATAGTAGTAAGGACTATTATCATATTTCATATATTTTATGATTAAGTTTTATATCATGCTATAACTGTATTGAGTGGAAACATCAATACACGTGTGATATACAAACAAACCAGGGGTTCCCAGTGAAACTCTAGTCACTGGTTCATTGGTCAACATATGATCATGTTTCCTGATCATGTGGCATTTATGCCAGTTGGAAATGAGTTCATCTCATTCTGAGAATGAGATGATGAACCAATACTCAACCTAAACATTGTGACTCGATCATGTCACGAAGTTCAAGTTACGATGATTAGAAATGGATCCTCGTAGACTATTCCTTAGACCGTGAGGCTATATCAATCACTGTCTCCTGAGAGTGCTTAGATAGCATCAAACGCCATCTGGTAAAACAGTGGTTATAAAGGTGTGTTCAGGTATTCGGAGAAAACCGTAGAGGCAATATATGTCAAGAGCGGGATTTGTCTGTCCATGTGACGGGAAGATACTCAAGGGCCCACTCGGAGAGGTTATATCTAATAGCTGCACAGCGTGTGATTAGATCACGGGGTATCACTTGTCGGAACGAGTCAAGTAGCATTGTTCAGTAATGAGATTGAACACAACATGGTGATGTCATTGATCAGATCTCGGGCAATGCAAGTATCGAGAGACAAAGGGAATAAGACACGACTGTCCCGGTTCAAACGACGAAAGATCTTCATGGAACGCATAGGGGTCACATGGCCATCTAGGTCCCTCTGTCGATCATTGGTGCGGGAGTGTCCTGACCATGTATGGAGTGTTCCTGAACCGTGGGGTATCACGCTTTAAGGGCTTGATGATGCTTAGAGAGTGTTTATAGGATCGGTAGAATAACCGAAGAAAAGAAGGGAGAAAACCGGAAGGGTTTCGGTAAGTCTAGAGGATGCCCGAAGTGGAGGTGGAAGGTGTTCCATGGCCACGGAGATTAAATGATATGTGAATGAATCTTAAATATTGATTTAATCATTTATCCATAATTATTTAATAAAGATAAAATCAATTAAAAGGTCAAAAGGCTTAATGGGCCAATTTCCGGAGGGAGAGGGCCCATTAGGGAAAGGAGAAAGGGGAGAGGGACCAAAGGGGAGGCCGGCTAGGCCTTGCCCCCCCCCCCCCCGAGGGGCCCACTAGGGGCTGGCCGGCGGCCACCCCACCCCTCCTCTCCTTTAGTCCCACCCCGAGACTTGAGGGGAGGTAGTACCTCCCCTCCCCCTATATAAAGTGGGGTATTTGGCCTAGAAAATACACCCAATAATCAATAAAGGTCTCCCCACTTTTGGGAGGACCTCTAATTGATATTTTCTCTCTCCCTCTCTCTCTCTCTCTCGTGACCGTGGTCCCAAGTTTCGAATGAGCGAGCGAGAGACATCTTCACCGCGGAGCGCCGTCGCGCTGCGGGATTCGGATCCGGGAGCTCTACTTCCGCAACTGCTGCTGGATCAGGGAAGCGGGAGTCACCGTCAGGCACCGGACATGTGTAACTCCCCGCGAGGTGTCGCACTTGAGGCACTCAAGTCGTTGGAGCCAGAAGGAGCGCGAGGACTTCATCACGACCTTGAGGTTGGCTTCGGCTCGTCTATATCAACCACGCTCTCCTGAGCGTTGACAACTTTAGGGGTAAGTTCGCGAAAATCCCCTCCCGTTACTGTATTACTAATAGATAGGTCCTGGAAGCTTTAGGGGTTCAGGGGCGTAGAGTAAAATTTATTGTTTTTATGCGCGGAACCCCTACAGTGGTATCAGAGCTAGATCTATGCGTAGTAATGCTAGTACGGGTAGAACACACGAGATGTAGCGTGTGGGCGTTGATCTTTTAGTTGTTACCCTCCCATGTGTACTTGTGTATACCGCGGTAATGCTTGATGAAGCGGCCCCCAACCGACTTTACGCGTTCATTCGCGAGACTGGTCCACGCTTGATATACGGCTTGTACCGTATAAAGTGGCTTAGGGGGGTGTCTGTCTCTCTCGCATTAGTTGGTATACCATTTGCAACGGAGGGCCCCGAAAGGGGTGTAGTAGAGACAACTACTTGATCAGTGTTGTGCTGAAAGTTCGTAGGTAAGAACGGTTCTTGTACGAAAGCCCATTCAGCCACGTAAAACATGCAAAGATAAAGTAGAGGCGCCTAACTTTGTTTTGCAAGGGGGCGTTGCTTTGTGATATGGTTGTGGCAAAGCTAAAGTAATTACCTTTTGTTACATAGTAGTAGATAGTCACGGTAATGACAAACTACCATGCCAGAATGACACTAGTACCCTAGTGTCTATGGCGCCAGAACCCAGGCGCCGGAACCCGGTGACGGCGGATGGAGATCATGACGTGAAGGACCATATCACATCGCATTTACATTCAATGTTATTGTTTTTATGTCTTATTGTGTGCTAGTATTAGATACTCGACGGTAGCCTAATAAGATGATCCCTGTTAAAATTACCAACGATTGTGTTCCCCCTTAGTGTGCACCACCAAGAAAGTTCTTCGGTATGAGGCGATCCAGGGTGACAGGCCTGGGTGTCATACATATCTACGTTCACATACAGTGGGTGTAAGCCATGTTGCATATCGAATACACTAAGGTTGAGTTGGCGAGCCTAGCACGCTAGAGAAGCGTGGCCTCGGAATGCGGATGGTCGAAAGATCGAGCACTAGTTGCATGAATGATGTGACCGATGTTTAGCGTCCACCCTTGAACCCACATGGATGGCCGTGACGATCGAGGGATATGTGGCTGATAGGGGTCGTGTTATCACTAGGAACCCTCACTAGGGATAGGTGTTTCTGAGTGGAGTTATTATTAACTCATTTAATTATAAACTTAGTCTAAATTCTCTTGGCAAATTATAAATGTAGATGGGCTCTTTCGTGTTGACAATTGAATGGTTAGAAGGAGAGAATCTCAGATTAGATGGATCGAACTTCTCCATTTGGGTTGCCAGTCTCCATGTTCTCCTTAGCGAGAACGACATGGTCGACTACATACTCGACGGGATGGATCTGGATCCGTCCACAGACCTTGAGACCCCAGAGGAGCGGAAAGACCGCTATCTCCATCGGGAGATGGCCTCCTATATTTCAGTTGTGATGCGTTTCGGAATGCTGGACGAGCTGTGGACTTTCGTGGGTGATGTCAACCCACGTTCGGTGATGCTGCAGCTTAGGACACATTTCATGGATCAGACACGAATTTGGGAGTATGAGCTGATGGGGGACTTCCTCTCCATAAATATGGAGGAGGGCTCCTCATTGGATGAGCACTTATTGAGCCTCTAATATGCATACATGAGTCTGTCATACTACCTGGACATCTGGTTCTCAAGCTCATTCGTGATGGGAGTTGTGCTGCGGTCGCTTCCTCCAAGCTTCCAATTACAAGTCAGGATCAGCGTTATGAGAGGCGACACAGAAACACTGGATTTCCTTGAGTTCATATCACATTTCAGAAATGTGATAGATGAACCCAACGTTGCTGGAGTCATCAACGACAAAGGTATATATTTGATATACTGTTTTATAAATGTTATAATCTTGCAAACACATTGAAGTGTTAAGTATATCTGATACTTGTTCTGTTTTACTGAAAACAGGTCCTTTTGCATAGAGGTGCTTGATGGAGAGGAGGTGACGTTGCGTGTTGATGGAGAGCAAGATGATGATGGCCAACGACACTCTCCCTCGATATTTATCATTTAGTTTTGTGTTTTAGGATGATTATTGTAATCAAGAGATTGTGAACTTCTTTAGTGTGTCTCACACTTCGTGAGACGGTTATTCATATGAGTTTGTAACAAACAGTTGTTGTGCTTTTATGAATGATTTCTATTCGTTAAGGGGACATCTAGCTGCTCTATGGCCTATAAGATGGCAGGTCTTGCATCTGTTTTTGCCCTTATTTGTAGCACAGAAAGCCGAACCCTTCTTCTCGAGAAAATTCTTAAACCTATTTACGTGGGGTCTTCCTCTGCCCCTTTTTGTAACTGGCTGGCAAAGCTCGAAAGACAGTTGGACTTGAGGCCACTGAGATGGGTCTGTACATGGCTCGACGGATCCAGCGTACGCAGCTCTGAACTTTTCCATAGAGTAGTAGTCTGACAAATACTGATCCAAATGTGGTAGAGTTCTTTTTTTCACCAAGAAGGCCAAGGCGTGGTCGCAAGGTTTCTCGGTATGCTGCCACTCTAAGCAGGTGCATTGTCGTAGCTGGATATTCACAACATCCCTTTTGCCACTCTTGGACAAATCGACCACCTCACAGCTTCTGTTGGTTGACGGGAGAACCTTAAGATGAGCAAGTCCTCGGCTTCTCTTGTGCAGTTGCTGTACAACTGGCGGTAGCATATGTCCTCTAAGTCTCCTACCGATCTCTCTCCTTATATTTAATAGCTTCATGATCATACCACGTATGTTATCCATCAAGATATGAACATGACGCACTTTTATGTCCTTCACCCAGTTATTCAGGCATTCTGCAAGGTTGTTGTTTATGTAATCAACATTGATGTCAGGTTTGAATTGACTCCTCTTCCATAGCTACGAATGATGGATGGCTAAGTACTCTGGAAGTTCAGGGGCTTCAGGAAAAATCTTGCTCATGAAATAATCGCTACTACTAGGTTTGTAAACTCTAGCAGCAGGAAACGTGTAACGAAATATGCTGCCTGCGTAGTGTGAGTACAAGATGAGCATCATATGGGCATGGCATTCTCTACCTTCAGCTCGCGGGAACACCTCCTTCACTACATTCGTCAGCCCTTTGCATGCATCCGTGGATATAGCCAATGGATCCATGTGGCCTGTTGATCTCCTGAGCTGCCTCATAAACCAGACCCAGTTTTCCTCCGTTCTATTTCAAACAGCCCAAATGTCACTGGGAACATCTAGTTGTGACCATCAAGTGCTGTGGTAGATGGCAGACAGCCTTTTCATTTGCCAGTTAGGACAGTGTTGTCTACACTCAGATACGGCCTACAGCCGCCCTTGAATCCATCGATGCAAGGTTTAAGCGCCATGAAAAATCTTTTGAAATATATTTTACCACCTTCTGATTCGGTGTCAATCTCCACAACACTCCCCGGACACCTAGCTTGTACCTCCGCCTTGAAGTTGTACATCATCCTGAAGCTATTGGTCCAATCCCCGTGCAAGACCCCCAGAGCTTTCTCTTTACCTTTCCAAACCGTATAATACGGAAGGACAATGTTGTATTTAGAACCCAGGCTAGTCTGAATATTCTTCGCGGTCTCCTTAGGGTTATCCTTTAGTATGGACATAGATTGTATAGCCACCCACTCCGTATCATCAATTGAGGATTTCAGTTTGCTTCCTGTTGGACACATGTGTGCAGGGCCCATTCTGTTCACCTGCAACACAGATTCATTTAAAAGATAAGCGGAGTCGACTAGTTGCCAGAAAGATATCGCACATCAATTGTAGTTATAGAGTGAAAAGAGAGAGAGAGAGAGTTCTAATGGTTTGCTGCATTCATTGCCCCAATACCCTAATTGCAGTCGACGCAGGTAAGGATCTTGCTGTGATCCTCCATGGACAATGTACCTCGGCACGTCCATTCATCCACGTTAACTTGCAAACGGCCTCATACCTCTCGGGAGAGTTCTTCAGTCGATAAACGTAGAACTCCCCCTTGATACAAAAATGCCGGAACGACATCCTGAACTCATGCATGCTCCTGAACTCGGTGCCGACCGAAATTATAGGATACTCGTGGTCATGTTTCATTTCTTCTACTTCAACACCCAAATCATCGACTGGAATACCAGCCTCATCGTTAAGTTCCTCGTCTATTTCATCATCACCAGATTCTTGATCCTCTACAGTGCATGCTTCTTCATCTGATTCAGAATCTTCGCCATCGTCTCTAATGCCTATTACTGCACATATCATACTGACTCCCATGGGTGGGGCTGCACCATCGTCTCCACCCGGATGGACAGGAACATTCCCCAGTCCACCTCACCGGCAACTCTGTTTTCTCCAAGACACTCGGTTGGTTCTGCTGCAAGCACATGGGGTGGTCTTATGTTTGCACGCATCCCAGGTACTTCAGTGTACAAATAGCAGTCAGAATCAATTTCATCTTGAGTGTACAGAACCCACTTGCTCTTCTTGTGTACATCCTCCTTCCTGATGTAATCTTTCCTGATGGTATCAGTAGGGCTTGACATCCGCATTCCATTCCCCATCGAACTAGGCCTTTTGCTGCCGTGCTTGGGTGTGATCTCCTTACTTCCTCCCCTCACGGGTGTTGGCTCCAGGGTGTTGGCATTATTGCCTGACCTCTGTGGCGTTTCTTCTTCGAATTATCCCTTTTGCTGCTACTATTGGGCGTGTTCTCCTTCGTGCTGGCATTATTGCCTGACCCCAACGGCGTGTTCCGCTCCAAATTATCCCTTTTGCTGCTACTATTGGGCATCTTCTCCTTCGTGCTAGCATTATTGCCTGACCTCGGCGGCGTGTTCTGCTCCAAATTAGTGTTTTTTCTGCTCCCACTGGGTGTGGTATCCTCCGTGCTGGCCATCTTTGCCTCTTTGCTACCACTCCTGGGAGTGTTCACCACCGTCCTAGCCCTCTTTGCGTTTTTGCTGCTACCGTTCTGTGTGGCATTTTGACTAGATCTCAGGGGTGTACTCTGCGGCATGGTGCCTTTTGTCATGCGACTCTTGGGCATCCTCTCCTCTGACGTGGTCTCCTTGGTGACATTCTTCTTCAGGATGCCCTTTTTGGGGATGCTCTTCCTGCTCCTCTTTATGACGCTCCTCTATAAGACTCTCCTCTGTTCGAAGCCACCCTCGGTCGCACCAGCCCCAGTGATGCCATGGATCAGGTCATGCATGCCTTCTAAAAGTCCATCATCTCTATTGTCGAGTTCCAATTCCTCTCCAACCGTGAGCAGTACCAAGTGGAAGTAAACTTCACCTCTATAATGTTTCCTTGTAAACGGTATGACTAAATCCCTAGTATCTTTCACTTTGATGGCCTTTTTTCTCATGTAACCATAATATAACAAACGTGCTTCCTGGGAGGACCCCCACAACACCTTCACACGTAACGATGCCATCAGGTCAGATAACTCTACCACTTCAGGGTCGTATCTGCCAAGGATTACATCAAACTCGTCATAGAATTTTTCTATGCCATCATTTAATTTTGCAGTATAATCCACGACACTGATATGAACGATTACTTTGCCATCATTGGGTTCTTCAGGACAGAAACCTCCGAGAGGTTTGAGAGATGGAGCGGCACCATCAGACCCAGCCCCAATGCCACCGCCGCCATCATTAGTGTCATCGTTAGCTGGATCAACATCGGTGGAAGTACCATGACCAGGAGCAAGGCGAGGGCCCTTAGCAGCGGGAGCTACATTGCATGGTGGACAGGCAGGGCCCCTTCTAATGGCAGCCACAATAGGATCAGCTGCTGCCATGCCACCTCGACGATCAGGAGAAGTTCCCACAACAGAAGTGTTTCGAGTGCTAGTAGAGTCCAGACCATGAGCTGGTTTCAGACCAGCAGCTCACTGAACCCGAGCACGGGTTCGAGGAGGAGAGAATGGTTCAGTCTTTGCAACAAAAGTGGGGCAGCCTTCGGAAGCCTTAGTTTGCTCAGTAGCGGCAGGGATTGGGTCAACAGCGTCCAGATCAACAACAACACGAGGACGACAAGTACCAGCAGATTCCAGAGCACGGGTTCGCACAACTTGAGGACGGTTTCGAGGAGGAGCAGCACACCAGGCGGCGGTCTTGGCAACAAAAGCGGGGCAGCCTCCGGACGCCTTAGTTTGCTGAACAACGGCATGGATTGGGTGAGCAGCAGCCGCAGCCACACGGGCACGGGGATTGGGATGACCAGTACCAGCAGATTCCAGAGCAGAGTTTTCCACAACGGCAATACAGGTACTCCTATGAGGAGGTTGCCTGACAGAAGCATGTCGCGGATGAGGAACCTCATTTTGCTCAACAACAACAGGGGTTCGAGTTAGACCTTCCTGTCCAATAATAGCTGGGCGACTCCCAGTAGCAGGAGCTTCCTCATCCACTATGTTACACACCAGCATAACCACGTGAAGCCTAACATGCTATTTCATAAACCCAATTAGCTGACTGTCACATGCTATAGGAACCCTGAAGCCTCGTTCATCAACGAGGCTAAACCATGCAATCTTCTCTAGCCTCATTTCAGCAAGTTCACACACAGCAGCAACCAAACCAGGGATAGAGCATTACTGCACAGACGCCACTTCCATCTTCAGACTCTGAGCCTCTTTCCACGTGCTCTTCCCATGTGCTAATTTAATGAGGTGGCCGCAGATGCTCACCAGAACCGTGTAGCTGGGTTCAGCGGAGATCCTAGTTGACAGAAAATTGGAGACAAAAGATAAGAATTGTTTGTCAGCGTCGTGCTAGCAAACAATTCTATGTTTGATATATGTCTGTAATGCCAATAGCCAGCTAGCAGTTATAGCTAGTGCGAATAGCAAAGAGAAGAGCAGCTCACCCAAAATTAGCCAGAAGTACTTCTTCCTCGGCAAATGGATCTGCCATCCTCCATGCTGCTCAGCTCGTCGGCGGTAGAGGCGGGCTAGATCGCCGCAACGGCTGGCACGACATTCGGCATTAGAGCTTGGTAGCAGTGAGAAGGCGTAGCAACTTGGCGCCAGAAGTCAAATGCCCGACGAGATCATTCTGGTTGGAGAGGGGATTTCAACGCCGTCGGTGCTAGGGTTCATGCGAAAGAAGGGAGGGGGTGGATTTCTGAATTTGGTCAACGCACGATGCTCCTTTAGTATCTCGTTTCGCCTACGTGGTTGCCTCGTTGGCGCTCGCGTCACAGAAATATTACGGACATGAGGGTCCCGACCTTCTAATTCACGGGGCAGTTTCACGGCATGTTTGGATTTGGTAGGGGTGAGACGAGTTTGCATCGAAATGGCCCCTCTCGGTATTTGGCGGCCAAACTTTTCGAAACGCGGCGATTTCAGGCAACATAGGTACCGCCATGCGCTGGCCTGCCAACTTTGGTACCGCAGACGAACAAGCCCGGTGGTGGTGTAGAGCGGCGGCGAAGCGCCACGACGGCGGTCGGCGATGGAGAGGAGGACGGCGATAGGTAAATCGTAGGTTTCTATGAAAGTTTTATGAAAAAGCTTTTAGTGGTACCCATCGAGGGTCAATGAGGACTATATCGGAAACCAGCGAAAGTTTGGACAACAGGTTTAACTTCTTGATAAGATTTTGCATCTTGACAATTTAACGAAATTTGGTCAAACCTGAGCTACACAAGTAAGAGAACAAGAGGGAGGTAGTGCGAGACTTTCAAAAAAAGAGTCAGCGCAAGATCAGCGCAGAAGAGGACTTGAAGGCAGTGCGATGTCAAAGCAAAGCTATGATGGGCTGCTGACACGAGGTACAGGGTACACTCCACTAGTAGTAAATGTATGGACCTACTACTAGTACATGCACACAAAATAAGTTGTGTTTTCTCTCTCCTTCGCTGGCTCTCACCATCCATCCTCCATCGATTTCTTCTCTATAGCCGCGGGTGCACAGTCCGGCTTGTCTCTTCCTCGTCCACAACAGGTTCAACTTCTTCTAAGATTTTGCATCTTGATAGTTTAACGAATTTATGTCAAACTTGATCTACAAGTAAGCATGATAGATTGCTCTTAAATTAATTGTATTTTCAAAGGTACATGGGTGCATCTCTTCTTGTAAAAGGAGTGTCGTCGGTGTGAGTGTCTAGCTACCAGGAAATAACATTCTCAATTGATGACGGCTGGTTTGACCTCTAGCTAAGATTTTGCATCTTCCTAAAAAAAGATTTTGCATCTTGAAAATTTTGAACCCTTTTGAAAACGATCACATGAAATTGGGAGAGAGGGGAAATGATATTTCTATTCTCTATGGCAACCCACAAGCTTGAGGTGCACCTTAGTCTTAAAGATAACTTTATTTTTCCACTATGTATAAGGTGAACCTTAGCGGATTCCCGATTTGATAAACCTAGGTCTACTAGGGAAAAAGAACTATACTACATTCATAATCCGGATCGAAGGTATCAACCCTTTTTCTGGCGCCATTGTCGGGGAAGCGATAGCTACCCTGGTGAGGTTAGTAGGAACCTTATTAGTGTTTAAATTCTTGTTTTTATTATTATCATAAGTTTCTGTTTAAGAAAGCCCAAAAACATAGGAAATATGGCTGAAAAGAAGCTTGGGGAATTTGCCACTCCCCAATAATGTTTATTTGCGTACTCATATTACTCAGCCAGCAATTGCTACCGTTGACTATGAAATTAAGCCCCATTACTTAAGTTTGGTTCAACAAAATCAATTTGGAGGCTCTGTTGTTGAAGACGTAGCTATGCACTTGAATACTTTCACTAAAATATGTGATATAATGCGCATAAAAGATGTTGACCCCGATGCGGTCAAATTGCATTTGTTTTCTTTCTCTCTTAGAGGAAGAGCAAAATAATGGTTGCTATCTTTGCCTAAAAATACTATTACATCATGGGTGGGATGTACTTCTTTATTTGTGACTACATTTTTCCCACCTGCAAAGACTATGCAACTAAGATCTAATATTACTGGTTTGAGACAGGAAGAGCGTGAGCCACTAGTGCTTGCATGGGAGAGGATGAAAGAATGCTTAAGAAACTGACCCAATCATGGGATGGAAGATTGGTTAATCCTCAATTTATTTTATAATGCTCTTAATCATGTGTCTAAGTCTATGCTTGATATTGCAGCTAGAGGAACATTCATGGGTAAACATATTACCGAAGCAAAGCATCTGCTAGAAAATATGCAAGACAACCATGCCCAATGGCATGTAAAAAGGTCGAACACAAAGAAGGTGAACTCTGTCTCACCATAAGAAAATGAAGAACTCAATGCAAAGCTGGATGAGCTCATATTAGCCATAAAAGGTAAGGAAACCCATGTAAGAGATATTCTCGAAACTAATATTGAAGAAGTAGACTTAATAGCTCATAATGATTATAACCCTGCTTGGAAGAAAAATTATAATCCTAATTTTCAGAAACACTAATCTAATCCTGCAGGTAACTCTGATAATAATATGTGAACTAATAATGGTAGTCTCCAAGAAACACTTAAGTCTTTTATAGACTCACAAAATGAACAAATCAATATTCTTCTTAAAATAATGGAGAACCATGATGCTATGCTTGGTAAATTATCTAACCAAGTTGTAAGTTTGAGGAATGATTTGCAGGCCCTCAAGAAAGGACAAGGATTGTTGAGGCACAGCTAGGTAAGACAACCGAGATTCAAACTCTCATTCTAGCTAAATTTGCAGGTAAAGCTAAGCCCAATCCTGTTGAAGAACTCAAAATGATGAGGATCCAAAGAGAGGAGCCTGAAGAGATTGATTATAGAAATGCCCCTTCACCAAGCTACACCATCAAAGATCTCGTAAAAAGGATCAATGTCAAGATTCCGGTGAGTAAAGGTAACGATGAAGCCATGTATCAACACTTTGTTGACCAAGTAGTGATTAAGGTACCCGAGCTTGAAGAGAAATGAAAGAAAATTGCTGAAAAATTACCTATTAAACTAGATGATATATTTGAGCCCACGATTAAAATCAAGATTGGGACTAATCATATAGTTGTACTTTGTGATTTAGGTGGAAGCATCTCAACAATCCCAAAGAGTCTTTTCAACAAGCTAAATCTTGGCTCTTTCGAAATCACCGAACTAAAACTACATCTTGCGGATTCTACCTATAAACAAGCTGTAGGAATTAAGGAGAACACTTTAGTTTATATTAAAGGTTGTCCTATTTTTATTGACTTTGTTATTGTTGACATGCATGAAGATGCTATTGCTCCTATCATACTAGGCCATCCTTTCTTAAGAATAATAAAGTCTTTAATTATTCTCCACGAAGGGAACGTGAAGATGCAATTGCCTTCACATGATCATTTTGTTATCCAATTCCCCAGAAAAAGAAAGCCAAACATGATGAGAAGGAGCCCATCACTTTGAAGGCCAATTATTTTGGAGTGGGTGTTCCGCTCATCTGCCCCAAGTGAGTAAAATCAAGGTCAAGCTATTGACCATAAAAGAGTGCTCCATGGGAGGCAACCCATGTTTAATAAAGGTTTGAGTTAAGTTTTAAGTTTTAGTTTAAGTTTATGTTTAATAAAGAGTGCTAGAAAACTCCATTTGAGAAGAAGAAGTTCGGTAGTACTTAAACTTCTACTATATACATGTTGTTGTTGGTCGATAATTTTAACTATTAACTTTCTGTCAAAAACAAGGTATTTCGCTAAGTTTCTGTATAAGAAGTAATTCACGAAGAAACAGGAAATTTTTGATGGGCACGGAGAGTTGAATGACCAACTATACGTTAAGAATACAAATTTCGGCCGTATAGTTCTAGTCATATAGATACTTTTGCCATCGACAATTTTTCTTTCATATGTACCGCCGTTTCGACCAACTATACGGTGGGAATAAAAATTCCGTCTGTATAGCTCTGGTCGTATAGATATCGGTGCTTTCGTACGAATTCTTTTTCTACATACTGACGGTTTAACGACCAACTATACGGCAGGAATAAAAATCCTGGTTGTATAGCTCCGGTCATATAGATATCAATGCCTTTGCATAATTTCTTTCCCAGGTACAGATAGTTTGACGACCAACTATACGGCGGGAACATATTGTTCTGGCCGTATAGTTCCGGGCGTATAGTAGCGCCGCCAGGAGGAAACCCTAAAAAATGATAGTAGGCCAACTATATGGCGGGAACGCATTGTTCTAGCCATATAGTTGCGCTTGTATAGTTGCGTTCGACCACAAAATCACAAGGGAAGGTACCTCCAACTTCAAAACTTCAATCCTTTTTCTCTCTTCTACCTCCAAACTCTCTCAAAACCTCAAGAGATCTTCACCTCTACTCAATTTCGTTCGATTTCCTCGCACACAAGTGATCTATGGTATGTTTCTCCCCCGATCCTCCAATTACATTTTGCAAATTCACTTTCGATCTATTGTCATTATCAATCTTGGGTAAGACCTACTATGAACTAATTGCCATGATTCTCTTGCCTAGATTATTATTTAGAGAGGATTCTTTAGTGTGCTATGATGAGGAATATATTAAACTTACTGTTGTTGGATCAAAAAGTTTTATTTTTTTCTTCCTTTATTGTTTTAGACGATGAACAAGAGGAGCCAAACTCGTGCTTGTGCCGCCTCTAGCGCTTATTGGGTTGTCACTCAAGAACGCATGGGGATATGGTTCAGGAATGAGCTCCAGCACGAACTCTTCAACAAGATTAGGAACCATGAAGTGAAGGCCACAAAGTGGGCTTGCCCCATTATATTTAACCAACTCGGTATTTCTGAAGACTTTCATTTACTTTGCAATAGAGTTGGCCTGCAAAACTTTGTGTACAATGATGTGCTTACTTAGCGCCGGTTAACCATTGGATTCCTAAGTTCGTTGCAAAGCACCGTTAAACTATGGCAAGGAGAGGACACGATTTCTTTTCGACTTATGAACAACATCTACACTTTAAGACTAGATGAATGGTGCGCATGTTTTAATTTGCCAAACAATGATGTTAATGCTCTATGCGCATCGTTTACTGGCTTATTACCTTCCCTAAACAATATTATAATGGAATGAGTTTCAGTACTAGAGTAAGCAAGGGGAAGAATATTCAACATCCTGCAATTCGCTATTTGTTCTATGTTATTGCTAACACCTTGCAGGCATGTAATGAGTTCACAAGTCTCAATGAGGAGGACATTCTAGTCCTTGCAAAGGCTGCTTACATCAATAGAAACTTTTCACTCTACTTGGGAGAAATCCTTGTGCGCTACCTGGAGTACCAATCCTCACAAAGCTAAGGACCAATCATAGGTGGAGGCGTCATCACCGTGCTTGCCAATGCCCTAGGCATCGACCTAGGTGAGTTGCAACCTGTGCTAGGTGAGCGACGTATTGGTTTCTCTACTTTAAAGGCTTGTGGAATGCTCACTAGGAGAGGTGATGTTTATAATGTGCATATTACTGGAGCTGGGTGTATCTACCCCGCTCCTATGCCTAAAGGTCTTTTCTCTATCAAGGAAGGACGTTTGCTATATGACTTACAGGTTGAGCAACACCAACCCGAGGAGGAGATTTCTGATCCGGTTGAGGACCAAGAAGAGGAGCAAGAAGTTACTCATCAAGAGGAGCAGCCGTCAACACGGTTCGCTCCATACCAAGTGACATGGGTATACCTTGCAGGTACTTGAGTGTGCTATATACGGTTTGGATACGATGAAAGCCCACAGCGTTGCCACGGCCCAATGAAGACTTCGAGTGGCCCACGGACTCTTGATGACTTGCGAGACAAGAAGAAGTCTAAATATAGAAAGTTTAAAGGGAAAACCCTAACCTATAACCGACTCGACCTGGCCTATCTATATAAAGGCCAGGAGGGGGCGGCGAGGAACACACACGCAACCCTAGTTTCCACAACCCTTGCCAGATTGCATCTGCGCACCATTGTAATCTTCGATTCCTTCGTTAATTCCAAGAGGAGACAAGCAGGAGTAGGTACCTCTACGAGGCCTAAACCTGGGTAAACCTTGTGTCCCTGTGTGCTTGTTTGCTAGCCGATTGGTGCTTCCAGTGCTCCCTCCTTCTCCAAAACCCAAGTCCATAACAATGGGCATTAACGAGTTAAACCCTCGTCAATTGGCGCCGTCTATGAGAATTGGGAGTGCTAATGTTGTGTCTTCTTCGGCCTCATCAACCGCGATCTACAACTCCGCCACAGTGGAGATCCGCCAGCTCTTCGGCGCGTTCGACTTCACAGTCCACACGCCTGCCACTCGCCCGGCTTTCAAGTCCGTGGGCGATGGAATCAGCCTGACAATCGAGAGCTTCCACTTCTAGGTTGGTCAGATCGGCACGCTTCGCATGCGTGACCAGCCAACAGAATCCGCGATTGCTCCAGCATCATGGTTCCCGCCACCAATCGGCGCCCTCAGCGAGCTCAACACCTCAGCAACAGCTGAGAGCATGGATAGCGACAGCAGTCGCAGATCCGATCTGGGTGGCCTAGCAACAGAAGGTCTACGGCTCCGGATCTGAGAGTTACGGGAGCAACAGCTTCCCCAGCCACTTCATGTGCATCGTCATCAACACTGCCGACTCCACCGCTAATAGCGAAAACGGTGGCAATGGATCTGGCACCGACCCGCCTACCAGTGGCATACCTAATGGCGGACCTCCCAATAGCGGTCCCCCAAACAGTGGCAATGGCGCACCCATCAACAACGGAGGGGCAGTCAAACGTCCAACCATGGTGAACGAACACACTGGCAAACGTGTCGTGATTAGGCTCAACGATCTCGAGTGGGCCCGTTTCCTAGAAGCTCTGCAAGGCAACCCTCTGCATCCAAGCACCTCGCAGGAGATGCTGATGGGCTACCATTGGCTACTTAAAGAGGAGTATGATACATTGCAAATGTATCTATAATTTTTGATGTTCCATGCTTGGTTTTATCAACTTTTTTATATTTTGTCCACACTTTGGAGTACTTTTTATACACTATCTTGGACTGACCTATTAACAAAGAGCCATAGTGCCAGTTGTCTGTTTTCTGCTATTTTTGGTTCCAAGAAGTCAGAAAATGAATATTGTCGGAATTGGATGGGACAAAAGCCGAAGTTGATATTTTACCGGAAGACTCACGGAGCTAGAAGACGAGACGGAGAGAGGCCACAGGGTGGCCACACCACCCCTAGGCGTAGGTCCCCATGGCCACGCCAGGGCATGGTGTGGCCCTTGATACGTCCATTTTGCATCACTATTCTATGTCTTAATTCACTATTATTCATTGATATATTTCGTATTGAGAGGTGATACTTATGTTATTTCATCTGTTTTTGCATGGTTGATGACTTTTGGAGCATGGACCGCTGCAGTCAGGATTCTGATGGAAAAAGTGCTGTTTGGAGGCAAAATTCGCGAAGATCAGAAAATTCGGGAAAATATACGGAAAATTCTATTTTTGAAGAAGACTCAGGATGCCAGAAGATGGAGTGGAGGTGGGCAACAGGGGGCCCACACTACCCCATGGCGCGGGCACGCCTAGGCCGCGCCTAGGAGTGGTGTGGCCGCCCTGGCCCACTCCAGCCTCTCTCCTCTGGCGTATATCATCCCCACGAAACCCTAAGCCTCAGGGAGCGACCACTGAAAGATTCCGCCGCCTCTGTGGGGCGGAAAACACCGAGAGAGAAAGATCTCTTTGGAAGACAGATTTCTGCCGGGGGAATTCCTTCCCGGAGAGGGGAGCTCATCGCCATCGACACCACCATCAAGCTGGACTTCATCGAGATCATCATCATCATCACCACCATCATCACCATCAGCACCCTCATCACCATCTCCATATTGCTGTAACAATTGAGTTGAATCTTGCATAGTTCATAGGGGAAACTTTCCCGGTGTTGATTACTCTTTGTAGTTGATGCTATTGAGTGAAGCATTGAATTATTGTTTATGTTCAGATTGTTATACATCATTATTCCATCTCTGATCATGATCCATATGATGTCTTGTGATTAGTTCGTTTTGTTCTTGAGGACATGGGAGAAGTCTTGTTGTTAGAAGTGGAGTTGCGTTGAGAAAGATTCAATAGATTGTTATTTAAGTTGTGGTGTACTTCTTCTAGTGGTGTCATGTGAACATCGACTACATGAAACTTCACCTATATGGGCCTAGGGGAATGCATTGTGTATTTGGCTATTAATCGTAGGGGTTGCCGGAGTGACAGAAACCTGAGCCCCCGTTAGGAAACCATTGCACAAGGGACGTAAGGGTCTGAGAGTTTGAAGCTGTGGTTTCTACCTTAATTACTTTCTTGTACTTACGGATGTTTGCAAGGGGTTTAATCACAAGTATGTATTAGTCTTGGATGGGGCGGTACATTTGCACAGGTTCACCCACACAACACTTAGCAAGCTAAAGAAGATTAATCGACTATATGAAGCGAAAGCACTTGACAGTCTTCCCATTCATGAGCTCCCCAACAATATTATTATCAACAACTTGTATGCAAGGCTCCCTCTACATGATCAAGATTTATTGGATGCTTCTTGTGCTGGATCATTCACTCGCATGGAAGAATGAGTTAAATGGGATCTTCTAGACCATATTCAAGACAATGCTGAAGCTTGGGAGAATGACAAAGGTAGAAAGTCAGGTATAAATTATGATTATGAATGCATAGAATCTTTTATGGGAACTGATGACTTTCAAAATATTAAAAATGCTTATGGTCTAGACTCTCAAGCTATTGCTTCCTACATTGAAGTGCCTAAAAAGAAGTGGAATAAGTATCATGAACCTTATAAATATGTTGCTAAAAGTGTTCCTGCAAGAAATACTGAAGTTTATACTGCTAATCATGTCTTACCCAAACCTTATATTGAGAAAATGCCTTTTCTAGTTAAGGTAAAGGAACATTCTGTGATAGCTAGTATGGTTAATGAAAGTACAAGTAAAGCTGTTGAACCTGATAAACAAATGGTTGATGAACCTATAATAGCAAATGTGAAAGACTTTGTCACTAAGTATGAGGAAGAGGGACACACTATCCTTTGTAAGGATACCTCTAATATTGTTTCACATAGTAATGTTATGAGATCTAGTATTCCTGTGTTTTCTGTTAGAATAAGTGATCATCGCTGTGATGGTCCTTGTGATAGCTATATTTTTAAGTTTATGCATGATACTGAAAGTTACTATGAGAGAGGGAAAAGTGTTCTTATGCATCTCAATAATATCAAGTTTCCTCGCTTTACGGTGAAAGTTTTTATGTTGCACTTCTTTTGCCTTCTTATGCAACTTGCCTTTGGTTTCAATAACTTGTTTGTTTACAAAATCCTCTTGCATAGGAAGTGGGTTAGACTTAAAAGTGTGTGTGTTTTTGCTTCTTAATGCTCTCTTTAACTTCAATTCATATCCCTATGAGAGCTTCTTCAAAATTATCATGCCCATCTTAATGGCTATAAAGAAAGAGCCAATTTGTTTTTGTTTTTGTTTTTGTTTTTAGTTTGTTTGAGTCTTGGAAGTCATTACTTCAGTAATAACCTCTCCTTATCCGTTTTGTTTGGTTTTTGTGTCAAGATCAACCTCTAATAAGAGATAAGTAAGATTTGGGGAAGTTGCTGTCCCGAAACAGATTTTTGTGCTTCACCGTAAAAATTCGTGAGAGATCTCTGTCTGTCAGATTGAGCTGTATTTTTTTGTGCTTCTGCCCCAGGTTGTTACTTAACTTTCCTTCGTTTTGCACTTTTTGATTTGAGCAACAGAAGATTTTTGAAAAAATTGATCTTTACCTGCTGGTCTGTTTTGACAGATTTTGCCACTCTTGCATTTGCTTCTTTATTCGATTTCATTTTTGAAATCTTTTTGGGCTTTCAGAAGGAGTTGCTACAGTCGCTTTTGTTTTGATGGTTTTCAGTTGAAGTTGGACTCAAAAGGTTTTATCACTTCACTTATACTAATGTTGCTAATGAGAACTGTGTGAAGTTCTGTGTGAAAGAAATTTCCAGGAAGTGGAGATAATGGTGTAATAAGGAAGAGAAAGGTTTTATAACTCAAGTAATAAGTGTATTAAGATGAAGATATTGATGTTATTAAAGTGATGAATCTGGAAGGATCCACTAAATACCAAATTCAGAGACCTGCAGAGTCCGTGTTCAAATAGGTAACAATTCTGGTAAGAGAAGTTCCGCGAAAATACAATCCAACTATATTTTTGCAGTTTTCAGTCAATAAGGAAAGCTACGAAGCGAAAAAGGGACGGAAACGGAGCCAGGGTGGCCCACACCACCCCATGGGGCGGGCCCACCCCTGGCCGCGCCACCAGGTGGTGAGGCCACCCAGGACTCTCCCTCTGACTCGTTTTCTCCCAGTACCTTCGTTTTGATATGAAACTTCGTAATATATAACCCCCCAGATCTCCCGAGGTTCATATACCGAGTTTTCGTCGTGTTTTTGTTTCGATCTGCTTCTGCCAGGATATACTCTTTGAATGTTTAGAAGCACAATGGTGTCCGCCAAGGATAAAGGGAAGGAACCTATGGAGGAAGACCTCCAAGACCTCGGGAAGGAGAAGGAGATCAAGAGTGAAGGTGAAGAGGAGCAAGGCCAACACCCTCATACCAGCACTACCGTTGCAAGCATTGGAGTGGTGGCAAACCCAACCACTGGAGGGAAGCCTCCTAATCACCGTTTAGATCCCTGGTCACTTCCTCCACACACCAAGAATCCTTTCCACACTCATATCCATGAGCATCAATACCAGAATTTGCCCAAGGAGAAATTACCCTCCAATTGGGTTTTGCCTCGTTCTAGCCATGCAGGAAAAGAAGACTTCAAGGAGGAAGAGTGGGGAAAGAATAGAAAGGGCTGGAATTCTCAGCATGATATGATCATGAGACGCATTGAGCAAAACTCACAGCTGATTCGAAATCTCACCTCCGAGATTGATGACTTGGGGAAATTGATCAAAGAGCTCATCGAGAGGACCACCACCTAAGGAGTAATTCATCATCAGGTTTGGCATACCCTTGGTTTGTTCCAAGCTTGGGGTTGTGCCGCGGTATCATATCACTATCTTCTATCTTTTTACCTTATTAGTAGAGTCATATCATGAATAGAGGAGTTATTATGTAGTATGGTTTGCATTATGTAAGTGTCCCCTCTCTCGTTAGATTTGTATCCCTTGGTGTGAGTCTCCGTTATGGAATATTAATGAGAAGTTCTTTCATTCACTCTTTTGCATAGCTTATATTAGTTTTCAATTCGTGGTTATATGATTGATCTTGTTGTTAGTATTGGTATCACTTTGGGATCATTGAGTTAATTTAGTTGGTTTTGGCAAACCTGGCTCGGTCAGTAGCAACACCTTTTTGAGAGTTGAAAAGAAAAAGATAGAAGTACTCTAAAGAAAAATAATATCATCATCTTTCTTTCTTGATTTGCTCATAAGTCTAGTATTCTCTAGTTAAAGATCTTTTGTGCTTCCAAGGAAGATTGCATGTTTGTTTTTATCATTTGTATGTTTGGTTGTTTCCTTCAACTCTTGTACTTGCTACCCAGCCTTGCTAGCCAAAAACCTATACTGAGAGGGAATTCTTCTAGTGCATCCACTCCTTTAAACCAAAACCTTTGCCATTTGTGTCCACCATACCTACCTAGTAGCATTATTTCTATTCCAAGTAAATTCTTGTTATATCTACCTCCCAAATTAAACTTGTTATGTGAAAATTAGTGATTAAATCTCTCACGAACTTGATGGCACGCTTTACTTTCTTGCATTTAATGAACCTGAACCATTGTGAACTCTCCATGAAAGTTATATGCTTGCAAATTATAGGCTGGGGATTAGCAGAACCGTGCTGTCACGGGGAACGCTTTCAACACTTGTAAATATATACCCAGTTGATACCTTGCTCTTTTGTTTGCGGATATCATCGGTGTGAAATAAAAGGGGAGCTTGTAAGTCCATGGAGTTATGTATGTGTGTTAGAGAAACGTCTGGGCCGCTGGTCTAATCCATGCTGACATGGCGGAAACCTGTAGCGTAACCAAAATGATATCTATGAAGCATTCTTCTTATAAAAAAAGAGAGAGATAGCTATTGAGAAAAAGAAAAGAAAAAAAGAGAGATACTATGAAAAGAGGAAAGAGAGATAAAAGCACCATTTTTCCATGGTAAATAAGAAGATTGCTGAGATACTCATTGTCTGCTTGCCTTGTCATTTTGATATGGGGATTCTTCCGTATCATCGGGCAAGGGGTACCCCGTTGGCGGTTCTCAGTGATACGCACATACTTACGATGACAAGAACTTACCGGTAACTAAAGTTGAGTAGCATGAGGAGCGACCCTCGTACTCAAGGGACTTGGGATTTTCAGTTTATAGTCTGTCAAGCATATAACTCAGATTGGACCTCACTTTAACCTTAATCACCTAAAGATGCCTATGATAGGGGCAATGAGAGCTGAAAGCTAGTAAGTATCATAATTTTTGGGAGCTCTTTATGAGACTTGCAATCCCTGCTTCCCTCTTTGAAGGGCCTTTCTTTTGCTTTGTAGTTGAGTCAGTAAACCTATTCCCTTATATCTCAGCAAGTATTTTGAGTTGATGTGTTTCATTCATTCATATGATGATTTATTCAATCATGTTTCTTATGTTCCTTGCTTTGCACGTTGCTCTTATCTTGATGTTTACTACTTTGAAAGCTTTCTTTGAAAAAACCAGCTATTGGTGAACTCCAGTAAATTAGCAACTATTCTTCGACCAAGAGCTAAGTTTGCCATTACCAATTATGATTCACTTTATGTAGCTTTATTGTGTTTCCTTTACTCATTGCAAGTTGAGTTATATAATAGTGAGTTGTCTTCTATTATGATCTATGTATTGATGAATGTGATGTTCTTGTCCGTATTCTTTTATCGACTCTTCACTCCATAAACCTGAGGTCATGTTTATTGAGCTCAGTTTCGCTTGGGGACAAGCAAAGTCTAAGCTTGGGGGAGTTGATACTTCCATTTTGCATCACTATTCTATGTCTTAATTCACTATTATTCATTGATATATTTCGTATTGAGAGGTGATACTTATGTTATTTCATCTGTTTTTGCATGGTTGATGAATTTTGGAGCATGGACCACTGCAGTCAGGATTCTGATGGAAAAGGTGTTGTTTGGAGGCAAAATTCGCGAAGATCAGAAAATCCAGGAAAATATACAGAAAATTATATTTTTCCAGAAGACTCAGGACGCCAGAAGATGGAGTGGAGGTGGGCCACAGGGGGCCCACACCACCCCATGGCGCGGGCAGCCCTAGGCCGCGCCTGGGAGTGGTGTGGCCGTCCTGGCCCACTCCATCCTCTCTGCTCTAGCGTATATCATCCCCACGAAACCCTAAGACTCGGGGAGCGACCACAGAAAGATTCCGCCGCCTCTGCGGGGCGGAAAACACCGAGAGAGAAAGATCTCTCCGGCAGACAGATTTCTGCCGGGGGAATTCCTTCCCGGAGAGGGGAGATCGTCGCCATCGACACCACCGTCAAGCTGGACATCACCGGGATCATCATCACCACCATCATCACCATCAGCACCCTCATCACCATCTCCATATTGCTGTAACAATTGAGTTGAATCTTGCATAGTTCATAGGGGAAACTTTCCCGGTGTTGATTACTATTTGTAGTTGATGCTATTGAGTGAACCATTGAATTATTGTTTATGTTCAGATTGTTATACGTCATTATTCCATCTCTGATAATGATCCATATGATGTCTTGTGAGTAGTTTGTTTTGTTCTTGAGGACATGGGAGAAGTCTTTTTGTTAGTAGTGGAGTTGCGTTGAGAAAGATTCAATAGATTGTTATTTAAGTTGTGGTGTACTTCTTCTAGTGGTGTCATGTGAACGTCGACTACATGACACTTCACCTATATGGGCCTAGGGGAATGCCTTGTGTATTTGGCTACTAATCGTAGGGGTTGCCGGAGTGACAGAAACCTGAACCCCCATTAGGAAACCATTGCACAAGGGACGTAAGGGTCTTAGAGTTTAAAGCTGTGGTTAGGTTTCTACCTTAATTACTTTCTTGTACTTACGGATGTTTGCAAGGGGTTTAATCACAAGTATGTATTAGTCTTGGATGGGGTGGTACATTAGCACAGGTTCACCCACACAACACCTAGCAAGCTAAAGAAGATTAATCGACTATATGAAGCGAAAGCACTTGACAGTCTTCCCATGTGTCCTCGAGAACGTTTGGTCATCTATAGAAATACAATCGGCTTGTCCTTTGCTGCATAAAGGATTGGGCCACTTGCTGCATTTATTACTACTGTCTTTTATTTACTCGTACTTTGTTTACTTGCTATATCGAAAACACCTAAAAGTCCGTTTGCTAAGTATTTGTAGAGAATTCCTGATCCATACCACTAGCCAGCACCTTCTGCTCCTCGTTGGGTTCGACACTCTTACTTATCGAAAATACTGCAATACACCCCCTATACTTGTGGGTCATCAGCCCCCTGGCCGGCCACCGACCTTACCTCTTTCGCCTATATATCTCCCCTGATGCAAAAACCCTAAATCGTCAATCAGAAACCCACGAAGTTCCGCAGCGCTGCCGCCACCGAAGGGGAGATTCGGGGGACAGAAAGTCTCTGTTCCAGCACCCTGCCGGGACGGGGAAGTGCACCCGGAGCGATCTCCATCGATCTCCACCACCATCTCCATCACCATTGCTCATTCCCATGATGAGGAGGGAGTAGTTCTCTCTCGAGGGTAAGGGTTCTACCGGTAGCTATGTGTTCATCTCTCTCTCTCTATGCATGATCATATTGTGATCATCAGCTTTGTAATCAAGTAGATCTACTTTGCTACTCAAGTACTTTAATAGATCTCTGCTCTCCCCATGTGTGTGAAAGTGATAGCGTGCACACCATGTTATGAGTTATATTTTGAGTTGGATGTTTCCATGAAATTATGGTGTTCGTTGGAACCATCTAGTACTCAAGGTGACAGTGTGGGGTTATCTAGATGGGAAAGGCTTACTTTGAGGTGCGCTATTATAGCCCTACCATCGATTAGAGTGTCCAACCGGATAGTACTTCAGAGTAGTATCAGGAAAATAATATATTTATATGCGAGTGTTCACTAGTGAAAGTATGATCCCTAGGCCTTTTTTCTAACCACTGAAACAACATTTGCTACTAGATCTGTTACATGTTTGCTTGCTTCCATCTTTATTTCGGTTTGCCTTTAGTCTTTTCCACGCCAACAAGCTATTTTCTATCACCGCTACCACTTATAATTATCCATCCCACTTGTGTTTCACTATCTCTTCGCCGAACTAGTGCACATATACACCTGACAAGTGTATTGGGTGTGTTGAGGACACAAGAGACTTCTTGTATCTTGATTGCAGGGTTGCTTGAGAGGGGATACCTTTGACCACTTCCTCCCTGAGTTCGATAAACCTTGGGTGATCCACTTAAGGGAAAACTTGCTGTTGTTCGACAAACCTCTGCACTTGGAGGCCCAACAACAGTGTACAAGAATAGAAGTGCGTAGACATCAAGATATTTTCTGGCGCCGTTGCCGGGGCGGTAAGGTAAATGGTACTCACATCCTCCAGTGTGAGTGCTCGAAGTTATTTCCTTTAGATTCTGCAATTTTGTCTTTTTGTTTCTTGTTTTCACTAGTTAGGCTTAATGGAAAACAACAACAAAATCAGAGAGTTTTATAGTATTTATCTTGAGTTAGGACATGAAGTGTTTGAAGAGAAAATTAAAAAACCTATGGAACTTTATTTGCGTGCTAATAACAATGTTATTAGTATGAATTATTTGAACACCATTATTGCTAATGCTATGGAAAAGTCTAAGCTTGGGGAAGCTTGTTTTTATGAAGATGATATTTTTAGTCCCCCAAGAATGGAGGAGAAAATTTACTTTGATGATACTATGCCTCCAATATATGATGATTACAATGATGAATATGATATTTTCAGTCCTCCTACTATGGAGGAGAAAATTAATTATGATTACAATATGCATCCTATATTTGATGATTATGGTGATGAGAATAATAATGATAACTATTTTGTTGAATTTGCTCCCACTACAATTAATAAGAATGACTATGCTTATGTGGAGAGTAATAATTATTATATGCATGTGGCTCATGATAAGAATGTTTTATGTGATAGTTATATTATTAATTTTATTCATGATGGTACTGAAAGTTATTATGAGAGAGGGAAATATGGTTTTATGCATCTCAATAATATTAAGTTTCCCCTCTTTATGTTGAAAGTTTTGAAGTTGCACTTGTTTTGCTTCCCTATGCTTGTTGCTTTGTGATTTCATGACTTGTTTCTTTAGAAGATTCCTATGCATAGGAAGTGGGTTAGACTTAAATGTTTTTTGAATTTGCTTCTTGATGCTCTCTTTTACTTCAATTCATATTTCCTATGTGAGCATCTTCTCAAACTATCATGCCTAACTTAAAGGCGTTAAAGCAAAGTACTTATTGGGAGATAACCCAAAAGTTTAGATGAGTCTTGAAATTTATTAATTCTGTAATAACCGCTCCTTATCCTTTTTATTTGCTATTTGTGCCAAGAGTAAATCTAATGAGAGAGAAGTAATGATTGGGAAAGTTGATGTCCCGAAACAGATTTCTGTTCTTCATCGTAAAAATTCTTGTAAAATCTATGTACGTCCTTTTGAGGCGTGAATTTTTTTGCTTCTGCCCTAGGTTGTTATCTAACTTTCGTTAGTTCAACACATTTCGATTTCAGCAACAGAAGGTCTTCGAAAAAATTCATCTTTAGCTGCTGGTCTGTTTTGACCGATTTCTGCCATTATTTGCATTTGCTTCTTGTTGGTTCCTTTTTGAGTTCTTTTGAGGAATTGAGATTTTTGAGGGAAGTGATACAGTAGCTTGTGTTCTAATGGAAGTTTTATTGGTGTTGTAACTGAAGCTAAAGACCTATTATCTTGAGTGCACTAATGTTGCTAATAAAGATTGTGTGAAGTTTTGTATGAAGGAAAAATTTCAGGTGTATGGGAGGAATGAGTAATGAGATGAAGGATGGACTAAAGCTCAAGCTTGGGGATGCCACGCATGTCACCCCAAGAAATATCCAAGAAGTACAAGCGTCAAAGCCTGGGGATGCCCAAGGCATCCCCTTCTTCATCAATAAAAATCTCAGGTTTCTTCCAAACACTTCATTTTTATTGTTTCATGCACATTTGTGTTGTTCTTGGAGCGTCTTTGTTTTCATTCTTAGTTTTAGTTTTCTTTGTTTGCATGAATAAGTTGGTTGGATCCCAACACACTTCTTTTAGAGAGAGACACACTCTGCTTTCATTGTTTAGAACACTCTAGTTTTCATTCTTATTGTTTTGTGAGTGTTCTCTTTTGCTAGCACTGGGTTTAGCCTTAGTTTTCTTGTGCTTTCAGCTTAGAACTTTTTAGTTCTTCCTTTTGCATTTATGAGACAAGCTCACTGATCCTTATTGATTATTATCTTTGTGAGTTGTTTCAAATAAGTTTGGTTTGGATTGGAAAAGAGTAGGAAAAGCTCATGCTTAAGTGGTAAAATGAGCTTGTTTTTGACTGTGGCCTATGCTTTGTCATGCCATGCTTGATATTGTTTTGGCTTTATGCTTAGTGATCTTTGCTGTAGCATGCCTCGTTATAAACAATTGAGATTGCTTAATGTGCCTTGGAAGAATCATGCGTTGTTTTAGCATATTAAAGCATAGTATTGTGGTATTCTCCTTTGATGCTTTATTTGGGTTGACTTGGCACATGCTCACACCATGTTATGACTATCCCAAGTCACCATAGCCTTTATGATCCTTTAGTTTTCAACTTGTAGTATCACTTTATGCTTTAATCAATAATGTTTTGTCGCTTTGCATGATTATGGCCATTATTGCTCTCTTAGTTGGTCGCTCCCAGTCTTTTGCTAGCCTCCGTAACCAAGTATGAGTTCCACTCATGCATCCAACTCCTTAAACCAAGTTATTCCAAAGATTCCACCATACCTACCTATTAGCAATTGCTATTCCAAGTATATTCATGTTTTCATCTACCTTCCAAACTAAACTTGTTATGAGAAAATTAATGATTAAAGCTCTCACAAACTTGATGGCACACTTTAATTTCTTGCATTTAATAAACTTGAACCATTGTGTCCTTCTTTGTTACGTATATGCTTGCACTTTATAAGTTGAAATTAGCAGAACCATGTATCATGGGGAACGCTTTCAAAATTGCACTTATACTTTGTACCCCGTTGATATCATGTTCTTTTGCTTATGGATCCTGGCGGTGTGAAATAAAAGTGGAACTCGTAAGATCATGGAGTTTGTATGTGTGTTAGAGAAATGTCCAGGATGCTAGCCTAAGCCATGCCTAATCGTGGTGGAAACTTGCAGCATCACCATAATGAGCACTCTATGAAGCATCCTCAATAAAAACCTATGCAAATAGCAAATAAAAAGATCGCTGAGATGTTCATTGTCTGCTTGCCTTGTCATTTTGATTATGGGATAGCTCCTGTATCATGTGCAAGGGGTACCCCGTTGGCGGTTCTTAATGATACATATGTACTTACAATGACAAGAGCTTACTCGTGACTAAAGGTAAGTATTATGAGGATCGGTCTTCATAAGTAAGGGGCATGAGATTTTAGCTTATAACTTGTCAAGCATATCCTCTTAGTTGTGTCACTCTTTGGAAGCTCTTTCTGAAACTTGAATCCCTCCTTCCTTCTATGAAGGCCTTTCTTCCACTATATATTGAGACTCCACCTTCTATCTCTATGCACCTACTTTGAGAGCATAGTGGCCATTCTTAGTTGTATGTGCATTGTCCCAAGACTAGTTGATTGATGCATAACTTGATATTGCTTGTTTTTAACTATTTTATCTAGTCACTCTTATAAACATTGAAGGTGTCCTATGCATTTATGTTTTCTACTCTATGGGGGACAAGCTGAATGCTACTATGCTATGTTTTCTTTATGTGAAACAAACAAATGTCTTGCAAAGCATTGGTATTCATGAATCTTTTGTTTGTGCCTTTTCATGTTGCAACATAGTTTCTTTGTCTTATTGCTAGAACTTTGTCTTTCATGTATGATTGAAGTACTATGATCCCATCTTCGAATGTTTTACAAATACTTTGATCAAGCTTATGATGGTGCATGTCACCTCAAAAATTATTCTTTCTTTTTATCACTTACCTACTCGAGGACGAGCATGAATTAAGATTAGGGATGTTGATACATTGCAAATGTATCTATAATTTTTGATGTTCCATTCTTAGTTTTATCTACTTTCTTATGTTTTGTCCACACTTTGGAGTACTTTTTATATACTTTCTTGGACTAACCTCTTTACAAAGAGCCACAGTGCCAGCTGCCTGTTTTTTGCTGTTTTTGGTTCTAGGAAGTCAGAAAATGAATATTCTCGAAATTGGACGGGACTAAAGCCAAAGTTGATATTTTATCGGAAGACTCATGGAGCTAGAAGACAAGATTGAGAGGGGCCATAGGGTGGCCACAGCACCCCTAGGCGCGGGTCCCCTGGCCACGCCAGGGCATGGTGTGGGCCCCTGGCCGGGCCACCGACCTTGCCTCTTTCGCCTATATATCTCCCCCGATGCAAAAACCCTAAATCGTCAATCAGAAATCCACGAAAAGTTCCGCAGTGCCTGCCGCCACCGAAGGGGAGATTCGGGGGACAGAAAGTCTCTGTTCCGGCACCCTGCTAGGGACGGGAAACTGTCCCTCGGAGCCATCTCCATTGATCTCCACCACCATCTCCATCACCGTTGCTGATTCCATGATGAGGAGGGAGTATTTCTCTCTCAAGGCTAAGGGTTCTACCGGTAGCTGTGTATTCATCTCTCTCTATGCATGATCATATTGTGATCATGAGCTTTGTAATCAAGTAGATCTACCTTGCTACTCAAGTGCTTTAATAGATCTCTGCTCTCCCCATGTGTGTGAAAGTGACAGCGTGCACACCATGGTGGCACTTAGGCTAGAGATTACAAATACTTGTTATGAGTTATATTTGTAGTTGGATGTCTTTATGAAATTGTGGTGTTTGTTGGACTCATCTAGTACTCAAGGTGATAGTGTGGGGTTTTCTAGATGGGAAAGGCTTACTTTGAGGTGTCCTGTTATAGCCCTACCATCGATTAGAGTGTTCAACCGGAGAGTAGTTAAGAGTAGTATCATAAAGACAAGATATTTATATGAGAGTGTTCACTAGTGAAAGTATGATCCCTAGGCCTTGTTTCTAAGCATTGATACACCGTTTGCAATTAGATCTGTTACATGTTTGCTTGCTTCCATCCTTGTTTCAGTTTGCCTTTAGTCTTTTCCACGGCATCAAGTTATTTTCTATCACCGTTACCACTTATAATTATCCATCCCACTTGTGTTTCACTATCTCTTCACCGAACTAGTGCACCTATACACCTGACAAGTGTATTGGGTGTGTTGGGGACACAAGAGACTTCTTGTATCTTGATTGCGGGGTTGCTTGAGAGGGGATACCTTTGACCACTTCCTCCCTGAGTTCGATAAACCTTGGGTGATTAACTGAAGGGAAAACTTGCTGATGTTCTACAAACCTCTGCACTTGGAGGCCTAACAACTGTCGACAAGAATAGAAGTGCATAGACATCAGAGTACAGACGCCAGCTACAAACAATCGTGCAACTCGAAGCGCGTAAAAAGGCGGCGGACGAATCGAGCCTTCAATGGGCTGGGCTCTCCTCCCACAGAGGATCCTCCTCCAAAGGCAACGAGTACGTGGCCAACAAGAGACGATCTCGAATGGCCCATCTCACCGAGCAGGAGCGCATAAAAGCTGTGAAAGTCCTCGACTTCAGCTCTACGACAATCGACACTTGGGGCAACGTGGTCCCATTGATGCCGCAAGCAGCGGTGACAGCGGCCACCATGTACCTACTCAACAACCAGCCGCCGACTGGAGATCCCCGAGCCGACATGCACTGATCTATGATCGCGGGCTTGGGGTTAATCGAGGCCGCTCTTGACAAAGAGCCGACGCCGGAGCCGAAGAAAAAACAAGGCTCTAGCAAAACACTATTCCTCACCTTCGTCCATCGACGACAGTCACGATCTATCTCGATGACGCCGCTCACGGCGACACGACCATGACTACGATGGACGTGATGACATCACGCAGCGCAAAATCGACAAGTCAAGGGCACGACGTGCTCGATCGACTGACTCGGAGGACGAAGACGTGGAGCTCTGTGGCGCCAGAAGCTTCTGCAGGGCCATCAGACAAAAGTGAATGCCCAAAGAGGTTCAAGCTCCCATCGGAGAACCCAAAATTTCACGGCCTGCAGGACCCGAAAATATGGTTGGAGGACCACATCTCCTCCGTCAGGCTCCATGGTGGGAGTCAAAGTACGGCCATGCAATGCCTGCAGCTACAGGCGCTGCCCGAGCATGGATCAACAACCTCCCACGCGGATCCATTCGCAGCTGGGATGAGCTGGTCTATAGCTTTGTGCGCAACTTTAAGGGCACCTACAAAAGGCCCGCGTCAATTGAAGAACTAGGGTGCTGCCAGCAAAGGTCGGGTGAATCGCTACGCTCGTACATCCAGAGGTGGTCCATCATCAAGAACTCTGCAGAAAATATCTCAGAGGACCGGGCAATCGATGCATTCAACGGTGGCATTTGCCGCATAGAGCTCAGGGAGGAGCTAGGCCGCTCGAAGCCCAAAACCATTGACCACCTGATGGAAATCACGAATCGGTGGGCAGATGGAGAAGATTCGGTGAAAAACTGCGTTCACTCCGACGACGAAGCAGAGCTCGAGCGCAGACGTGATCGCCGAAGCAAACGTCGAATGCGCATCTATGATGACCGCGACGATGTCAACATGGTCGCATCTTGCTACGCCGGCAAGCGTGACGACAACCGCAACAGCGGCTATCACAGCGGTGGACACCGCGACTCCGGGAAAACCACGCAGGTATGGCAGCGTCGCATTCGCGAAGAGGCACCCGTGACAACAATCGAGGATGAACTGTCCAGGCCGTGCAACATGCACTCCTACATTGACAAGCACGACGGCAAGAAGAAATCCAGCCACCTTCTCAAGGACTGCCATGAGTTCCTCAAGCTCCACGCGGGTTTAGCTCGGATGAACTGCGACGCAGTCAACAGGGGCTACGGAGTCGCCCTAGGCGCTTTAGCACATGGAGCTCCTCCACCACCACCTAGAGTACCACCACCCACGGCCGCACCGGTTCATGATCAAGGCGGTGAGCCATACCCACGGGTTGTGGGCAACATGATGATCCAAAAGGGACGCCCCTTGAATCGGGTGTAGAAGGCCATCACTCGCCAAGTCAACTTGGTGACAAACTCACCACCATCCACCACTGAGTACCTCAGCGGAAGCGACTCCTACATCACCTTCGACAAGCGCGACCACCCGCGCCAAGTACCCTGCAAAGGCCATTGTCCCCTCGTACTCGAGGCACAGATTGGAGGCTTCAACATGAGTCGCGTCTTCATGGATGGTGGAAGCGGCATTAACCTTATGTTTGCAATTACCTTGCGAGCAATGAGGATCCCTCTGACCTGCCTAGAGGTCTCGGACACGACATTCTACGGCATCTTCCCAGGCAAGGGCACATATCCCTTGGGCAAAATCAACCTCGACGTCATTTTAGGCACGCCAAAAAACTTTCGACGTGACCGCATCGACTTCGAAGTCGTCCACTGGCCCTCACAGTACCACTGCATCCTCGGACGCGTCGCGTTCGCCAGGTTCATGTTAGTACCACACTATGCCTACCTGCAGATGAAAATGCCGGGCCCAAACGGCGTCATCACAATCAATGGGAGCTTCGAGAGGTCTGACAGCTGCGACAGGGAATTCAATAGAATCTCCCAGTCCTTCGGCATGCAGGAAGAACTCGCAAGATTGAAGGAGTTGACAGACAACAGTCTGCCTCCCCTGAGCCGGCCAAGTTCACCCGACCTGTCCTTCGACTCGTCGGTGCACACGAAGAAAGCTCAGGTACACCCATCAGACCGGGCCAAGACGACCCTCATCGCCAACAATGTGAGTCCCGCATAGGAACTCGCGCTCGTCAGAATTCCTCCGTGAGCACTAGGGAAATCTTCGCCTACTGTCTAGCGGACATGCCAGTGGTTCCTAGGGAAATTTTCTGGCGCCGTTGCCGGGGAGTGAAGCGCTATTGGAGAGTGGAACTTGGTAAAGGAAACTTCTACTATGAGTATTGTTTACTTCTGCTAGTTGCTTTATTTTCGTTATGTATAATTCGCTGAGTTTCTTATTTGATAATGCTACTACCACTAGCTAAGGTAGTAGATAAGCCACCACCTGCTGAGAATGATATTTTCAAAATACTTACCAGAATTATTGATCGTGTTATGGATAACTACTATGTTGGGGATGGAACTGTCCATCCCGGTGATCATTTACTCTTTATACATGAATTATGCGGGTTGTTCAAGTGTGCAGTTATTACAACAGATCAAGTTAAGAAGAAGTTATTCTCATTATCACTGAAAGGAAGAGCTGAAGAATGGTATAAGCTGCTGAAGAATGGTCAAGCTCTAGAATGGGAGGAAATAGCGCCTCTCTTTTATTCAAAGTTTTATCCTCCTAGTGAGATTCATAAAGATTGGAATCAAATATACAACTTTTGGCCTCTTGATGGAGAGAGTACAGCCCAAGCTTGGGGGAGATTGAAGTTACTAATGCTCAGATGTCTCATTCATGAGCTCCCCAACAATATTATTATCAATAACTTTTATGCAAGGCTTTCTCTTCATGACAAGGATTTATTGGATGCTTCTTGTGCTAGATCATTCACTCGCATGGAAGAAGAAGCTAAATGGGATCTTCTGGACTGTACTCAAGACAATGCTGAAGCTTGGGAGAATGACAAAGGTAGAAAGTCAGGTATAAATTATGATTATGAATGCATTGAATCTTTTATGGGAACTGATGACTTTCAAAATATTAAAAATGCTTATGGTCTAGACTCTCAAGCTATTGCTTCTTATTTTAAGGCTTTTGCTTCCTACATTGAAGTTCCTAAAAAGAAGTGGAATAAGTATCATGAACCTTATAAAGATGTTGCTAAGAGTATTCCTTCAAGAAATACTGAAGTTTATACTGCTAATCATGTTTTACCAGAACCTTATATTGAGAAAATGCCTTTTCCCAGTTAAGGTAAAGGAACATTCTATGATGGCTAGTATGGTAGATGAAAGTATGAATAAAGCTGTGGAACCTGATAAACAAATGGTTGATGAACCTATATAGCAAATGTGAAAGACTTTGTCACTAAGTATGAAAAAGAGGGACACCCTATCCTTTGTAAAGATACCTCTAATATTGTTTCACAAAATAGTGTTATGAGAGCTAGTATTCCCGTGTTTTCTGTTAGAATAAGTGATGATTGCTATCATAGTCCTTCTGATAGCTATATTGTTAAGTTTATTCATGATACTGAAAGTTACTATGAGAGAGGGAAAAGTGTTCGTATGCATCTCAATAATATCAAGTTTCCTCGTTTTATGCTGAAAGTTTTTACGTTGCACTTCTTTTGCCTTCTTATGCAAGTTGCCTTTGGGTTCAATAACTTGTTTGTTTAAAAAATCCCCTTGCATAGGAAGTGGGCTAGACTTAAATGTGTGTGTGTGTTTTTGCTTCTTAATGCTCTCTTTCACTTCAATTCATATCCCTATGACAGCTTCTTCAAAATTATCATGCCCATTTTAATGGCTATAAAGAAAGAGCTTTATGGGAGACAACCCAATTTGTTTTTTCTTTCAGTTTGTTTTTGTTTCTTCGAGTCTTAGATGTTATTACTTCGGTAATAACCGCTCCTTATCTGTTTTGTTTGGTTTTTGTGTCAAGATCAGCTTCTAATGAGAGAGAAGTAATATTTGGGGAAGTTGCTGTCCCGAAGCAGATTTTTGTGCTTCACCATAAAAAATCATGAGAGATCTCTGTATGATGTATTGAGCTATAATTTTTTGTCCTTCTGCCCCAGGTTGTTATTTCACTTTCGTTAGTTTTGTACTTTTTGATTTGAGCAACAGAAGATTTTCGAAACAATTGATCTTTACCTGCTGGTCTGTTTTGACAGATTTTGCCAATCTTGCATTTGCTTCTTTATTCGATTTCCTTTTTGAATTCTTTTTGGGTTTTCGGAAGGAGTTGGTACAGTAGCTTTTGTTTTGATGGTTTTCAGTTGAAGTTGGATTCAAAAGGTTTTATCACTTCACTTATACTAATGTTGTTAATAAGAACTGTGTGAAGTTTTGTGTGAAAGAAATTTCCAGGAAGTGGAGATAATGGTGTAATAAGAAAGAGAAAGGTTTTATGACTCAAGTAATAAGTATATGAAGACGAAGATATTGATGTTATTCAAGAGATGACTCCGGAAGGATCCATTAAATACCAAATTCAGAGACCTGCAGAGTCCGTTTCCAACTAGGTAACAGTTCTGGTCAGAAAAGTTCCGCGAAAATATAATCCAACTATATTTTTGCAGTTTTCAGTTAATAAGGAAAGCTACGAAGCGAAAAAGAGACGGAAACGGAGCCAGGGTGGCCCACACCACCCTGTGGCGTGGGCCCACCCCTGGCCGCGCCACCAGGTGGTGAGGCCACTCCGGACTCCACCTCCGACTCATTTTCTCCCAGTACTTTCTTTTTGATATGAAACTTCCTAATATATAACCCCCCGGATCACCCGAGGTTCGTATATCGTTTTTTCTTCGTGTTTTTGTTTCGATCTATTTCTGCCAGGACATACTCTTTGAAGGTTTAGAAGCACAATGGTGTCTGCCAAGGATAAAGGGAAGGAACCTATGGAGGAAGACCTCCAAGACCCCGGGAAGGAGAAGGAGATCAAGAGTGAAGGAGAAGAGGAGGCAAAGCACACCGGCACTACCGTTGCAAGCATTGGAGTGGTGGAGAGCCCTGCCAGGATCAGAAGGACTACACGGATGTCAACTGGAGGGAAGCCTCCGCGTCACTGCTTGGCACCACGGATAACTTCTCCACGCACCAAGAATCCTTTCCATACCCTTATCAATGAGCATCAATACCAGAATATGCCCAATGAGAAATTACCCTCCAATTGGGATTTGCCTCGTTCTAGCCATGCAGGAAAAGAAGACTTAAAGGAGGAAGAGTGGGGAAAGAATAGCAAGAGTTGGAATTCTCAACACGACATGATCATGAGCCGCATTGAGCAAAACTCGAAGCTTATTCGTTATCTCACCTTCGAAATTGAGGACTTGGGGAAACTTATCAGAGAGCTCATCTAGAGGATACCACCACCTAAGGAGTAATTCGTCATCAGGTTTGGCATCCCCTTGGTTTGTTCCAAGCTTGGGGGAGTGCCACGGTATCATATCACTATCTTCTATCTTTTTACCTTATTAGTAGAGTCATATCATGAATATAGGAGTCATTATGTAGTATGGTTTGCATTATGGAAGTGTCCCCTCTCTCGTTAGATATGTATCCCTTGGTGTGATTGCCGTTATGCAATATTAATGAGAAGTTCTATCATTCACTCTTTTGCATAGCTTATGTTAGTTTTCAATTCATGGTTATATGATTGATCTTGTTGTTAGTATTGGTATCACTTTGGGATCATTGAGTTAATTTAGTTGGTTTTGGCAAACCTGGCTCGGTCAGTAGCAACACCTTTTTGAGAGTTGAAAAGAAAAGATAGAAGTACTCTAGAGAAAAATAATTTCATCATCTTTCTTTCTTGATTTGCTCATAAGTCTAGTATTCTCTAGTTAAGATCTTTTGTCCTTACAAGGAAGATTGCATGTTTTTTTTATCATTTGTATGTTTGGTTGTTTCCTTCAACTCTTGTACTTGCTACCCAGCCTTGCTAGCCAAAAACCTGTACTGAGAGGGTATTCTTCTCGTGCATCCACCTCCTTTAAACCAAAACCTTTGCCATTTGTGTCCACCATACCTACCTAGTAGCATTATTGCTATTCCAAGTAAATTCTTGTTTTGTCTACCTCCCAAATTAAACTTGTTATGTGAAAAATTAGTGATTAAAGCTCTCACGAACTTGATGGCACACTTTATTTTCTGCACTTAATAAACCTGAACCATTGTGAACTCTCCATGAAAGTTATATGCTTGCAAATTATAGGCTGGGGATTAGCAGAACCGTGCTGTCACGGGGAACGCTTTCAACACTTGTAAATATATACCCAGTTGATACCTTGCTCTTTTGTTTGTGGATGTCGTCGGTGTGAAATAAAAGGGGAGCTTGTAAGTCCATGGAGTTATGTATGTGTGTTAGAGAAATGCCTGGGCCGCTGGTCTAATCCATGTTGACATGGTGGAAACCTGCAGCGTAACCATAATGATATCTATGAAGCATTCTTCTTATAAAAAAAGAGAGAGATAGCTATTGAGAAAAGAAAAAAAGAGAGATACTATGAAAAGAGGAAAGAGAGAAAAAAGCACCATTTTCCCATGGTAAATAAGAAGATTGCTGAGATACTCATTGTCTGCTTGCCTTGTCATTTTGATATGGGGATTCTTCCGTATCATCGGGCAAGGGTACCCCAGTTGGCGGTTCTCAATGATACGCACATACTTATGATGACAAGAACTGACCTGGTAACTAAAGTTGAGTAGCATGAGGAGCGGCCCTCGTACTCAAGGGACTTGGGATTTTCAGTTTATAGTATGTCAAGCATATAACTCAGATTGGACCTCACTTTCACCTTAATCACCTAAAGATGCCTATGATAGGGGCAATGAGAGCTGAAAGCTAGTAAGTATCATAATTTTTGGGAGCTCTTTATGAGACTTGCAATCCCTGCTTCCCTCTTTGAAGGGCCTTTCTTTTACTTTATAGTTGAGTCAGTAAACCTATTCCCTTCTATCTCAGCAAGTATTTTGAGTTGATGTGTTTCATTCATTCATATGATGATTTATGCATTCATGTTTCTTTTGTTCCTTGTTTTGCACATTGCTCTTATCTTGAAGTTTACTACTTTGAAAGCTTTCTTTGAAAACCAGCTACTTGTGAGCTCCAGCAAATTATCAACTATTCTTCGACCAAGAGCTAAGTTTGGCATTACCAATTCTGATTTACTTTATGTATCTTTATTGTGTTTCCTTTATTCATGGCAAGTTGAGTTATATAATAGTGAGTTGTCTTCTATTATGATCTTTGTATTTGATGAATGTGATGCTTCTTGTCCTTGTTCTTTTCTCGACTCTTCACTCCATAAACCTGAGGTCATGTTTATTGAGCTCAGTTTCGCTTGGGGACAAGCGAAGTCTAAGCTTGGGGGGAGTTGATGCGTCCATTTTGCATCACTATTATATGTCTTAATTCACTATTATTCATTGATATATTTCGTATTGAGAGGTGATACCTATGTTATTTCATCTATTTTTGCATGGTTGATGACTTTTGGAGCAAGGACCAGCTGTAGTCAGGATTCTGATGGAAAAGGTGATGTTTGGAGGCAAAATTCGTGAAGATAATAAAATCCGGGAAAATATACGGAAAATTCTATTTTTCCAGAAGACTCAGGGATGCCAGAAGATGGAGTGGAGGTGGGCCACTGGGGGCCCACACCACCCCATGGCGCGGGCAGGCCTAGGCCGTGCCTGGGAGGGGTGTGGCCGCCCTGGCCCACTCCAGCCTCTCCCCTCTAGTAAACTGGACTTCGGGGAGCGACCATAGAAACCCTAAGACTCGGGGAGCGACCACAGAAAGATTCCTCCGCCTCTACAGGGCGGAAAACACCGAGAGGGAAAGATCTCTCCGGCAGACAGATTTCTGCCGGGGGAATTCCTTCCCAGAGAGGGAAGATCGTCGCCATCAACACCACCATCAAGCTGGACTTCATCGGGATCATCATCCTCATCATCACCACCATCATCACCATCATCACCCTCACCACCATCTCCATATTGCTGTAACAATTGGTTGAATATTGCTATAGTTCATAGGGGAAACTTTCCTGGTGTTGATTACTCTTTGTAGTTGATGCTATTGAGTGATCCATTGAATTATTGTTTATGTTCAGATTGTTATACATCATTATTCCATCTTTGATCATGATCCATATGACCTCTTGTGAGTAGTTCGTTTTGTTCTTGAGGACATGGGAGAAGTCCTGTTGTTAGTAGTGGAGTTGCGTTGAGAAAGATTCAATAGATTGTTATTTAAGTTGTGGTGTAGTTCTTCTAGTGGTGTCATGTGAACATCGACTACATGACACTTCACCTATATGGGCCTAGGGGAATGCATTGTGTATTTGGCTACTAATCATAGCGGTTGCCAGAGTGACAGAAACGTAAACCCCCATTAGGAAACCATTGCACAAGGGACGTAAGGGTCTTAGAGTTTAAAGTTGTGGTTAGGTTTCTACGTTAATTACTTTCTTGTACTTACGGATGTTTGCAAGGGGTATAATCACAAGTATGTGTTTAGTCTTGGATGGGGCGGTACATTAGCACAGGTTCACCCACACAACACTTAGCAAGCTAGAGAAGATTAATCGACTATATGAAGCGAAAGCCCTTGACAGTCTTCCCATGTGTCCTCGAGAACGTTTGGTCATCTATAGAAATAAAACCGGCTTGTCCTGTGCTGCATAAAGGATTGGGCCACTTGCTGCATTCATTCTTACTGTATTTTATTTACTCGTACTTTGTTTACTTGCTTTATCAAAAACCCCTAAAAATCCGTTTGCTAAGTATTTGCAGAGAATTCCTGATCCATACCACTAGCCCGCACCTTCTTCTCCTTGTTGGGTTCGACACTCTTACTTATCGAAAATACTGCGATACACCCCCTATACTTGTGGGTCATCAAGGTAGTCGAGTGTGGTATATACGGTCGGGTGGTGAAAGCCCACAGCGTTGCCATGGCCCAGTGAAGACTTCGAGTGGCCCACAGACTCTTGATGACTTGCGAGACAAGAAGAAGTCTAAACATAGAAAGTTTGAAGGGAAAACCTAACATGTAACTGACACGACCTGCTACTCGATACCTGGCCTATCTATATAAAGGCCAGGAGGGGCGGCGAGGAACACACCTGCAACCCTAGTTTCCACAACCCTCGCCAGATTGCATCTGCGCACCATTGTAATCTTCGATTCCTTTGTTAATTCGAAGAGCAAACAACCAGGAGTAGGGACCTCTACGAGGCCTAAACCAAGGTAAACCTTGCGTCCCTGTGTGCTTGTTTGCTAGCCGATTGATGCTTCCAGTGCTCCCTCCTTCTCCAAAACCCAAGTCCATAACAATGGGCATTGACGAGTTAAACCCTCGTCACCAAGACTTCCAAGAACTTGGAGGGACAGTGGAGAGAACACATAGCCTCTCTCTGAACCTCTGAGAATCAACTAGTAACCTCTCAACGCAAGTTGTGAACTGGAGTTATGATTTTCCCACCACCACAATGATTTGAAGGGCTTGCAAAAGCCTAAGCTTGGGGTAGTTTCCTCATGTATCTTTATTTGGCGTTCATTTGCTTTTATTTACTTAGAGGTGTTTTTAATTTGACTTTATAAGCACTCGTGTTGGTTTCCCCAACACTTTATCTTTAGTTATTTCTATTTTCTTTTGAGATGTTCTAGCCGCGCTTTGCCGCCAATTTTCTATTCTTTAAATTCCCTCTCTTAAAAACAACAAAAAGATTTCTCCATTTTTCTTTATTTCCCTCTTTCTTTTTCTTTCCGCCTCGAGGTTCTCATGTATTTGCAGGAGAGTGATCGACTTCGAGTTTCCAAGAAACAAATAAAAAAGGAAGAGAGAAGTGGAAACAAACATGAGAGGTTTGTCTTATGACTCCCCACTTTTGAAGTTTGAGAAACCCATGCTAGTTAGTAGTAAATTTTGAGATATTATATTGGTGGAGTGAGTCTTCGTATTGTAGTAAGATTTCCGTTTGCATGGGTATTTAGTTGGGTACGTTTTGTTCAAGCTCTTGTAATTAACCAAGTCTTTCCTAAAAATTGCGAAACAATTGTAATAAGAAAAAGTCTCACAATTGAAGGCCTAGGGTGTTGTAGTGTTTAGTCTTGAAGGCTTATTTCTAGAAATACTCAACACCACTGAAAATGTTGATTGACTTGATAGCTCTCTTTAAAAGGATTTGTTCGATTGAATTAATGTTTAGCAGTTTTTGTGAGCATCCAAAGTTTGACTTGTTAATCATAAGAATGATATTGCTTTATGTGTGTCAAACTTCATGGGATGCCAACAACTCCGCTAGCCTATGAATGATCTTCATGGAGGAAACTCCTAGATTTTGGCTATGAGTTGATTAAACACTTGTAGCAGCAATGCTATAGTGGGTAAGATTCTTGGTACTCCCGGGTAGTTGTGTTCATGATGGAATCACTCCTCTGGCTATTATGAGTAATAATTATGCATAAGGAACAAAAACCTTAGTGATGCCATGAGTGTCCATCATATCCCAATAAACTAAAACAATTTTTTGGCATGCTCTCAATTACTCAAAAACTCAAATTCTTGATGGACAATGAATAGAAAAGTAGTGATTGAAATGTCTTGATTTATTGAGGTGGGAGAATTGGGATACTCTACTATATATACTTTTCATGACAACTCTCACACTCTCAATTTACATGATTGTACTTTATTGTTCATAGGCAAGCCTATGAGTTGATTACATGACATGGAATAAAGTTTACTCATTTCAATCATCCATATTAACAATAATTTTGCTACGCTATAAGGATGCATAAAACCTGTATGATATGCTTTCCATTACTCTATCTATGCTGAAGTTTTTTCAGATTTATGCTGAGTTTTTCCGTATGAGGAAACATGGGATTACCAATCATGACTAAGATCATCATGTCGTTATATTAGTTTTATGCTGAGTTCCTTTTTGATTTTGATTTTCTTGCTCAGGGAGATCAATTTTAAGCTTGGTGGGTTGATGGCTCTGAAATATAGCCATCTATGTCCACATTTAAACTGGATATTATTCACAATTTTGATAAAATATCTCTCTAAACCTAGCCACTAATGCCTAATATTCAAAGGCGTATGCAATCCTTTGTTTCTATTTTTTCCTACAGCAGATAATGACATTTTATGATGGGAATCACTACATTAAAGTCAAAGATACGGAATTTCCAACAACCAGAAGAAACCAGGAGTCAGTGGATCGGAGGCAAACGCTTTAACGACCAACAATACGACCGGAATAAAATTCCGGCCGTATAGTTCCAGGTCGTATAGTTGGCGCCGCCACCGCTAGGTCAAATAGAACAAATTCAGTGAAGGGACCCCTATAAAAAGAGGCCTCATGTAACTGATAAATAGGCACTCGCAGAAACCATCAGCCACCCCCCAAATCTCCATCCACAACACCGACGATCCACCGGAGGAATAGACTTAGATATAATCTCTCCACCACCATAGCCATATTCCACCACATGTAATAGTAGATCTCTTCTTCGATTGCCGACATTATAAGACTATTTGCTATCAATCTCATGATTTCTACTACAATGTTTATGATATTTGATATCATCTCTATGTGTAAGTAATTCTCCTTGGGCTAAGGGCTTCGGCCTAGCCATGTAGCTTTTTGTGCATGTTATTTATCATAGATGGGATCATGTATTAGTTTGTATGACATGATGATTATTGTATCTTCTTTTGCCTCAATCTAAGGACTTGTAAGGTACCCAAGACCCTGAGGGTTGATCCTGGTATAGGGAGTATGAGTAATGACTAATCCACAGGTTGGGAACCCCAGTAACAGAAAGGGTAGTACGGCTATATGTGAGGGATTTACTTGGGAGTAATGGTGACATCACTATGCATATCATTAGATTTGTTTCTTCTATGGATGAGACTAGTAGGTTATTGCTATAAGAGGTTGTGGAGGCAATAGAAATTATGGATGCACTGCCCACATATAATTTATCTTCCTCTAACAATTACATGCATACTTTATTTCTATCCTTAATTCCCATTAGATGTTTTGCACAGCTATAGGTGAAACTGGACGGCCTAGGCCCTCTCTCTCAATCATCGACAACAACAAAATGACGCAAACTGTTGGTTTTATAAAAACAAAAAAGTAATTCTTAAACTCCCGAAGGTCCATTAGTAACTTCACTACGCTTCTGCTTCCGGAGGATGCGATAAACCTAGGTCTACTAGGGAAAAGAGCTATACTACATCCGTAATCCGGATCAAAGGTATCAGTGGCGTACTTGTATGCGATCTCCATGGCCTTGGTGAGGGTGGTAGGCTCTTCCCGGCGGAGCTTATGCTTGAGCATGGTGTCGTCCCTGCACCTATTGATGAAGAAGTCGACCGCTCGGTGCTCGCGTACTCCCTCACAGGAGTTGTGCATGCTTGTCCACCGAGTGATGTAGGAGCAGTTGGTTTTGTCCTTGCCCTGGATGCAGAGGGCGAGTTTGCCAGGGCGACCCGGGTGTTTGTAAGTGCCGGTGATGTTGCAGACGAATGCCTGCTCGAAATCTATCCAAGCATTGATGTTGTTGTCGGGGGACTGTTGAGCTAGGTTCTGGCTGAATCCAGGAGCATTAGTGGGACGTAGCGCACCGCCAGTCGGCGATTGCCATTTGCAATGCCCACCGCGATGGTGTAATCCACCAGCCAATCCTCCGGCTTGATGGTACCGTTGTACTTCGATGTGTCCCTTAGGAGTGAAAATCCCTTTGGAAACGGTTCATTCCGGATGCATGGTCTGAAACACCTTGGACCAGTCGGGCTTTCTTCCTCCAATGCGCATGACTGGACCAGCAGGTCGATGCGTTCACGCGCATCCCGTGGTTCCTCTGGCTTGACCGGACCAAGCCGACCTGAAAGGCAGGACTTGGGCTGCACGTTTGTTCTATCAGCTTCGTTGGCCGGATTGCGATTTCTGTTGGTGGCATCACGTGGGTTGTGTCCACAGCCGGCCGACCCGCCACACGGTCGGTTGTCCTGCCTTGTAATGTTCGGAGAGGAGGGCTTACTCTTGCCTGCAGCCGGTTCGCCCACCCGGCGAGGTGGCTGGTTCTTGCTGTTTCCACCAAGGCTTGCACTCGCCTCGGCTTGTTGCCTGTTAGATGGTGCCACAAGGAGCTGGACACGTGCCTGCTGGCGGCGTAGCCCGTCACCCTCCAGGTGGCCAAGTTCTATGGCAGCAGCTTCCGCCGCCCTCATGTTCTTGGCCAGAGTACTGTAAACCAGCTGAGGCGCCGCCACGCGCGAGTTAGCAGCTCCGTCCAGTTCCGAGCCTAGGTTATGGCCTTGTGGCAGCACCTACCGGTTTGCGCTGGGTAGGCGGGAGAAACCTTGTGTAGTGTTGTATTCGCACACAGTGGCGTCCAGGCGTCACTAGCATGTGGCGACTCTGCTGGCTTCCTCCAGGAGGTTCTGGCATGTGGTCTCTAGCGCGGCTGATGCGGCAGCTGGATCTAGCTCTATGGCGATGGGAATGCGAAGGTTTTGGATGGAATCCACCAAGGGGTCTGCGCCTTGCTCGTGCGGAGCAGCATCCTTGGCACCTGCGTCACGCTCCAGAGGTGGGCAGCGTCCTTCGCCTGCGCCGGCCATCATGACATCGACGCTGCCGCTTCCGGGAGCGGGGCGGAGAAACCTGGAGGCGCGCCGGAGACGGTGGCGACCTTGCGAGGGAACTCCTTGGCGATGGTGGTGACATAGATGTGGTGTTCGCCGAAGTGCATGATGGAGCCGTCACTTGGGAAATTTTCCCCGTTGAAGAAGGATGCGTTGTCGAGGACGCAGTCGAACGAGCTGAAAGTGAGGACGAGGCCAAAGGCAACTCGCTCACCGGCGACGAGCGGAAGACCCGTGCGAAAGATGACTCCAGCCGAAGCTCTAGTGCCCCACGATGGGCGCCAACTGTCCTGGTGTGGAACACGGAAGTGCCATCGGGGATGGTATGAAAGGGGACAATCAGGATGCTATCGGTGGCTACTCATAATGGGTTAGGCATAGATACTGTAGACACAGGTGATGTACCTAGGTTCGGAACCCTCTTGTCGAGGTAACACTCCTACTCCTGCAAGATCCTCAATATGGGGAGCGAATGCTCAATACAAATGCTCCTTGAGCTGTTTCCTTAGCTACTCTCGGGAGCCAGAGGAAGATGAAGTACACAACTTGATGATTCTAACTAACTTGTAACTCGTAATGCCTTACCTAGAACCCGAGCACTACCCCTCCTTATATACTGGTAGAAGGGTAGGTTAAAATCTGGGCTCTAGGGTTTACTATTTTGGGCTTTGGGTTTACAAAGAGTGGCCGGCTGACTGGGTCCAGTCGGTGGATCCAGGACCCAGTCAAGCTTCAGTACAGGTGGGGACCGTGCCACATCGTCTTGGTGCCTCCGCTTTGGGCATCACCTGACGCTTTAACCATCAGATTGGAGCTTTATCTATCAGCCGGAGATTTGTCCGTCACCTCCCTAGCCTTAGCACTTTGGCGCCCTTGTCTGGTAGTGCCAACCTGTCTGGTCAAGGATGCACTCAGCAAGGAGCGTCATCCCCACCCACCCCCCACCCTCGTGCCATAGGCCAACGGATTTGAGGCGGCCGGGTAGAGGTGGCTGCCCAGCTGGCAATCCTGGCCTCGGCTAGACGGGCTAGTCGTGGAGTCTTCCCCTGGAGCCGGCTAGTTGCCGCAACGACGTCTCTCTCCGCCGTTGGAGCAACGTTACTCCAGCTTCACGCGGGTCTGTGTCGTTGTCCTGAAGATCTGGTTCTTGAGTAAGTGTCTTCTCAAGGAGTGGAATGGTAGCGCTGTTCTGGCTCTTGTCGAGGCCTTACATCTTCATGCTGACCCATAACCCGTGCGACATTGATCTGACTTGGAGATCAGTTTTCCACTACCGGCTGTGTCGACCTTTTGCTGCTCCAGACCTATGGTGAGTAGTTTCACACTTTGTCAGACCTGGTATGGACTTGGATTGTTTGTCAAGAGATCTCGAGCCACAGCAACATTTTCCACCGGCGTGTTATACACCCGATTACCCTTGTTGTCTATTTGAGGCTTCCCTATAGCCGTTTCTCCTTCGAAAAGGGTTTTGTGGACATCCAGATTTTTATTGGCCAATTCAGGGCCATTCCGAGTCTTCTGATGCTATCGGGTGCTAGGCTGCCTCACAGCTGCAATGCGCTTCTTTTCCTCAAGGATATTTGTGGTCTCCTCAAGGAGTTCTCAACGGTGCGCTTCTAGGGATTGGGCCTTGTCTTCCAATTCCGCAGGTGTAAGTCCTGCAGCCATCAGGATAGGTGTGGTAATTGCTTCTTCGAAGAGTTTATGGGAACCAGGGGTAACCACGTGTCCGTTGAATGGAGAATCCTTAGGCTTGTCTAGGATCAAAGCTCCATCTAAGTCCTCTTCATATTCTTCGTCTATTACCTCGTCGGTTGGGCGGTCCTTAGCTGAAGTCTTCTTCTTCTCTACCTTCTTGGTTGCACCCGTAGCAAAGACGGATTTGGGTCCGAGTCCTAGAATTAGGCTTCTATCAATGCTCTTAGACATCTAGACATCGGGATTATCTCCCAGATCTATGTCATCCTGCAGTTTGGGAGAGTTTTCTCCGGATCCTTCATCCATAGCTTCTCCTTCTTCTGCAGCCTTGGAGTTGAATTCTTCTTCATATTCCATGGAGAACTTTCAAAAATCTGCCAATGTCATGGAGTCATCCGAAAATGCCGATAAGTCGACGTTTGTTCCAATTTCCTCCAGCACCGAGTTGTTGTCATCTCCAGCATTGGTAGAGCCGGATCCGGAACCAACGTATCCGACGAAGTGCGATGCGTGCGTCTCGAGGTAGTTGCGGCTCTCTTCATTAGCTTCCTCGAAACATTTTATGGTATCAAGGATTTGTTCTATGCTGGGCGTCATGCAACATCATACGCGTCAACGTGTGCCTCAAGAACGATTGTCCTGCTCCGACATCGGTAGAACCGGGTCCAGAGCTATGGCCTCTTGGATCCTCCTGAGATTTGACCTCTTTAGGGAGAGCCTCCTGAGATTCGGCCTATTTAGGGAGATCCGCTTCAGGTTTAGCCTCGATGGGGAGACCTTCTTCAGACTCGATCTTATCCACTATCTTCGCTTCAGGTGCGGGCTAGGTGGGATTACGATTTTTTGAGACCCGAAACTCTGTCACTTCCATAGACAAAGTGGATCCAGAAAGTTCTTCCGCCTCTATCATCACCGTTGGGGTGGGTTGGGTGGGTTCAGTGAAACCGAGGTAAACGTCGATCTCGTCAAAAGACATGATGGTGTAGGTGGTCACAAGGTTCCCTAGTTGGATTCCAAGTCTCGTCGAGAAGGACAAGAGGGACGCCACTGGCATAGAGGACCGGACCGATGGCGATTGTCTCACGATTCCGATCCACGCAGATTCCGCCCGGAACAAAGATCCGAAACTCACCTACCCCACGGTGGGTGCCAACTATCGTTGGATTGAAGACATGTATGGTGAGAGGGGGTCCTCGAAGACTATTGAGAAAGGGGGTGTGAGATGATTTTATTTCGAGACAGTGAGCACACAAGCTTTATGCACGTTCGAATCCGCCAGCTTGGAACGGATCCTACTCCTGCTATCAATCTACTATTATGGCAGAGCCGTACTATGGGTTACAAGTGTTTCGCCTGTGCGAGTCGAGATTGTAGAATATTGGGTTGCCCTAAAGGTTGGCCCCTAGGACGGATTATATAGATATCCGACCTAGGGTTTAGAGGAGATACCTATCCGGCTATGACTAAGAGTCGGTTACAGAGTACATCTTCGAAAAAAATGAACTAAACAAGCCTAAGTCGGTTAGTCTTCTAGGCCTTTCCATAGCCGGATGGACCTCCGTCTTCTCTCCCCGACTAGGCCACCCGTGGAGCAAAGCTCTAACCCGAAGTGGGCTAACCTAGTCGGTGAGTCACATTGGGTACACCCAAAAAGGATATCCCCAACACCAGTAGAAGTGATGGTGCATGGCCTTGGTGACTAGCGATCTTGCGCTAGCGTGGTGGCCGCAGTCGACATCCTGGATGACCTGCAGGATTTTCCGACCCTCTGCTAGCGTGACATGGCGTTGGTACACGCCTGTCATGATGTGTTTGTGTAGCTCGCCATTGATGATGACGAAAGACTTGCAGCAGCGTGTGATCATCCGTGCTTCAGCCTCATGCTTGGGTAGGAATTTGTGTTCGAGGTAGGCGATGTAGGGCTTGGTCCAATCGGTGGGTTCTGTGACCAGCACGACTAGAGTGGAGTCGAGTTGTAGTGGAATCCTGATGTCGATCTCCTTGAGATGAGACACCGAGGGTTTGTCGATGATGTCAAGGAATATGCCTGGTGGTGGCGTTTACTGAGCCGACTCGATGCGGGAGAGCACATCGGCTTCCTCTTTCTTCCTTTGATTGATCCACTCTCGGAGTAGCCGATGACATAGCCGCTCAACAGGTCCACTGCCTAGCGGTATGGTATCATGTTGGGGCCAACGGCATCGCAGGTGCCTGCGACTTGGGAGGAGATAAGGTCGGATTCTCCATATCAATTAAGGCGATTGACGTCATCTCCTTGGCGGCTCGCATGCCATGGAGGAGGGACTCGTACTCGGCCATGTTTTGGTGGAGGGCATGAAGTTTATTTGTAGCACATATCGGAGCTTGTCACCTTTGGGGGATGTGAGGATAATTCTAGCCGCGGCACCATCTGAGTTCTTTGACCCGTCGAAGTGGATATACCAGTAGTAGAGGTAGGGAAACATCTTAGGTTGCTGCGCTTCTTTCCAATCGGCAAGGAAGTCGGCTAGATCTTGCGATTTGATGGCCTTGCATGGCTCGTACTTGATGTTGTGGATGCCGATTTTGACGACCCACTTAGTGACCTGCCCTATTGCGTCACGACTACAAGCGTTGTCCTGCAGCGGGGTGGAGGAGACAACCATTATAGGATGTTCCTGAAGTAGTGAGGGAGGCGTTGTTGGGGTTGGAAGACCGTGTAGAACAGTTTCTCGTACTGCGGGTAGCGTTGCCACGAGTCAGTGAGGACCTCGCTGAGGTAGTACATAGCGTGCCCCATAGGCCGCTCCTTTCCTTCTTTGGGTAACTCGATGACCATCATGTCGCTGACAACTCGGTTGGAGGCCGTGACGTATACGAGCATTGGATCCTTGTTGAGGGGCGTGGCGAGCATCGGTGCTACGAGTAGCACATCTTTCCGTGTGTTCTGCGCGCTGTCGGCCTTGCTATCCCACTCAAATGTGCCGTTCTTGCGCATCAGGCGGTAGAGGGGCATTGCCTTTTCCCCGAGTCGGGGGATGAAGCGACTGAGAGCCGTGACTCGACGTGCCAGCTTCTAGATGTCCCACACGCACTCGGGTTTCCCGAGTCACACGATGGTGTTGATATTGGAAGGGTTTACTTCAATGCATCGCTTGGACACCACTTACCCAGTAGTTTTCCGGTGGGTACACCAAACATGCACTTCTCCAGGTTGAGCTTGATGTTGTACTGCTACAGATTCGCAAAAGTTTCAGCCAGGTCGGCAGGCAAGTCTCTCTAGCGAGTTGACTTCACCACCATGTCGTCGATGTAGGTGTGGATGTTGCTACAAATTTGGCTCGTAAGGCTCTCCTACATGTACCGCTGGTAGGTCGCTCCAGCGTTCTTGAGGCCGATCGTCATTGGGGTGTAGCAGAAGGCTCCGAACAACATGATGAAAGCCGTTTTCTCTTCATCTTCGATGGCCTTTTTTATATGATTGTAGCCAGAGTACGCATGGAGGAAGCACAGTGACTCAGACCCTGTGGTCGAGTCGATGATTTGGTTGATTCGTGGGGTGTGAGGTTCGTGTAGTTGATACACACCCTCCAGGTGTTTTTCTTCTTTAGAACCAGAACTAGGTTACCCAGCCATTTGGAGTACTTTATGGGCCGAATGAACCATGCGGCGAGTAGCTGTTTTACCTCTTCGGCGATTGCGCGATGTCGCTCTTCCTTGAAGGGCCATAGTGGTTGCTTGATAGGTCGCGTCTTGGGATCCCGCCAGGCATGTCAGATGGCGTCCATGCGAAGATGTCGCGATTCTAACAGAGAAACTCGATAAGAGATCTTTCCTATGCGGGCCTCATGTTGGTCCCCACGGTGACCTTCTAGCTCGAGTCGCCTAGGACGGTGCGAGTGTGAATGGAGGCCTTGAAGGTTGCTGGTGCGGAGCTTGTCGAGGTGGGCTTCTTCAGGATCGGTGGGCTGTCCTTGGTGATGCCACTCATTTATTTCATGATCTCATCGTTATTATTCGTTTCTTCAGCGATGATAGCGACAGCAAGCTGGATGCCTTTGTCCTCGCATTCCATGGCAATAGCGGGGTCGCCGTGGACGGTGATAATGCCGTGTGGCCCCGGGAGCTTCATCATGTTGTACGCATAGTGGGGGACACCATGAACTTGGCAAATGCCTGCCTCCCTAGAACAAAGTGGTACGGGCTTTGGAAGTTCTCCAGCTCGAAGATGATTCGCTTGGTGTGGTAGTTGGTTGGGGTGCCGAAGGTGACTGGCAGCGTCACCTTACCGATTGGGTAAGCCTTTGGACCGAGGACAATGTCGTGGAAGGTGCAAAGGGTCGATTCGGCCATCGATAGTGGGAGTAGCAGCCGCCTGAAGGTGTCTAGGTACATGATGTTGATGCCTCTTCCGCCATCCATCGATGTCTTGGGGAGACAATAGTGAGCCACTTTGGGCTTGACCACCAGGGCGACTCGCCCTGGGTATTCGATTCTAGGCGCGTGATCTTCATGACTCCGGGTGATGCTTTGCTCTGACTAGTTGAGCCAGCGTGGGATGTCCACTTGTGTCACCGCATTGACAGGGACTGTGCGGGCGAGCACCTTCTTTTCCCGCTTTGTTCTGAGTCTGGTAAATGTGTGTAGCGAGCATTGCCATTGTCCCTTGGCAGGTCGTCGTTGAGGCCTTCCATAGCTTTCCTTTGCTTCTCGGTCTCTTTGAAAGTGTGGAAGCCGGTGGTAGTATGGGTCGTGGGCTTCCCTTCCCTTTTGTGATTGACATAGGGTTGGTTGAGCAGTGTTGCAGGGTCGAATTTCGACCTTGGGGCATTGTTAGCGCGGTAGTTTCCTCCATCGCAGCGGAAGTTCTTGGGGTCATGCTGCCAGTAGTTGGCGTTTGTGACGAACTCGGTTCTGTCGTCGCCGTGGAGTTTGCTGCCCGTGGTGTCTGCCATTGTCATGTCCGCTCGTGCGACGTATTCCACCCAACTCATCGTTCGAGTCCTGGTTCAGATCTTCCTCTGCGTAGCACTTGGCGATATCCAGGAGGTCGGGGATGTTCTCGAGCATCCGATAGACCCTCTTAATATCTGCGACTAGAGGTTCATATCGGCACACATTCTTGAAGCAGTAGATAGCAGTGTCCAGGTCCATGCCGGAAGCAATGATCCACAGGTCCTACCAGCGTTGGACCCAATGGTGAGTCAACTCCGGCGGTCCGTGGATGCAGCACTCCAGGTCCTCGATGGTGGTGGCATGAGTGTAGGATCCCTCAGATTGCTTGATGAAAGCGTCCAGAATCTCTTCCCATGAGTCAACTTTGTTCCCGGGGAGAGTGTTGATCCATTGGCGAGTCACGCCCTCCATCATTAGGGGGAGTTAGCGGGCAGCGAGTAGATCCGTGTGGCTAGAAATACCCATCACCATGAGGTACGTGTTGATCCACACTTTCGGGTCAAGTGTGGGATCGTACTTCTCGATCTCTTTTGGCCCCTTGAAGGTGGAGGGGTATCTCTCGCCCTGGATCATTGGTCTAAAGCATTGTGGGCTTATTCGGCTGAGAGGTTCTCTGAGGTCGGGCTCGTGGTTGCTGTGGTTGGAGAGGGTGTGTTGCAGGTTGTATTGCTGGCGAGCTCGCCAGGATTGGTTGTTGACGATGTGGGTCCGCGTGTCGATCAGCTCGACGTTGGTGGCGACCGTGTTGTGCACCGGTCATGGCTCGTTGGTGCAGTTAGTGGGATTTGCTACCCGCAGTTGGAGCTGCTATGGCTCAGTTGGTGGGCAGTTGGTGAATGTCCATTCGCCAAGGCATCCGCTTGAAGCCCCGCAACTGCTAGTCGACCGGTAGTATATCCGTCCTCATGAGGTTGAGGTTTGCTGCTCGACTGCTCTGGTGAGTAGGGCTTGAGAATAGTTGACCTGGAGCGCTCCCTCTTTAGTGAGGTTGAGGATGGAGACAGAGGCCTGTCCCGTGATGACATTGTCTATCGGGGTGGAGTAGAGTGGAAGCCGGTTGGCATCGAGCTCCTATGGGTCAATCAGGATCGATGGCTTGCACCGGAGGTGGCGAGCAATGGGGAGGTGGTGGAGCTCCATGTGTAGGCGCCCTGACGGTTGGGTGCAACTGCCGCCCGGTGGCATGTTGCAGTAGTAGTCGAGCTCGACCACGCATGTGAGGTCGCATTCGTCGTCGAAGTTTAGGGTGCACCCCTGAATGGTAGGGTTGAGGGAGCTCCTGATGCGGTGTACATGGTAGAGCGATAGCTCCCGTGCCGTTTGCTGCTCGAGGATGAAAATTTTCGCGCTCGGCACGCTCCCTAGTCTTCGCTGCCTACAGGTGTTCGCGGTGATCTTTCGACTTCCATCATGGTTGCTATCGATGGAAGGGGCTTGGGGAAGGGATCTAGGCAGCGCACTGCTTCCCGCCATATAGATGGCATTGTAGCAATTGGATCTGGCATGGGCCTCGTCGAGGGACTCCGATCCTGGAGTCGGAGTCAAAAATGCCAAGGATGGATGGATCTTGAAATCATTGGAGTTGGAGACTCGCATGATGGAATCCATGTGCGACGTGGCGGTAATGGATCCAGCGACCAAGGCAGGCGTCGCCGAGTCGGCATCATCGTGGAGAGCCACGTATCTCCCAGCCACGTCGCTAAAGGTTGGGTTCTACTCGAATGCAAGGAGGGTGATGGTGCGGACCTGCTCCTCCGAGAGCAGATCGCGTGGAGGCGATCCACTGGTGGTGACGAGTCTCGCTATTTCCGTCGGGTCGATGGCGTCCATGAACCCGGCAAAGAGGTTCATGGTGTCGACTAGCGTCATGGCAGCGTGGGTGACTGGGCGTGACGCCGGTATGTAGCTGCTCGGAAGGATCTAGACGAATCCGCCGCCAGCAACCACGCGACCGGTGGTGATCGGCCGATCGATTGGAGTGTAGGGTATCACCACAGATCTCAGGCTTGACTACCCATACCCCGAGGTGGGCGCCACTGTCGTGGGAATGACAACGGCAGTCACTACTATGGGTAGCGATTGAAATGATTGGGGCAAGAGCGAGTCACCATCCACGGGTCGAGATTGAGGACAGACACAAGGGTTTACCCAGGTTTGCCCCCCTCGTAGGGTGAAAACCTACTTCCTACTAGATTGTATTGATTGCGAGTGAATTACAAGATTGGCGAGCTCGGTGGATAGGCACTTGGTTGCTTGGATGGGGTAGCTAATAGCATGTAAGTATAACGAGTACCCTAGGGAGACTTATCTAGGGTCTTCTCGCTAGGGTTTACAAAATTACAACCGGATCAGTTTAGGTTTCTGATGGTTTGACCTAATCCCACTAGGCCTATCTAAGGTCTTGGGCGTTCAGCTTCTAGTCGTCGGGCTTCATTTGAAGTCTCTTTCCAGTCGCCGTACCAGCAGGCCCACTTGCGATGGTCCTAGGGCAGTCGAATCACCCCTTTAGGCATACCCCGATTGGCATATTCCCATCACCTACAAGAGTGGCATCCACCCACCCCGTGAACAAGGATGTCGTCGAGCTCCCCGCTAAGAAAAACAACTATTCTCTCAAGAGCAGGACACGACTAAGAAGGTGTCACTAGATAGTAGTGGCTTGGGGGCTACCATCAAAATCGGTGCCCACCTGCCTGGGAAATAGGAAAGCATTCTCATCGCCTTCCTGTGGGCAAATGCTGACATGTTCTCTTGAACACAGTCAGATATGCCCGTCGTACCTAGGGAGGTGATTGAGCACCACTTGGCAATCTGTCCCACTGCCCGTCTCGTGAAGCAAAAGGTGTGTTGTATGGAACAAGAGAAGTAGGATTTCATTGTCAAAGAAATGGAGAAACTTGTCAAGGCTGACATCATTCGCAAAGTCGACTATGCGGAGTGGTTGGCCAACACGGTAGTGGTGCCCAAGGTCACCGGAGGAGGCACCTCTGCATCGAGTTCATGGATTTGAAAAAGGCTTGTCCCAAGGACCCGCATCCACTTCCACGCATCAACTAGATCATACACTCCATGGCTGGTTACGACCTCCTTTGCTTCTTGGATGCTTTTTCAGGCTATCACGAAATCAAGATGGCAAAGGAGGATGAGGAGAAGACATTGTTCATAACACCTTGTGGTGTGTTTTCCTACAAGTGCATGCCCGTCGGCCTCAATAACGTGAGAGCAACTTTTTAGAGGCTCATGCGCATTTCCCTCAACGAGAAAATAGGCGGAAATGCTGAAGCCTATGTCGACGACATCATGGTCAAGACTCGCTAAGAGAACATGCTCATCGCCGATCTCGAGGAAACCTTCACTAACCTGCGCAAGGTAAACCTCAAGCTCAATCTCACTAGGTGAGTCTTCAGAGGACCATCAGGAAAGTTGCTCGGTTTCCTCGTCTCCTATCAAGGCATAGAAGCCAACCCCGACAAAGTCCATGCCATGGAAGAAATGTGCCCCCCGCGGCGCCTAAAGGACATGCATCCACTGGAGGGTTGCATAGCTGCCTTAGGACGCTTCATATGAAGGCGCAACGAGAAGGCCGTGACTTTCTTCGAGACCATGAAGTTTTCAGGAACCTTTAACTAGACTATGGAAGCTGACGTTGCATTCGGATAGCTCAAGCGATACCTCACGAGTCCACCGATAATGGTAGCGCCACGAACTCATGAGCCTCTACTGCTGTACATGGCAGCCACACCGCAAACGGCAAGTGCAATCTTAGTCGTAGAAAGGGAGGCACCACCAAAGCCTAGAAAAGGTACGACATCAGCAAGCCCTAATCCTCCTAACACTAGAGATATGAAGAAAGTACTATATGATGTGAAAGACCTCCCCAAGGAAGGAGACATCGACAAGCCACCAGGAGAAGGACCCTCGGCAACCAAAGAGCCTAGCCTCGTCCAGAACCCGGTCTACTTCGTCAGCACGGTTCTACGATATGCGCATGAGCGGTACACAATGCAGCAAAAGCTGCTCTACACGCTGCTCATAACCTCTAGGAAGTTACGACACTACTTCCAAGGGCACCCGATCAAGGTCATCATGAAATACCAGCTGGAGATGGTGCTACCAAACGCCAATGCAACCAGGCCTGTGGAGTAGTGGGCCGTTGATCTCCAACCATTCGAGCAAACATTCCACACTACCATGACCATCAAAATCGTGGCATTAGCGGACTTCCCCAAAGAGTGGACGGAGCCCTTCACTGAAGACCTCGACGAGGAGGAAATGTAGATGCCAGGGAAGCTGGCTCGGGGAGGATAGTCCATGAGCTTCGATGGCGTGATTGCACGCACGGGTGTGAGGGAAGGCGCGGTCCTCACCTCACCAACATGATACACACTCTATTATGCAGTATAACTGTGTTTTAAGAAAGAAGACAAGCACTCCAACAACATTGCCGAGTACGAGGGTCTCCTCGCCGGACTCAGAGCCACTATCACGCTCGGCATAAAGCACATCACCATACAAGGTGACTCTCAGCTCATCGTCAACTTCTCCAACAAGACATACAGGCCAAAGATAACCACATGGCGGCATACCTGGAAGAGGTACATAAACTCGAGAAACACTTCCTCAACATGGAGATCAAGCACATCCCCATGAATAGAATGAGGAGTCCAACGAAATCGCCATAAAAGCTTTGTGACATGAGACATAGAGGCTAGGGGTCTTTGATGAAAGGCTACTAACACCTTCTGTAAGACCTACAACAACCAACGATGTCAGCTTCGGTGAGGAACTCCCACCCCCACCACCCCCGGTGCTCCAGATTGCAAAACACGCATGATGGCAATCACCCACCAAGCCACAAGCTATATTGATGAGATCAAGGACTACATGAAGATCGGAGCACATCCCGAGGAGGAGGCCGCAGCTGAGTGTGTGGAGCATCAGGCGAAAAGCTATTGCATGGTGGATGGGGATGAAGGAAATATGCCCTGAGAGGCAATGATAAAGTTGTTATTATATGTATTCCAAGTATATGATAGATGTTTACTTTGCATGCTATAATTGTATTAATATGGAAACCTTAATACATGTGTGTTTAATAAACAAATAGAAAGTTCCCAATTATGCCTCTCTATAAACTAGCTTGTTGATTAACAGGATGATCAAGGTTTCCAGATCATGGACATTGGATGTTATTAATAACAAGGTCACAGCATTGGTGAATGATGTGATGAACATTCATCCGAAGTATAGCAATAAGATCAAAGTCATCGTGTTTATATTGCTATAGCATCATACGAAGTAATCTTTATCCTTAGACCATGAGATCATGTTAATTGCTAACACCGGAAGAATACTTTGATAACATCAAACATCACACCATAACAAGGTTTCTATAAAGATGGGTTCGCGTATTCCGAAGGTTTTATGTTGAGGATCATCGATCAAGAGTGGAATTTGTCAATACCGCTGACAGATAGATATACTCTAGGCCCTCTCAGTGATATCACATTAAAATAGCTTGCAAGCAAGCGATGTGATCACTATAATGTTATATCACAGGAACAAGAAAAGAGTGCATGTTTGTAATGAGATCAAACTAAGTATTGAGATACTGATGATCAAATCACGGACATGTAATATATCTCAAGACAAAGGTATTTAGTTACTATCGTTAAAGGTTCTCTAGGTCACAAAAGTCATCGTTGAATGTGTGGGAGTTAGTCCCGCTTCTGATTATTGATCTGAGAGGGGTCTCGATCATGTCTACATTATTCGCAAAAACATAGGGTGACACAATTAAGGGATGCCAAACACCATTTGGAGCAAATATATTCTAGACGAAAGAATTGCAAAGTGCTGGAATTATTTCAATGAAATTGTTTCGGGTGAAATTGCTGAAACTGGTTCTGCATGTGATATTGAAATGTTGCAGGGGGTTTTATGTGAATGTTTGTTAACTAAAGTAATTAACACAATTCTGAATAAAATTAATAAAAGAGTTTTATTAAATGAGAGAGCATTAAATTTGGAGAAATTCAATGCATTTAAAGTGGAGACTTTAATAGAGAATGTGAAGGGGCCTATTTATGGGGCCTATTCGTCTGTGGTACCAAAGTTCACAGGCCAGCTGGTGGTACCTAAGTTGCCTGAAATTACCGCGTTTCGAAAAGTTGGGCCGCCAACTACTGAGAGGGGCCATTTCGAGGCAAACTCATCTCACCCCTGCCAAATTCAAACATTCCGTTAAACCACCCCGTGAAGTAGACGGTCGGGACCCTCATATCGGTCATCTGTCCGTGACGCGAGCGCCAACGTGGCAACCTCTTAGGAAAATCGAGCAGCTAAGTGGATTGGATGTGTTGACCAATTTCACAAATCCATTCCTAGCTTTCCCCTAGCACCGGCGGCGTTGGAGTCCACCCTTCATGCAGGATGATCCCTTCGGACATTTGACTTCTAGGGCCAAGTTGCTGTGCCCAGTCGCTGATCCTGAGCTCCAATGGCACATGTCGTAGCCACCGTTTCGAGGCTCTAGCCCGCCTCCGCCGCCGATGAGCCGAGCAGTTCTGAGGATGGCAAATCCTACTATCAAGGAAGAAGAAGTTCTGGCTACAAGCGGGTGAGCTACCCTTCTCTTTGCTATTCACACTAATTATAACTGCTAGCTGGCTACTGAATATCATATTGTTTATTAGCCCAACGCTGACAAACATATTTTGTCCATAGTTTTCTGTCAAGTGGGATCTGCGCGGACCCCCCTTACATGGTTACGGTAGTCCTCTACAGGTACGTCTCTGAGGGCAAGTGGTATGGACACCATTGTTTCACGATGGAAGAAGCGCATGCGCAGATCTGCACTATATCTGGTATGATTGCTTCTCTGCGTAATCATGTTGAATTATGGCTGAAGCAGACTGCAAAGTTCAGCTTCATGGATGAACGTGGCATCATGTTTCCTATAACGTGTGATAGTCAGCTAATTGGGTTGATGAAAAGGTATGCTTCGGCTGCCATATTTGAGCTGAAATGTGATGTACTGGATGTGGAAGCTGCTGCAACTGGGAGTCACCCTTCTATTTTTGGACAGGGTGGTTGCTCGAACCCAATTAGCTCCTGGTAAGCAAAGGTCTCTTGGGGTTCACATGTTTGTGCTGAATTGTAATTTTTGTTTTATTTACTCTGTAGATATTGGGAAGTTATGCAACAATCTTGTTTCTTTGACAGGAAGTGCCGCAAGGTTAGAAACATGACTGCCGGGTCAGTCATTTTGCTGCCTGAAGTAATTAAAAACGAGTGGAAAGATAATGTTGGGCATGATTCTGGTGCCCATTGTCCCGTCGATGCAGAGTACGTGAAGCTAAGAAAATTGGCACCGAGGAAGAGGAAGAAGGCAGGAAATGAAGAAGCCAGTGGACGTGAAGGCTTGGCACCAAGGCTGCGGAAGAAGGCTGCTGGCAATGAAGATGCATAGTAATGTGTTGAACTTGAACCTTTATATGTAATTCTATTAAATTCTGGAGCTCTATGTGTGGCATGTTGCTGGGCGAAAAAATCTACACACGTTCTCTGAGTAAAATGTACCGCGACTTAGGGTTTGGAAACGCCTGATTCAGTAGTTGAATCCAAAATTGTGATTGTGCCACTGCTATCTGAAAACAAGGATCCACCAGTTCCACGATTGCTGAGGGGCAGGAGGTCTCCAAATACGATGGAATGTAAGTGGCACAGAAATAAATTATTTAAGATGCCACACTCCACGAAGCAGCAACTTATTTCAGATGCTGCACAACGACGTGGCAACATAAACAACAATGTTCTCCCTGATAATGCCCAGATGAGGAGGAAATAGGTACCACTTTCTAGCCTAATCTTGAGCCCGTCTATCTCACCACCTCTCTGCTCCAGCATCCCCTGCATCTGGCGAAGCTCCCGGATCTCCAGTAAGCGGGTGTATGTGCTTCCACTTTATAATTTGTGGTTGTGCCATTTGCATGCGGCCAAATCCACGTAGATTACGTTTAAACAAACCACCAATGTCAGAATACACTAGTAGAAAAGGGGTCTTTGGTCCACGGTCACGTTCCCAATCCGGGACAGAGATCTGGATCGAGGCAGAAATTGATCTAAATCACAAATTTTTCCACAAATTAATCGAGACAGAGATCTAAATCGAGGAATTTCATTAATTCAACCACAAATTCTTCTAAACAAAGGTGCGATTTCACATCCTACATTAATTCAACCACTAGTCAACAATTTCACTTCTACTGACGCTGTCCTCCGAGCTGCCGGCTTGCTCGTCATCGTCGAACAGAAGATCCACGATTTTCGCATTGTTCGCGAATGGAGCACCTCTTCGCGGCGATGACGGTGTACTTGGTCCGTCTAGGGACGGACCAAAACCTCTCCCGCCCTTCTCGGTTGTGGAGATCTCGGTGCACCACGTGCTCGTAAACGATGCGGTTGCCAATATTGGCCTTCCACTCCTTCTTGAACAGCGCCGGCTAGTACGGGCTGGCCGCCGCGTACCGGGGCAGCGCCCTCTTCCACGCGGGCATCTAGAGGTGGCGCGCCGCGATTTCGCTCTCCATCATGGCTCCGCCGGGGACGAGGAGCAGAGCCACCGGCACCCCCACACAGCTGATGCGCCATCCGTGGGGCACCGTCGTGGCCGGCAGCGCGAGGATGTCGAAGTGCGCGAACATCACCGCCTCGTAGAAGTTTAGCGAGGAGCACAAATCCAATGACACCGGTGGATCCTTACGTGGTTTGTGAGAAGAACACACATGCAATGACACTGGTGATATGTGGTCCGTGAAAAGAACACACATGCAATGACACTAGTGGATCCATATGTGGTTTGTGAGAAGGACACACATGCAATGACACTGGTGGATCCATGTGTGGTTCAAGAGAAGAACACACATGCAATGACACTAATGATATGTGGTTTGTAAAAAGAACAGACATGCAATGACTCTAACTGTGGTTATTGAAAAGGGCAGACATACAGTGACACTGGTGGATCCATGTGTGGTTAATTAGACGAACACACATGCAATGACACTGGGTGTGGTTCATGATATGGTTTGTGAGAAGAACACACATGCAATTACTCTAGTTGTGGTTCATGAGAAGAACACACATGCAATGACACTGGTGTATCCTTATGTGGGTTGTGAGAAGAACACACATGCAAGGACTCTAGCTGTGGTTCATGGAAAGAACACACATCCAATGACTCTAGCTGTGGTTCATGAGAAGAACACACATCCCAATGACACTGGTAGATCCATGTGTGGTATGTGAGAGGATCACACATGCAATGACTCTAAGTGTGGTTCATGAAATGTGCAGACATGCAATGATACTGGTGGATCCATGTGTTGTCTGTGGGAGGAACACACATCCAATGACACTGCTGGATCCATATGTGGTTTGTGAGAAGAACACACATGCAATGACACTGGTGGATCCATGTGTGGTCTGTGGGAAGAACACAGATGCAATGACACTGGTGATATGTGGTTTGTGAAAAGAACAGACATGCAATGACTCTAACTGTGGTTAATGAAAAGAGCAGACAAGCAATGACACTGGTGGATCCATGTGTGGTTTATGAGAATAACACACATGCAATGAACTCTAGTGGGTCCATGTGGTTTATGAGAAGAACACATATCCAATGAACTCTAGTGTATCTATCATGGCATAATTTGATGTATGCCATGATGTATTTCATTGTACAAGACACTCACTTTCCATATTTATACTATTCAGTTTTTCCCTTGGTTTTATGTGGTACTATTCAGTTTAGCCCCCTCTCTCTATTTTTCATAGAAGCCCAAACATGTGCTCACCATGTCTACTAGTCCCTGATTCGTTGTCACAGTTGTCACATGGATCGTGCGCGCCAACCGTTGATTCTGTGTGATCCAACGATGATCGTTGCACACGTCATGCCCTTCACAGTACAGCGTGAGATAGCACGGACGTCTCCCTCAGCGAGACTTCTACAAGAAGGAATACAATGCCGTCCATGGAAAAAGTCATCGAGCGGTCATGTCATGTTTAATCAAGTCTAAAAAGCCTACTAATGCTACTACTATGCCACAACGCATGCGTCATCAAGTGCACGCTCGTCGATGGACAGCTGCAATTTACTGCCACTTGATTTTAATAAGACATATCCCATTTTTTACGTAGCGTCTCTCAATCGCCAATTTTAGGGCCGTGTCAAACTTCGTACATAGAAATTGTGTATGCGCCCTTTGGATGCGCCTCAATACAGAACTGCCATGCATGGCCCGGGAAAAAAACGTAACATACCGTGTGCGTGTTGCGTTGCACGGCGCAGTAGACTGCACGGCGTGTTACATAGTGGTGCAACGAAACGTGCCTTGCTTCCATCCACCTTCACTATAGAGCCCCTCTCCGGACACCCACTCTCACTCTCGCTCACGGTCCCCACGCAACCCTCTCCACTGTCCCACCAGCATCCGCAAACTCCCGAGAATACCCCGTCCATGTAGGCGATGGCCGAGGAGGATAAGGTGGCCATCATCGCCTCCGTGGCCGTCGACGAGGACGCCCCCGTCTCCTCGCCGGTCCCCCTCGACGCGTTGAAAGCAGCCGCCGTCCCTGTCCAAGCCCCAGTCGAGGCATCAACGGTAGCCGCCGTTCTCGTCCAAGCCCTCGTCCCCGCTACCGACGGAGCCGCCGAAGAGGAGCCCCCCGCCGACGAGGAGGCCCCCGCCGGTCACAAGCAGATCAAGCACTTCTTGGGCACCTACGATCCAGATAAGTACATCGCTCCGCTGAACCCCTATGACACCGGCATCGACGACCCATGGTCGGAGGTAACTAGGGTTTGCTCCCCTCCCTTGGTTCTTCTACCGTTCCCATCGTTCGATGCTAGATGTTTATTAGGATTCGCTTGTTCGCATTTGGATTGCTCGATCTTCTTACATCATCTACTCCCCCATTTTCCTTTTCTTCCAATAGGTTTCCGGCAGCGACGCCTGTAGCGATGACGCATCCATACACACCAAGACTCGTCAGGTGCCGAGGAGGCTGCGGGCCTGCCAGTACGACGCCTTCTTCAGGGGCGGGCCCTGGCGCTGCCCCTTTCGCAAGGGGATCAACTTCTGCTGTGTGACTCTCGCCAGCGGCACCGACTTCATCTCCTTAATGAAGCATGCAGAGGCCGCGGGCTCCGGCATCAACAAAGGCGGCGAGCGCGAGACTGTGAAAATCAACGCCTACATCGCTGAACAACGGGCTCTCGGCATTCACCTCCGAAACCTCAAGTGGTTGGCCATCAAAGAGGGTCGCACTCCTCCAATTAGTCCCAAGCCCCCCAAGATCAAGGGACTGGGGAGCAAGAAGTGGCGGTGGCACCGGAGGGAGGCGGAGGTGTTGGCGAATGAACGGGTCGGATGTCTCCCTGAATGTACCTGCTGCTGCGGTAGCTTCTACTGCTAAGCAGCTTCTTTTGATTTTCTATATTTTGCTTGCATCCTATTTCTGGCTGAATGCATCGAACCTCGTTAAGCAACCTACTTTCTATCGTTATATCCTATTTAGCTGCGCACAGCTATATCTACCTTTGTTTTGTTTTCTGAATGAATGTATTCTGCCTGGTGTGATTTGCTGCTCTAGATTTGCTACCTGATCGGAGGCAAAAAGAGGTCCAAAAGGGAACAAATTATCAAAGAGAGAATCTTCTCTAGATTTGCTACCAATTTGGGAAAATGAAACATATATGTTTATCGAGAGAGGAAAAAGGTACTCTTTCAAACTGCCAATTAACGAGCTAACATCTTGACGAGGCCCCATCTTGACGTCTCCCTCTACAAGAAGGAACACGATGTCGTCCATGGAAAAAGTCGTCGAGCGGTCATGTCACGTTTAATCAAGTCTGAAAAGCCTACTACTGCTAATACTACGCCACAACACATGCGTCATCGAGTGCACGGTCGTCGATGGATAGCTGCAATTTATTGCCACTTGATTTTAATAAGACACATCCCATTTTTACGAAGCAGCTCTCAATCTCACATCCAACTGGGGCCCACCGTAAGAAGCTTGCACGCGCTGGCCGGAGGATGAATAGCTGAGTTCGACGAGACCTAACGTCTCCGGCTTCATCGAGTCACTCGTAGCCATCAACACATTCCTTTACCCGATCTATCACAGCCCCACAAATCTCGCCGTACAGCCACCTACCTTCCCCTCTACATTTCCACTTTTAACTATCGCCAATTTTAGGGCCGTGTCAAACTTCGTACATAGAAATTGTGTGTGCGCCCTTTGCATGCGGCTCAATATAGAACTACCATGCATGGCCCGGAAAAAAACGTGACGTACCGTGCGCATGTCGCGGTGCACGGTGCAGTAGACTGCGTGGCACGTAGCATGGTGGTGCAACAAAACGTGCCTTGCTTCCATCCACCTTAACTATAGAGCCCCTCTCCGCACACCCACTCCCACTCTTGCTCACTCTCCCCACGCAACCCTCTCCACTGTCCCATCAGCATCCGCAAACTTCGAGAATACCCCGTCCATGCCTGCGATGGCCGAGGAGGATAAGGTGGGCATCGTCGCCTTCAAGGCCACCGGCGAGGAGGCCCCCGTCTCCTCGCCGATCCCCCTCGACGCGTTGAAAGCAGCCGCCATCCCTGTCTAGGCCCCAGTCGAGGCCGAAGCTGGTCACAAGGAGATCAAGCACTTCTTGGGCACCTACAATCTAGATAAGTATATCGCTCCACTGAACCCCTACGACACCGGCATCGACGACCCATGGTCGGAGGTAACTAGAGTTTGCTCCCCTCTCCTGGTTCTTCTACCATTCCCATCGTTGGATGCTAGATCTTGGTTTATTAGGATTCTCTTGTTCGCATTTCGATTGCTCGATCTTCTTACATCATCTACTCCCCATTTTCTTTTCTTCCAATAGGTTTCCGGCAGCGACATCTGTAGTGATGATGAGTCCATTCACACCAAGGATCGTCAGGTGCTGAGGAGGCTGCGGGTCGGCCAGTTCGACGCCTTCCTCAGGCGTGGCGACTACAGCTGCCCCTTCCGCAAGGGGATAAGGTACTGCTTGACGAGTCATGCCGGCGACACCGACTTGGACACCTTACTGAAGCATGCAGAGGCCGCGGGCTCCGGCATCCAAAAAGGCGGCAAGCGCGAGACCGTGAACATCAACGCCTACATCGCTGAATACCGAGCTCTCCTCATTCACCTCCGAAACCTCCAGCGGGTTGCCATCAAAAAGGGTCGCATGCCTCCAATCAGGCCCAAGGCCCCCAAGATCAAGGGACTGGGCAGCAAGAAGTGGAGGAAGCGCCGGAGGGAGGAGGCGGAGGCGCGGGCGCTTACAGGATGTGCCTGCAGCTGCGGCGACTGCTGCTGCTAAGCAGCTTCTTTCTATCTATATCCTATTTCTGGTTGAATGCATCGAACCTCGTTAAGCAACCTACTTTTTGTCGCTATATCATATTTAGCTGCACACAGCTATATCTACATTTGTTTTGTTTTCTGAATGAATATATTCTGCCTGGTGTGATTTGATGTTCTAGATTTGCTACCTGATCGGTGGCAAAAAGAGGTCCAAAAGGGAACGAATTATCGAAGTGAGAATCTTTTCTAGATTTGCTACCAATTCGGGCAAAATGAAACATATATGTTTAGCTAGAGAGGAAAAGGGCACTCTTTCAAACTGCTAGTTAATAAGCTACCATCTTGACAAGCTACAAGACACATACATAAACATAACACAACAAGGGTTAAATTTATTTTACCAGTATCAGTTGAGGTGCTATACATCTTGACAAGCTAACTAAGTTCCACAAAATAGAAACATAACACTGACAAGTAAAATTTAATTCACTTCTCATTAGTACACTTGAGGCACTTCCCATCGTTCCTAGACGACAAACTGCGACCATTCCAGGTACTCCATGGCTCACGAAATGCTACGTCCCAGCTGGGATCTGACTTGGCTTCCCTATCTTCAGCGTCCTACAGCACAATTAGCGGTGCATCACAGGCCTGATTGTTGCCGTTAGAAGATGCCGCCTCTCTGTTTTCTGCTTCAGCTGCAGCCTCTCTGTCAGCTGCTTCAGCTTCAGCTGCAAGCTCTCTTTTAGTTGCTTCTGCAACCTCTCTATCATCTGCTTCAGATGCAGCCATTTTCTTTGCATATGCAGCTTCAAACTCAGCTATTCTGCATTTTCTACAAAGGGCTCCCCTAAGCTCGTCTTCCCTCTTGCAAATAGGGCAAAACATGAGGTAACGTAGAAAAAATGGATCTTCTTGTACAGCTGGTAGGTCACATAAGCATCTATGGCTGCATACTTTAGTTTTATATCAAACAACGGCCACTCGTCCCAGAAATCGTGCCTATCCATAGGGAAATCTTCCTTCATTTTGTCGTACGACTCATCAAGGATTCTAGTTGCGAGTGATGCCATTCCATCCTTCCTCAAGCCCCCTAGGATCTTGACAAGACTTTGAATATCGATCCAGTTGTGTGCAGCAATTATAATTCCCTCTTGATAAAATTTCAAAAAATCTGTTGTTTTGTCGATAGTGCAGAAAACAATTCCCTTTTCTACAAGGAACTGGCGCAGCACCGGACAATTCCTGTCAGTGCTGAAAGTATGTAGTTTTGTCATCACCAAAATATGCAACTACAAATATTTTGTCAATGGAATATCATCATCTGAATATAATTTTGAAAAGTTTAGTAAATGCAAGATCAAGACTCTTAACATTGTCTTGTCATAATTTATTCGGGTTTTCTATTTCTCAGTCCACTGAACGAGTTGCACATTTCTTTTAACTACGGTTGCACTTTTCTTAGGTGATTGAGACCAAAGAAAATCTCAGTCGATTGAGACATAGGCAAACCCTAATTTATTTGGTCCTAAATAAAATCCAGTAGTTGCAAGATGAGCAAGTGGATAAAGAACAAGAGGAGAAAACCCTAAAAGCGGTTAGCTACAGAGAGCAGATCTACAAACCGGGAGAGGTGGTAGACGAGGACGTGTTTCTGCTTGGCCAGTTGAACGACGGCGACTTCACTCCCTTCATATGGGTGCTCCGAGGTGTACTCGAGGTCCCATCTCATAAACTTGTCCTCGTCTATCCCAAGCCAACCCTCGTACATCCTCAGGACACGCACCACTATCTCCTCCTCGTTGGTGTAGAAAACATCTATCTTCTTATTGTCATGGGTAGTGAAGCTTGTCTCTACAGTGCGATGACCTTCCATGGCAGCAAGGAGAAGACGGGAAGAAGACAGATGAAAGGAAGAAGAAGAGTGGTTTCTGCAAGGCAGGGTAACGGTGGAACCGTCAATGCGCTTTTAAGGTAGTGGTTAACGACGGGTATAGAAGTCCAAGGAGAGACGTGTGGCGGAGGCCATTCTAGCTTCTAAGTAAACAAATAATAATTATTCCACCGATACATGTACCCTGTTTTGTCACGTCGATACACTGGGCAAGGGGTGGGCAGGGGGTGTTGTCCTATCCACTGTGCCAGTGCTGCAAGCCTACGTGATAGCCACCCCGCCTAAGCGACAGGAGCGACATAACGGTGAGAACTGACAGGGGGGCCCAACTTGATGGTCGTTAGCCTGATTTTTTGTATTGAAAGGTAAAAGAATTCGTCCCGAAAAGACCCTCTGAGTATTTGGCACACCAATCATAGTCATCCCGGCAGATTTCAGGGAACTTGGGTACCGCGTTGCCTGTACACCCCAACTTTCGGGCCGCAAAATGGAAACCTTAATACATGTGTGTTTAATAAACAAATAGAAAGTTCCCAGTTATGCCTCTCTATAAACTAGCTTGTTGATTAACAGGATGATCAAGGTTTCCAGATCATGGACATTGGATGTTGTTAATAACAAGGTCACAACATTGGTGAATGATGCAACATTCATCTGAAGTATAGCATTAAGATCAAAGTCATTGTGTTTATATTGCTATAGCATCATACGAAGTAATCTTTATCCTTAGACCATGAGATCATATTAATTGCTAACACTAGAATAATACTTTGATAACATCAAACGTCACACCTTAAGAAGGTGACTATAAAGATGGGTTCGCCTATTCCAAAGGTTTTATGTTGAGGATCATCGATCAAGAGTGGAATTTGTCAATCCTGTTGACGGATAGATATACTCTGGGCCCTCTCGGTGATATCACATTAAGATAGCTTACAAGCAAGCTAATTGATCACTAGAATGTTATATCACGGGAACAAGAAAAGAGTGCATGTTGGTAACAAGATCAAACTAAGTATTGAAATACTGATGATCAAATCTCGGACATGTAATATATCTCAGGACAAAGGGATTTAGTTACTATCGTTAAAGGTTCTCTCGGTCATAGAAGTCATCGTTGAATGTGTGGGAGTTAGTCCCGCTTTTGATTATTGATCTGAGAGGGGTCTCGATCATGTCTATATTATTCGCGAAACGTAGGGTGACACACTTAAGGGATGCCAAACACCATTTGGAGCAAATATGTTCTAGACGAAAGAATTGCAAAGCGCTGGAATTATTTCAATGAAATTGTTTCGAGTGAAATTGCTGAAATTGGTTCTGCATGTGATATTGAAATGTTGCAGGGGTTTTATGTGAATGTTTGTTAACTAAAGTAATTAAGAAAATTCTGAATAAAATTAATAAAAGAGTTTTATTAAATGAGAGAGCATTAAATTTGTGGCGCTAGGACTTCCACAGGATCTTGAGATTGGCAAGCATTCGACTACATCATCCACGAGTTCCATCTCATTAACAAAGCTTTGTCGGTCTATGAGGGTATGTTCTCTATGGATGTATATCCACCTGTTGCTTGTATCTAATAGATAGATCTTGGTGTATAATAGTTTCCATCGTAGGAAATTTTTTGTTTTCTATGTTGTCATCTCAACAGTGGTATCAGAGCCTGATCTATGCGTAGATGCTTTGCACGGGTAGTACACATATGGGTATGTGGGCAATGATGATCATGTTATTTCTTCTTTCATGTATTTTGGATATCGGTGGCATAGTGGGATGAAGCGTCCCAGACTAACTTTACATGTCCTCGCACATGAGACCTATTCCACGCTTGACATGCAACTAGTTTTGCATAAGTGGCTAGCGGGTGTCTGTCTCTCCCATGCTAGTCAGTATCTGATTTACAATGAGTTGGTAATAATTTGATTATCATTGTTGTGGTTCCATGTTTGTAGGTAGGAACGGTTCTATCTTCGAAAGCCCTAAGCCACGTAAAACTTGCAATTGATAAATTAGAGGCGTCTAGTTTAGATCGTTGTTGGGATGGTGTCATGATATGGTAATGTAATAAGTTGATGTATAGTTGATACTATTGCAACACACCTAACATGTAAGTTCCATAGACATTGGCCTTACACACAAAGTAATGATAAAGATTATACCATGATACACATGATGGTGATCAAGTGCAAGAACCATATCATTTTACTTCACACATTTGATGCTTCCATCTTATATTGCTTGTTTGGTGCTTTAGTAGCATTATAAGATGATCCCTCATTTAGATACCAAGATAAACATGTGTTCTCCCTTAAGTATGCACCATTCTATGTTTCGCCGCATCAAGACAACACGTGATGATCGGGTGTACTTGAATCCACGATCATAAATAGGTGTAAGACAGTTTTACACACGCGAGTACTAAAGTTCTTACTTGGCGAGCCTAGCATGTATAGACATGGCCTCGGAACATGGACCAAAAGGTTAAGCATGAGTCATATAGTTGATATAATGCCCTATAGATGCTCTCCTTTGAAGCTACACCAACTCACGTGATGATCAGACTTGGTGTAGTGGATTTGGTTCATGTAATCACCAAAAAGACATGAGGGAGTTCATTCATAATTTGATTAGTTGAACTCGATCTATGATAAACTTAGTCTAAACATTAAAAATTATGTTGTAGATGGCACCACCTGCTTTTAATTTCCATGCGTTCATGGAGAAAGAGAAACTTGCAGCAAATGGTAGCAACTTTACCAACTAGGCCATGAATTTGAGGATTCTCCTCATTGCTGCACAAAAGAAATATGTGCTAGAAGCACCGCTAGGCCCCACGCCAGCTCCTGATGCCCCTGACGAGGAAAAGAACGTCTATTTGACTCGTCAGGAGGACCACAACTTAGTTCATTGCGGCATATTGTATGGGCTAGAGCCGAAACTTCGAAAGCGTTTCGCAAACGGCAATGCCTTTGATACCATGGGTGAATTGAAAATGATTTTCGATACACATGCTGATGTAGAGAGTTATAATGCTTCAGAAAAGTTCTGTAGCTGCATGATGGAAGAGAATAGCTCCGTCAGTGAGCACGTACTCAAAATGTCTAGGTACGCTGATAAGCTTGTGTCTTTGGGAATAACGATTCCCATTGACTTAGGCATACATCGTGTTCTCCAATCTCTTTCACCTAGCTACAAGAGCTTTGTGATGAACTATAATATGCAGGGCATGAACAAGTCTCTCCCTGATCTTCTGTCAATGCTTAAGACCGCATAATTGGATATTAGGAAAGAACATCATGTGTTGATGGTCAATAAGACCACCGGTTTCAAGAAAGACAAGAAGGGTAAACAGAAGGGAAAGAAGGGCAGAAAATCTGTTGTCGCGCCTAAAAATAAATCCCGGGAAGGCCCTAAGTTTGATACCGAGTGCACTATTATAAGGGGTCTGGCCATTGGAAGTGCAACTTCCCCAAGTATTTGGTAGACAAGAAGGCCGGCAAGGCAAACAAAGGTATATGTGATATACATGTTATTGATGTGTACTTGACTAGTACTCACAGTAACACCTTTGTATTTGATACTGTATTGGTTGCTAATATATGTAACTCGAATCAGGGGATGCGAAACAAGCGACAACTAGCAATGGGTGAGGTCGATGCGTGTTGGCAATGGATCAAGAGTTGATGTGATCACCGTCAGAATGCTGCCTCTCCACCTACCATCAGGATTAGTGATAAATCTAAATAATTTTTATATGGTGTGCACTGAGCATGAACATTTTATCCGGATTGTGTTTGATGCGAAGTGGTTATTCATTTAAGTCCAAAAACAATGGTTGTTCGATTTATATGAATGATATATTTTATGGTCATGCACCTGTGATGAATGGTTTATTTATGTTGGATATCGATAATAGTGTTATGCATATTCATAATGTTGATGCTAAAAGGATTAAACTTGATGATGATATATCTGCATATATGTGGGACTAACATCTAGGTCATATTGGCGCTAAACGCATGAAGAAACTCCATTCTGATGGACTTTTGGATTCACTTGATTTTGAATCATTTGATACATGTGAGCCATGCCTTATGGGCAAGATGACTAGAACGCCGTTTTTCCGGTTCAATTGAACGGGCGACAGATTTATTGGAAATCATACATATAGATGTATGTCGTCCAATGAGTGTGTCGGCGCGAGGTGGATATCGTTATTTTGTTACTTCCACGGATGATTTGGGTAGATACGGGTATATCTATTTGATGAAACACAAGTCCGAAACCTTTGAAAAGTTTAAGGAATTTCGGAGTGAAGTGGAAAATCATCGTGATAGAAAGATTAAATTTCTGCGGTCTGACCATGGAGGTGAGTATCTAAGTTATGAGTTTAGCGCACACATGAGAGATTGTGGAATAGTTTCACAACTCACACCTGCTGAAACACCACAACGTAATGGTGTGTTGGAACGTCATAATTGTACTTTATTGGATATGGTTCTATCTATGATGTCTCTGACTGACTTGCCACTGTCATTTTGGGGTTATGCACTAGAAACTGCTGCATTCACTTTAAATAGGGCACCATCTAAATTCGTTGAAACGACACCGTATGTATTATGGTTTGGAAACAAACCTAAGCTTTCATTTCTTAAAGTTTGGGGATGCGATGTTTATGTGAAGAATCTTGAGCCGGATAAACTCGAACTCAAAGCGGAAAAATGTGTCTTCATTGGATATCCTAAGGAAACGATTGGGTATACCTTCTATCACAGATCCGAGGGCAAGATTTTTGTTGCCAAGAATGGATACTTTCTTGAGAAGGAGTTTCTCGCGAAAGGTGTGAGTAGTCGGAAGGTAGAACTCGAAGAGGTTATTGAATCTTCTCTTCATGAAATGGCGAGTGGCGCAGCACCGAAAGTTATTTTGGAGTTGACTTCACCTGATGAAGAGAGAGCTAATGATAATGATCATGAAACTCCGAAAGAGGATACTACCGAACCTCGCATGTCAAGCAGGACACATGCAGCTCCTGAACTGTACGGCAATCTTGTTATGAATTTCATGATTGATGAAATGGATGACCCTGAGACGTACGAAGAAGCGATGATGAGCCCGAATTCCAACAAATGGCTGAATGCCATGAAATCCGAGATGGAATCCATGTACGAAAACCAAGTTTGGACCTTGGTGGACTTACCTCAAGACCAAAAGGCCATTGAGAATAAATGGATTTTCAAAAAAAACTGATGTTGAGTGGAAGTGGAAGTGTGTAGCTCAACATGAATTCTACAGAAACCGTACTAGCAGTGAACCTGATATGTATATACATATATGTATATGAGGACAAGAGGAAGCAAAACTGAACATTTTACACCTCTAACCATGAGAACAAAGTCGCAACATGTATGACTCACAAAATCTAACACTATCAAGGTTATGTGGACACTTGAACTGAATTCTATAACTTCTATTTCCCCCACTAAGATTCACTCACCATCCATCAGGTTCGTACATGAGGAAGCAAACGACCAAGCTATTTCTGATCCAGCGTATGCACTAGTACAACATTAGACAAGTTACAAAAGAAAATAGGCCAAAGAAGAAATTCTATTCGTGGAACACTAGCAAAATTTACCTGAAACGAAATTGTGCCTAACTCAGATTTGTGATGGAGATTGGTCTCCTAAGCTCTCCTAGTTCCCTCCCTGATAGATTCCGGCGGCTGGCCGCGGACTCCAGCAACTGCTCCGGCTGACTGTCCGGCCGTCTCCTCCCTGGATTCTTCTCCTCTTAGAACTCCTCAATCTCCCTTCACTGGTTCCCCTTTATGCCAGGTCACAGCCATGGTGGTCAGATGGTTCATGGTTTCTCAAGGAGGCAGTAGTGGCGGCTCGATGGATATGGTAGCCAGCTAGTTTACTGGTGCTAAGATAAAGCACAACAGTTCTACTTGGCCATGCTCTGCGACGTCAAGGACGGTTTCTTCTTTGAATATTACAGGTGTGGTACTATAGTTGATAGGCATTCATGCAAGGCTTCTATATATTTACCTACAGATACTAAAACTGGTTATCTATAGCTCTAGTTTTTCTATGAAAGGACCAAAGTAATTTTTAAGTATTTATCCTCTGCAAAAAATATAAACTTCACAATAGAGTAAAATTGATAAATAGTACAAGTAAAATTAATATTTTTATCAACCGGCTCTTTTATCTAGAATATAAGATTTTTTTTTTGGCGACTTGTTTTAGGACATATATTTAAAAAGAAAGATTTTCCATTTTAGAGTGTTTGATTTCTCTTGAAGATGTGATTTATTTAAGGAGCTATATTAAATGCATGCTATGCTTATGAGTGCAAGTAGTCACTTTATTACATACATGGGTTGTTACAGCTCTAAGCCCCTTACAACAATCTCGTCGTGAGATTCGTAGGTTTTAGAAAAAAAGGCTGGGTACTCAGATTAAAGACGACCTTCGCGTTCCTAGGTTGCTTCGTCCTCAAGAGTAATGAGACCACTGAACTTTCAGGAACTTGATGCTTTAATGACGAGTCTTGCGGTCAACTTCATCAAGGGTACGAATAGGATACTCACGATAGGTGAGATCCCCTTGAAGGTCAAGATTCTGGTGATCAACACCAGGAATAAGGTCTTTGAAGCAGTGTTTGAGTTGAGACACATGGAAGACATGTACCTTAGGTAAATTTGAAGGTAGTTCCAATTGGTAGGCAAGATTTCCTCGCTTCGCAATAATGCGAAAGGGACCAATATAGCAAGGAGCCAACTTGCTCTTGATATTGAAGCGATGTACACCCTTTAGAGGACTGACTCGGAGGTAGGCTTGATCACCAATTGCATATTCGATGTGTTGATGACGATCATGATAGCTCTTCTAACGAGATTGAGCACTTTTCAGACGATCGTGAATGATACGGACTTGATGTTCTGCTACTTTGATTACATCCAGCGCAAAGGACTGTCTTTCACCGGTTACTGTCCAATTCAGCGGAGTTCAACATGTTCTTCCATATAGGAATTGGAAATGTGCCATGCCCAAGCTGGATTGATAACTGTTGTTGTAGGAGAACTCAGTAAAAGGAAGACATTTCTTCTAGTTCCTGCCGAAAGATATGACACACGCTCTCAGCATGTATTCAAGGATTTGGTTCTGTGTTGAAAGATAGACGACTTCCCATAGCTTGTTTGAAACTGGCCCAAAACTTTGAAGTAAACAAACTTCCATGGTCAGAAACAATATTCTTGGGAACACCGTGAAGAACGACAATCTGAGAAATATATAGATCTGCCAGTTGAGTAGCAGTAATGCTTTCTCGGACAGGAAGGAAGTGAGCAACCTTGGACAAATAGTCAACGAGTACCCATATGGAATCATTTCCCTTTGGAGATTTACGAAGTCCAGTGATGAAAGACATACCAACTTCATCCCATTTCCACTCAAGGATAATATGTGGTTGCAAGAGACCAGCAGGTCTTTGATGTTCAGCTTTTACGCGACGACATACATCACATTCTACACTGAAACGAGCGATGTCAGTCTTCATGCCAGACCACCAGAATCTTTGACGGAGATCATGATACATCTTGGTACCTCCAGGGTGGATAGAAAGAGGTGTTTAATGATCTTCTTTAAGAATTATGTCTCTAAACTTATCTCTATCCAGCACTACCAGACGCTTACCAAAGTAGAGAATACCTTGGTTGTCGATAGAGTAACACTTAGCAAGTCCTTTTCCAATGCTTTCTTTGATCTTAACAACTTCAAAATCTTGTTCATGTGTGACCTTGATTTGATCTTGAATAAAGGACTTCATCTCTAGGTTAGCAAGGAACCCTCTAGGTTTGAAGATTAAGTCGAGTAAGTTCCTCATGAAGTGAAGGTTGGAACTGTTGAACCATCAGGTTGTTGCAACAAGACTTCCGACTTAGCGCATCAGCAACAACATTGGCTTTGCCAGGTTGATAGTTCAGACCCAAATCATAATCTTTGATGAGTTCCAGCCATCGTCTTTGCCTGAGATTCAGATCAGGTTGAGTGAAAATATACTTCAGACTTTGATGATCCAAGTACAACTCACAATGACTACCGATGAGGTAATGTCGCCATTGCTTGAGAGCATGAACATCAGCTGCAAGCTCAAGATCATGAGTTGGATAGTCGTTCTCATGTGGTTTCAATTGTCGAGAGGCATAGGCCACCACATGACCACCTTGCATCAACACACATCCAAGACCTTGATGAGAGGCATCACAAAAGATGATAAAATCTGTTGTGCTGTCAAGAAGACCAAACACCGGGGCGGTGGTTAGATGAGTTTTTAAAAGCTGGAAGCTCTCTTCAGCCTTGTCAGACCATTCAAACTTTTTATCTTTCATAAGAAGATCAGTCAAAGTCTTTACAATCTTGGAAAAATTCTCAATGAATCTTCGATAATTACCAGCCAATCCAATTAAAATTCGGACATCCTTAACGGACTCAGGGGTTTTCTAGTCTAGAATTGATTGAACTTTGTCTGGGATGATAGCAACCCCTTCTGAAGAGACAACATGGTCAAAAAAGATCAGCTCTTGTAACCAGAACTCACATTTGGACAACTTGGCGTAGAGGCGGTGTTCGCGGAGCTTAGTCAACACCAAACACGGATGTTCAGCATGCTCTTCTTCGGTCTTGGAGTAAATCAGAATATCATCGATGTAGACCACGACGAACTTGTCAAGATACTCCATAAACACAGACTTCATAAGCTGCATAAAAGTGGATGGAGCATTGGTAAGACCAGAAGACATGACGGTATACTCGTAAAGGCCATAACGGGTGGTAAATGTCATCTTTGGAATATCCTCCTTCCTGATCTTGATTTGGTGATACCCTGAACTCAAGTCCATCTTGGAGAAGATAGTGGCACCACTTAGCGGATCAAAAAGATCATTGATTCTAGGAAGAGGGTATTTGTTCTTGATTGTAACTGCATTAAGTTGGCAGTAATCCACAACCAGGCGCGGTATATTTGTATCCTTCTTCTTGACAAAGATGGTAGGACATCCCCAGGAAGAGGTACTAGGTTGGATATAACCTTTAATCTCTAGTTCCTCTACTTGCTTCTTCAACTCCACTAGTTCATGAGGAGGCATACGATAAGGTTTCTTAGAAACAATAGCAGTTCCAGGGACCAACTCTATGACAAATTCCACACTTCGATAAGGTGGCATGCGAGGCACTCTTTAGAGAAGACATCCGAGAAGTCACAGACCACTAGGACATCTTGGATTTCTGCCAGAGGTAAAACCTCAAGGGTAGACAACTCTGATTAAGGAATAGATGACATTGAAGGATTCATAATCGATACAGCCAAGTACTTGATTACAATGTCGGTAGGACTAGTCACAGTAATGGACCTAGCTGCACAGTCAATGATAGCTTGGTATTGTGTCAACCAATCCATGCCCAGAATGATATCAATATTAGTGGACTAACGAGCGATCAGAGAAGTAGGAAACTTCTGATACGCTATGTCAAACAGATTCCCATGACTAACCAAAGCAGTGCACCAACTAGAACCCAGAGAATGCACTCTTAAACGGATAGACAAAGGCTCAAAGACTATCCCATGCTTTTGTGCAAACTCTTGAGATAGTAATGTATGTCATGCTCGAGAATCAAACAAACTATAGCTGGGATTGAATTGATAGGAAGCGTACCAAGAATGACGCTAGGATCTTCATGCGCTTCCCCAACAGGGACATGGGTCAGACGACCACGACTGCCAGCTGGAATGTTATCAACCTTCTTTGCAGGGGTGAACTCCACGAGCAACAGTCTGCTGAGGGAAGTCATAGGAGTAATGTCTAGGTTGACCACAGGCATAGCAAGTGACACTTGTTGGACGATAACCAGTAGTGCCAGAAGATCCTCCTGAATTCTCTAGCTGAGCACTTGAAGTTCGAGTGCGGTTGTTAGAACCAGAAGGCCTTGGTGCATAAGGAGAATGAGGAACAACATTGTATGGAACAAAGATGCGGCGCTGCTTATTGCCCGAACCAGAACGTGAAGTACGCTCTTTAGGACTCTTACGAGTCTCCTCATACTCCACTTCCCCACTTTCTGCCTTCATAGTTTGTTAATAAGAGCTGAAAGATTACCAGTCCAGGAGATGAATATCACGACAGATTTCAGGATCTAGTCCCTTACGAAACAAAGCTTGCTTCTTAGCATCAGTAGAGACCTCTTCAAGAGCATAGCAAGCAAGACGATTGAAGTTGCGCTGGTAGTCACCCACAGAACCATTGCCTTGTTTCAGCTTGAGAAACTCCTCCCTCTTGAGATCCATCAGACCCTCTAGAATATGATAAGCTCGGAAGGCTTCAGTGAACTCTTCCCAAGTAACAACATGTTGGGCAGCTTGCATAGCCAATAAGTTTTCCCACTAGGAGCCAGCTGCTCCCTCTAGATGGTAGGCAGCAAAAGTCACCCAATCAACTTGAGCAACATGACCAACCTGAAGTTTGTGCTCCATGGTACGAAGCTAGTAGTCTACATCAAGTAGCTCAGTGGAATGGCTGAATACTGGTGGACTAAGACGTATGAAATCCTTGATACAGACTTGATTATTCTAGCGTTGAGCAGTGTTACGCTCAATCCTTTCAAGGAACCTAATGTTGTCAGCACGGTTGGCCTCATACATAGCGATGAGTTGGACCATTGATGGTGGTGGAGGAAGATTAGAAGGATCATCCTCATTCCTAGACCCACGAGCATGAGCACGAATGTGAGCTCGAGAAGTGTCACCCATCTTGTAAGAACAGAAGGACTCAGCCAAGGGATTCAAAGACAAAGGATACTAGATATAAAACATATCATCTCATCAAGCATGGTAGTATCAAACCGTACTAACGTATACACTAACCAGCTGACTTACAAAGCATAACAATGGCATGCTAAGATGATATTCATCCATCAAAACTGAGATAACTTGGAAACTTTAAGAGTATGATGTCTACGCACTTCTATTCTTGTAGACAGTTGTTGGGCCTCCAAGTCCAGTGGTTTGTAGAACAGCAACAAGTTTCCCTTTAGTAGATTACCCAAGGTTTATTGAACTCAGGGAGGAAGTGGTCAAAGGTATCCCTCTCAAGCAACCCTGCAATCAAGATACAAGAAGTCTTTTGTGTCCCCAACACACCCAATACACTTGTCAGGTGTATAGGTGCACTAGTCGGCGAAGAGATAGTAAAATACAAGTGGTATAGATATAAGACAACGGTGCCAGAAAATAGATTGATGGCGTGGAAGAGACTAAAGGCAAACTGAAATAAAGATGGCAGCAAGCAAACATGTAACAGATCTAGTTGCAAACAGTGTTTCAATGCTTAGAAACAAGGCCTAGGGATCATACTTTCACTAGTGAACACTCTCATATAAATATCTTCTCTTTATGATACTACTCTTAACTACTCTCCGGTTAGACACTCTAATCCATGGTAGGGCAATAACAGCACACCTCAAAGTAAGCCTTTCCCATCTAGATAACCCCACACTGTCACCTTGAGCACTAGATGGTTCCAACAAACACCACAATTTCATAAAGACATTCAACTCCAAATATAACTCATAACAAGTATTTGTAATCTCTAGCCTAAGTGCCACCATGGTGTGCACGCTGTCACTTTCACACACAAGGGGAGAGCAGGCATCTATTAAAGCACTTGAGTAGCAAGGTAGATCTACTTGATTATAAAGCTAATGATCACAATATGATCATGCATAGAGAGAGAGATGAACACATAGCTACCGGTAGAACCCTTAGCCTCGAGAGAGAACTACTCCCTCTTCATCATGGGAATCAACAATGGCGATGGAGATGGTGGTGGAGATCGATGGAGATGGCTCCGGGGCACTTCCCCGTCCCAGCAGGGTGCCGGAACAGAGACTTTCTGTCCCCCGAAGCTCGCCTTCGGTGGCGGCGACGCTGCAGAACTTCTCATGGCTAGAGGCTGGACGACTTAGAGTTTTTGCATGGGGAGCCATCTTATAGGCGAAGAGGCAAGGTTGGTGGGCGGCCAGGGGGCCCACACCACCTGGTGGCACGGCTAGGGCTAGCCCGCGACACTATATGGTGTGCCCACCCTGGTGCCCTACTCTGTCTCTGCTTCATGTTTCCGTGTTGCTTCGGGAAAAATAGGCATATTGGATTTTGTCCCGTCCAATTCCAAGAATATTCATTTTCTGACTTTCTAGAACGAAAAACAGAAAAGAATATGCAACTGGCACTGTGGCATCTTGTTAATAGGTTAGTACCAGAAAATGCATAAAAGTACCTCAAAGTGTGGACAAAGCAAAGAAAAGTAGATACTAAACAAGCATGGAACAGAAAAAATTATAAATACGTAAGCAACGTATAAACATCCCAAGCTTAACTCCTGCTCGTCCTCGAGTAGGTAAGTGATAAAAAGAAAGAATAATTTTTGAGGTGACATGCACCATCATAAACTTGATCAAAGTATTTGTAAAACATTGATAGCTAGGATCATAGTACTTCAACATAACATGAAAGATAAAGTTCTAAGAATAAGACATAGCAACTATGTTGCAACATGAAAAGTCACAAACAAAAGATTCACGAATAACAATGCTTTGCAAGACGTTTGTTTGTTTCACATAAAGAAAACATAGCATAGTGGCATTCAGCTTGTCCCTCATAGAGTAGCAAACAAACATGCATAGGACACCTTCAAAGTTTATAAGAGTGACTAGATACAAATAGTTTAAGAACAAGCAATATCAAAGTTATGCATCAATCAACAAGTCTTGGGAAAATGCACATAGAACTAAGAATGGCCACTATGCTCTCAAAATAGGTGCATAAATATAGAAGGTGGAGACTCAACATAAAAGTAAAAGAAAGGCCTTAATAGAAGGAAGCAGAGATTCAAGTTTCATAAAGAGCTTCCAAATATTATGGTACCTATTAGCTTTCAGCTCTCATTTCCCCTATCATAAGCATCTTGAAGTGATTAAGGTTAAAGTGAACAAACTATGGAGTATATGCTTGACAAAGTATAAGTTGGAAATCTCATGTCCCTTGAATACGAGGGACGCTCCTCATGCTATTCAAGTTTAGTTACCGCTAAGATCTTGCCATAGTAAGTACATGTGTATCATAGAGAACCTCCAACGGGGTACCCCTTGCCCGATGATACGGAAGAATCCCCATATCAAAATGACAAGGAAAGCAGACAACGAGCATCTCAGCAATCTTCTTATTTACCATGGGAAAATGGTGCTTTTTTCTCTCTTTCATCTTTTCTCATATCTCTTTTTTTTCTTTTCCTTTTCTCTTTTTCTCAATCTCTATCTCTTTTTTTATAAGAAGAATGCTTCATAGACAGCTCATTATGGTTACGCTGCAGGTTTCCACCATGACAGCATGGATTAGACCGGCGGCCCAGGCGTTTCTCTAACGCACATACATAACTCCATGGACTTACAAGCTCCCCTTTCATTTTACACCCACGACGTCCATAGACAAAATATCATGATATCAACTAGGTACAAAGTACAAGTGCAATGTTGAAAGCGTTCCCCATGACAACATGGTTCTGCTAATCCCCAACATATAAGTGTAAGCATATATAACATAGATGACACAATGGTTCAAGTTTATTAAGGGCAAGAAAAGTAAAGTGTGCCATCAAGTTCGTGAGAGCTTTAATCACTAGTTTTCTCATAACAAGTTTAATTTGGAAAGTAGATAAAAACATGAATATACTTGGAATAACAAATGCTAATAGGTATGGTGGACTCTTTGGAATAACTTGGTTTATTTGTTGTTGGATTCATGAGTGGAACTCATACTTGGTTATGGAGGCTAGCAAAAGACTGGGAGCGACCAACTAAGAGAGCAATAATGGACATAATCATGCAAAGCAACAAAACATCATTAATTAAAGCATAAAATGATTTACAAGTCAAAAACTAAAGGATCATAAAGGCTATGATGACTTGGGATAGTCATAACATGGTGTGAGCATGCACCAAGTGAACCCAAATAAAGCATCAAAGGAGAATACCACAATACTATGCTTTAATATGCTAAAACAACGCATGATTCTTCCAAGGCACATTAAGAAATCTCAATTTTTTATAACATGTCATGCTACAGCAAATATCACTAAGCACAAAGCCAAAACAATATCAAGCATGGCATGACAAAGCATAGGACACAGTCAAAAACAAGCTCCTTTTACCACTTAAGCATGAACTTTTCCTACTCTTTTCCAATCCAAACCAAACTATTTGAAATCCACTGTATGAAAGAGGGGGTCCAACCAATTTATTCAGCAAACTAAGAGACCAAGAAAACAAAAACCAAAAAAAAAAAAGACGCTCCAAGAACAACACAACTGTGCATGAAACAATAAAAATGAAGTGTTTGGAAGAACCTGAGATTTTTATTGATGAAGAAGGGGTTGCCTTGGGCATCCCCAAGCTTTGACGCTTGTACTTCTTGGATATTTCTTGGGGTGACATGCGTGGCATCCCTAAGCTTGAGCTTTAGCACATTCTTCATCTCATTACATCACTCTTTCCATACACCTGAAAATTTTCCTTCATACAAAACTTCACACAAACTTTATTAGCAACATTAGTGCACTCAAGATAATAAGTCTTTGGGTTCAGTTTGAACACCAATAAAACTTCCATTAAAACACAAGATACTGTAGAACTTCCCTCAAAAAGCTCAATTCCCCAAAGAGAACTCAAAAAGGAATCAACAAGAAGCAAATGCAAATAATGGCAGAAATCTGTCAAAACAGACCAGCAGGTAAAAACCAGTTTTTTCGAAGACCTTCTGTTGCTCAAATCGAAAAGTGTTGAAGTAACAAAAGTTAGATAACAACCTGGGGCAAGAGAACCAAAATTCACGCCTCAAACCGACGTACAGAGATTTTACACGAATTTTTACAGTGAAGCACAAAAATCTGTTTTGGGACAGCAACTTTCCCAAGCATTACTTCTCTCTCATTAGAGGTAATTCTTGGCACAAAACGTAAATAAAAATGATAAGGAGCAGTTATTACAGAGGTAATACCTTCCTAGACTCATCTAAAACTTTTGGGTTATCTCCCAATAAGTACTTTTATTTAACGCCTTTAAGTTAGGCATGATAATTTCAATGATGCTCAGATAAGAAATATGAATTTAGAGTAAAAGAGAGCATCAAGAAGAAAATATAAAACACATTTGAGTCTAACCCACTTCCTATGCATAGGAATCTTGTAAAGAAACAAGTCATGAAAGCATAAAGAAATAAGCATAGTAAAGCAAAACAAGTGCAACTTCAAGACTTTCAACATAAAGAGGGGAAGCTTAATATTATTAAGATGCATAAAACCATGTTTCCCTCTCTCATAATAACTTTCAGTAGCATCATGAATAAAATTAACAATATAACTATCACATAAAACATTTTTATCATGAGCCACATGCATATAACAATTATTACTCTCCATATAAGCATAGTCATTATTATTAATTATGGTGGGAGCAAATTCAACAAAATAGCTATCGTTATTATTCTCATCACCATAATCATCAAATATAGGAGGCATATTGTAATCATAATTAATTTTCTCCTCAATAGTAGGTGGACTGTGAATATCATATTCATCGTTGTAATCATCATAAATTGGAGGTTTTGTATCATCATAAGCAATAGAATAGCTATCTTCCAAAGTTGGGGACCTAAAAAGATCATTTTCATAAAAACTAGCTTCCCCAAGCTTATACTTTTCCATAGCATTAGCAATAATGGTGTTCAAAGAATTCATACTAATAATATTGCTATTAGCATGCAAATAAAGTTCCATAGGTTTTTTAATTTTCTCTTCAAACACTTCAAGTCCTAACTCAAGATAAATACTATAAAGCTCTCTAATTTTGTTGTTGTTTTCTATTACAGCCTAACTAGTCAAAATAAAACAATAAACAAAAAGACAAAATTGCAGAATCTAAAGGAAATAACTTCGAGCACTCACACCGGAGGATGTGAGTACCTTTTACCTTACGTCCCCAGCAACGGCGCCAGAAAATAGCTTGATGTCTATGCACTTCTATTCTTGTAGACAGTTGTTGGGCCTCCAAGTGCAGAGGTTTGTAGAACAGCAGCAAGTTTCCCTTAAGTGGATTACCCTAGGTTTATCGAACTCAGGGAGGAAGTGGCCAAAGTTATCCCTCTCAAGCAACCATGCAATCAAGATACAAGAAGTCTCTTGTGTCCCCAACACACCCAACACACTTGTCACGTGTATAAGTGCACTAGTTTGGCGAAGAGATAGTAAAATACAAGTGGTACAGATATAAGACAACAGTGCCAGAAAATAGCTTGATGGCGTGGAAGAGACTAAAGGCAAACTGAAATAAAGATTGCATCAACCAAACATGTAATAGATCTAGTTGTAAACGGTGTTTCAATGCTTAGAAACAAGGCCTAGGGATCATACTTTCACTAGTGAACACTCTCATATAAATATCTTCTCTTTATGATACTACTCTTAACTACTCTCCGGTTGGACACTCTAATCCATGGTAGGGCTATAATAGCACACCTAAAAGTAAGCCTTTCCCATCTAGAAAACCCCACACTGTCACCTTGAGCACTAGATGGTTCCAACAAACACCACAATTTCATAAAGACATCCAACTCCAAATATAACTCATAACAAGTATTTGTAATCTCTAGCCTAAGTGCCACCATGGTGTGCACGCTGTCACTTTCACACACATGGGGAGAGCAGAGAATTATTAAAGCACTTGACTAGCAAGGGAGAACTACTTGATTACAAAGCTCATGATCACAATATGATCATGCATAGAGAGAGAGAGTTGAACACATAGCTACCGGTAGAACCAATAGCCTCGAGAGAGAACTACTCCCTCTTCATCATGGGAATCAGTAATGGCGATGGAGATGGTGGTGGAGATCGGTGGAGATGGCTCCGGGGGCACTTCCCCATCCCGACAGGGTGCCGGAACAGAGACTTTCTGTCCCTCCGAATCTCCCCTTCTATGGCGAAGGCGCTGCGGAACTTTTCGTGGCTGGAGGCTGGACGACTTAGTGTTTTTGCATTGGGAGGCATCTTATAGGCGAAGAGGCAAGGTCGGTGGGCGGCCAGTGGGCGGCCAGGGGGTCCACACCACCTGGTCACGTGGCCAGGGCTAGCCCGTGCCACCATATGGTGTACCCACCCTAGTGCCCTACTCCGTCTATGCTTCGTGTTTCCGTGTTGCTCCGGGAAAAATAGGCATATTGGCTTTTGTGACTAACCTATTAACAAGATGCCACAGTGCCAATATTCTTGTTAATAGGTGAGTCAGAAAATGACTAACCTAGAAAACGTGCAACTGGCACTGTGGCATCTTGTTAATAGGTTAGTTCTAGAAAATGCATAAAAGTACCTCAAAGTGTGGACAAAGCAAAGCAAAGTAGATACTAAACAAGCATGGAACATCAAAAATTATAGAAACGTTAGCAACGTATCAGAGTAGCAACCGGATACAGAGTACTTAGAACAGAACCACCCAGAAACCGTAGATCCTCAAGTTTGAATTGATAGGTGAGAGAAGAAACCTTTTCAAACCAAATAGGATAAGATGACTCAGCATTAGAGTAACTCTAGATAAGTAATAAAAAGAATCCTAGTCAGACTTTTTGCAATTAATTTTCAGCTTTCAGATAGTTTTCTCAACTTGTAGACTCAACGTCGACCAATACTAAGGGTTTCCTATAGGCAGTCTTGCTCTGATACCAAAAACTATAACACCATCGGGATTAGGGTTAAACAAACCTCAGAGTTATGTCTGAGATAAACTTAACTCCATCCTCGGGAGCACACAATGTAACTTCCGATAATACTACAAAACACAGAGACATCAACAACATAAGTTTAAACTCTTAACAGAGTAAGATATCAGATTATTACAAACCAGGGGTCACAAACCCAACATTACAACAAGAAGCGAAAGCAAATTAGGTTGTTCTAAAATCTAATTTAACAAAGGGCCTAAGAGGACATTAACTTAAGCGACGTCCCTCCCATAGTCTCAGGATGCTGCCTGGGAACCCCAAACTACTCGTCGACTTCAATGAAGAAACCACCATCGGGAACACCATCATATGTAGTAAAAAAACAATGGCGCAAGGCTGAGTACGAGAATTTTACTCCGCAAGACTTAGATAACCTAGTATCTACATGCGCCGGCTAGAGAGGATTTAACTGGAGGTATTTTGCATAAAGCAAACTTTATTTTAGAACTAGAAGAATAGAGGCTCGTCTACTCATAATATTTTAAAAGGGATAAGAGATCGAAACTCTATCTTGGTGATCATATCTTGATAACCATCAAATATCATCCTCTGAATTCACCAACTGGATTCACCCCCTCGATCCCCGAGGAAGCAATTCTGGACCACCTCTTAGTTGCCAGGTTTTAAAATTAGGTTATAGTTCTCTATGATCTTAGAATCCATCACCAAGTCGTCTGTAACCGTGGACATGGCTTTTCGAAAAGATTTAACCCTGCAGGGTGTACAACTTTACCCGCACGACCAACCATCTCTTAATGCCACTAGTAAAGGGTACTTCCCTTGTGCGCTGGTAGATGGCGATTGAACATGACCTTTACCCTGCTTTCACCTAGATCCATGAGCCACCAATAAAGGGTATTCCGTCTGCTATAGTCGTCTGCACTCTCAGCTCGGTCCCAATCTCAATGTCCCAGAATCTAGAGTCTAGCCCCATAGAGCCCCCCTTCTTGGACACGGCCTATATGCGATCAACATTGAAATGCATGGCGAATAACTATCGAGGGGGGATTCCACGCCCCCGTGTGGCTATACGCTCGGTCTTAGTTCCGAAGGCAAGAACTCGGGTCCTAGTGGTGGCGAGTATGGGACTACGAATACCACATCCAACGGTGGCCTCCCATACTGGCCTTAGCATGTGTAACTTCAACCTCACATCTCATCTCCTCATCATGCCATACCAGATTCATTTGCTTCTCCGATTCATAACCAAATGGATCGGACTCAAGTACTAAGCATGGCTAAGCTCATCTCGTAACAACAGCTCTAGCAATGCTCTTATGCCAAACCTAGGTATGCTAGGAGCAGTGGATCAGGTAGTATAGGCTAAATGGGGTAAACATGCAACATATAGGATACTCTAACTATCGGCAAAAGACCACTTGGAATCGTATGGACCATAGCAAGAATGTAAATACTTTATAAAACATAGGTTCAGAATGAGAGGCTACGCTTGCCTTGTTGTCTTTCAGTGAACTGATAAGGATCTTCAGAAGTGTTGACTTCGGGCTCGACTTCAGATCCTATCACGAAGAACCAATACCAGAAAGAAAGGCAACATTCAAGACATGGCATAATGCAATGCTCAAACAATATGAGTGACATGACATTTTAATGCTTAAAAAGTAGCCCTAGGATAAGATCACCAAATTAAATGGAGTTGAAATGCTCAAACTATAGCATGCTAATAAAACCCATAATTAAAGAAAGAGTTCGAATTGCTCTCCTACTAAAACAGTGTTGTAGTTGATTCAAGCATGTATGATTGCGACATAAATTGATAAAGCTTAAGTTTCTGAAGATTTTGACATCTCATTTGTATTTTTCGAAGTTAGTACGAATTATTTATGATTTTGACAAGTTCCCTGTATTTTCTGAAAAGGGAAATTTGCGGAAAACGAAAATAGTATGTGAAATCCTCTAAAATTATCTGAAACAGGTCTCACTATCCTTTTAGGAAGAACTGAGTTAGAACTAAATATCATAGCTACTACACAGAAAACATGTTACAACAACTACATCTAAACAGTAGGGCTAAATAAGCTGATGGCTTTATGGGCTAAAGCTTTATTCCTCAAAACCTGAACATAGACAAAGAACGACAGCAGTGCTCTGAGCACCAAAAAAATCTTTCAGACAATTACTGGATTTCGAAATTACATGGTTAAATTTGAAAAATATTTGCACAAGAGGAAATGCACTTTTAATTGGGATATACAGGTAACCGATTATTCTTTGCTAGAAGGGGAAGTGTCTAGCTCAACATGAGTTATACAAAAACCGTACTAGCAGTCAACCTGATATGTATATATATGTATATGAGGACAAGAGGAAGCAAAACTGAACATTTTACACCTCTGACCGCGAGAACAAAGTAGGAGCATGTATGACTCACAAAAGCTAACACTATCAAGGTTATGTGGACACTTGAACTATATTCCATAACTTCTATTTCCCCCACTAAGAGCATCTCCACTCGGGGGTCCTCAAAGGCCCCCCAAAGGCCTATGAGGGATGCCGGCGCCAAAAAACGCGCCCAGCCGCGGCCCTCATTCTAGAATTTCTGTCGGCGCAGCCCAATTATTAACCCGGCGGCCCCAGGCGAAACCCTATCTACAGGGAGGCAAGCGAGGGCGCCGGAGGGGAATAAAATATTGCCCAGTCAAGCCACGCACCATTCAGCCACCACGCGTCGGCCGAATGTGGCTGCCACCGCGTTCCCGCCAGTTCCTTCCCGCAAGTTCCACTGCTTCCCGCCAGTTCCTTCCCACCAGATCCACTGCTTCCCGCCTCAACTTCCCGCCATTTCCGGCTACATAGGCCACGACCGCTATTGCCATAGCTCAGATCTATACGCAATGTCATCCTCCAACCCCCCCCCCCCCCCCCACACACACTAACATACGCTGAGACGGAGGCGCTGTGCGCCTCCCACTACCCTGCCCGCCGGGGTACGGGTGCCCTCCGGGCTAGAGGTTGAGCACCGGTGGCGTGCTAGTCCCGCCCATCCCTCAAGGTGCTGCCCGCCGGATGGCCATCACCAACCACTACTACGGTGACCTCACGTCGGAGCAGCGGATGGACACCAACTGGGACCCCGGCAACGCGGCCACCTGGAACGCCTTGTTCGCGAACCATCACGAGCGACAGCTCGCCATGTACGATGGGGACGGTCCGTCGCCCGTCAACAACAACGAGGAGGGCCGCAGGCTATGGTGGGGCGCCCAGACTCTTGCCGGCATTATGGACCACATAATGTCGGGCGACTATCCCCGCCTCCGGTACCCGCACTTCCAGCGGAAAAATGGCGGAGTTCGTGTGGTGTTCTGGGATCCTCTTTCCCCGTGCACGATGCTACACCTGGACCGGATGTTGGAGGCTCTGCCGAAGCCTCAGCCGGAGCCGCAGCCGGAGTGGGTGGTCCCTCCGGAATATGCCATGGCGGCGCGCCAGCAGAGGCGTCTCGGCGACCCGGAAGAATTTCCGGGCCAGTATTTGGCCATTCACGCATCGCTCGAACCGATGCCGCCGGGGGACACCTGGTGGCGGAAGGAGGAGCAAGCCTACCGTGCGCGTGGCGGAGGCAACGGCAAAGGCTGCAGCCATTGCGGGCACCGGTCCCCAAAGCTACGATCATTCTCCGGCAATCGTGCGATGTGATGCGATCGTGGGTGGCCAACGCCGCCGAGGCCTAAGCGCGCGCCGACCGACGACGAAGACGACGGCTCCTACGACGACCACGAGGTCGAGTACTTCAGGGCTAGGCACGATTATGACTAGTTTTCTATTTTTACCATGTAATAAAATTATGTTTTCCCTATTTAATATTATTTTATTAAAATGTGTGTTTACTTTAGGAGGGGGCACGGCTAAGAAGGCGGTGCCCCCCATTTCTGATTTCGCGTCGGCGGCCCCCCATACAGGCCAAAAACAGGCTGCGCCAGAGCCGGTATGGGGGTTACGAGTGGAGATGCTCTAAGATTCACTCACCATGCACCAGATTCGTACATGAGGAAGAAAAAGACCAAGCTATTTCTGAACCAGCGTATGCACCAGCACAACATCAGACAAGTTGCAAAAGAAAATAGGCCAAAGAAAAAATTCTATTCGTGGAACACCAACAAAATTTACCTGAACCGAATTGTTCCTAACTCAGATTTGTGATGGGGATTGGTGTAACATCTCAAAAATATTAAACAATATTATGTAGTTCTAATCACCCAAGTTTAGGGTTAACAAAAACTTTTATTTATTAAACTGCATATGAATGCATGTGTGAGTTCTATTAATGCATGAATGTTTGCTATGTCATGTTTGATTGCTACAAATGATAAGGATTAGTTTAAAGATGACTACCACATCATCTAGATCATTTCCAAGCAAAATCAAATGAAAAGAAAATCAATTGTGAAGCATATGATCATATGGTCACTTTTGCCAAAGTTAACCACTAGCCCACTTTGGGCCTCTCTAGTAAAAGATTCCCAACAGAAAACTATTCTACTTCTTTGTACCCCTTGCTGGAACAAGTAAAGATGAACCCAAGCAAACTTAACAAATCTACAGAAGCCAAGTTTAAATCAATTTGAGAGGCAATTCAAAATTGAATCAAGTATAGATGCATAGATCATCACTTTTGAAAAACCACTCAAACCTCCATCACTTGACAATTCCTAGCAACCAGAGACTACCAAGCATGTGACCAGCTCACCCACCAAAAATCATGGAAAATTTTGAAGATTAAGTTCATGCGGCCATTTAGTCGAATACTTAGCAAACAGAGTACAAACTCAACAACTATCTACTGTTTTGATTCAATCTTGTGCTAAATCTTGTACTGCAATCAACCTCAATTACTGACACATGATCATTCCCGGTACTTGGTTGTGCAAAGGAGAAACCTCACTTACCAAAATGACTAGTTCCATGACCTTATTGAGCATGCCATGCCGGTCGACCATGGACTAGTCGGCTCACGCCGCGCCTCCGTCTCCCACGATGCCTAGCTACTAGCCGTGACCTCACCGCCCCTCTCTGTCCACCCCTTGACCAACAACAAGAAATGGAGAAGCTAGAATATCCGCGCCCATTTAAGTCTCTGCCATGCCGAGAGCACGATGGAGAACTGAAGCCGCCTCGCGCACACACTCCGCGCCTTGATACATCCATTTTGCATCACTATTCTATGTCTTAATTCACTATTATTCATTGATATATTTCGTATTGAGAGGTGATACTTATGTTATTTCGTCTGTTTTTGCATGGTTGATGACTTTTGGAGCATGGACCGCTGAAGTCAGGATTCTGATGGAAAAGGTGTTGTTTGGAGGCAAAATTCGCGAAGATTAGAAAATCCGGGAAAGTATACGAAAAATCCTATTTTTCCAGAAGACTAAGGATGCCAGAAGACGGAGTGGAGATGGGGCACATGGGGCCCACACCACCCCCTAGCGTCGGTAGCCCTAAGTCACGCCAGCAGTTGGTGTGGCTGCCCTGGCCCACCTCTGGCTCTCCCCTCTGGCGTATATCATCCTCCCGAAACCCTAAGACTCGAAGAGAGACCACAGAAAGATTCGGCCGCCTCTGCGGGGTGGAAAACACCGAGAAAGAAAGATCTCTCCAGCAGACAGATTTCTGCCGAGGGAATTCCTTCCTGGAGAGGAGAGATTGTCGCCATCCACACCACCATCAAGCTGGACTTCATCGGGATCATCATCATCATCACCACCACCATCATCACCATTAGTAACCTCATCACCATCTCCATATTGCTGTAACAATTGTGTTGAATCTTGCACTAGTTCATAGGGGAAACTTTCCCGGTGTTGATTACGCTTTGTAGTTGATGCTATTGAGTGAACCTTTGAATTATTGTTTATGTTCAGATTGTTATAGACCATTATTCCATCTCTGATCATGATCCATATGATGTCTTGTGAGTAGTTCGTTTTGTTCTTGAGGACATGGGAGAAGTCATGTTGTTAGTAGTGGAGTTGTGTTGAGAAAGATTCAATAGTTTGATATTTAAGTTGTGGTGTACTTCTTCTAGTGGTGTCATGTGAACGTCGACTACATGACACTTCACCTATATGGGCCTAGGGGAACGCATTGTGTATTTGGCTACTAATCGTAGGGGTTGCCGGAGTGACAGAAACCTGAACCCCCGTTAGGAAACAATTGCACAAGGGACGTAAGGGTCTTAGAGTTTAAAGTTGTGGTTAGGTTTCTACCTTAATTACTTTCTTGTAGTTATGGATGTTTGTAAGGGGTATAATCACGCGTATGTATTAGTCCTGGATAGGTCGGTACATTAGCATAGGTTCACCCACACAACACTTAGAAAGCTAAAGAAGATTAATCAACTATATGAAGCGAAAGCACTTGACAGTCTTCCCATGTGTCCTCGAGAACGTTTGGTCGTCTTAAGTAATACAACCGGCTTGTCCTTTGCTGCATAAAAGTTTGGGCCACTTGCATTTATTCCTACTGTCTTTTATTTACTTGTACTTTGTTTACTTGCTTTATCGAAAACCCCTAATAATCCGTTTGCTAAGTATTTGTAGAGAATTCCTGATCCATACCACTAGCCAGCACCTTCTGCTCCTCGTTGGGTTCGATACTCTTACTTATCGAAAATACTGCGATACACCCCCTATACTTGTGGGTCATCAAGACTATTTTCTGGTGCCATTGCCGAGGAGTGAAGCGCTATTGGAGAGTGGAACTAGTAAAGGAAACTTCTACTGTGAGTATTGTTTACTTCTGCTAGGTACTTTATTTTCGTTATGCATAATTCGCTGAGTTTCTTATTTGGTAATGCTACTAGCACTGCTAAGGTAGTAGATAAGCCACCACCTGCTAAGAATGATGTTTTCAAAATACCTACAAGAATTATTGATCGTGTTATGGATAACTACTATGTTGGGGATGGAACTGTCCATCCCAATGATCATTTGCTTTTTATACACGAATTATGCGGGTTGTTCAAGTGTGGAGGTATTGCTACAGATCAAGTTAAGAAGAAGTTATTCTCATTATCGCTGAAAGGAAGAGCTGAATAATGGTATAAGCTGCTGAAGAATGGTCAAGCTCTGGAATGGGAGGAAATAGTGCCTCTCTTTTATTTAAAGTTTTATCCTCCTAGTGAGATTCATAAATATTGGAATCAAATATACAACTTTTTGCCTCTTGATGGAGAGAGTACAACTCAAGCTTGGGGGAGATTGAAGTTACTAATGCTCAAATGTCCCATTCATGAGATCCCCAACTATATTATTATCAATAAATTTTATGCAAGGCTCCCTCTACATGACAAGGATTTATTGGATGCTTCTTGTGCTAGATCATTCACTTGCATGAAAGAAGAAGCTAAATGGGATCTTCTGGACCGTATTCAAGATAATGCGGAAGCTTGGGAGAATGACAAAGGTAGAGAGTCAGGTATAAATTATGATTATGAATGCATTGAATCTTTTATGGAAACTGATGACTTTCAAAATATTAAAAATGCTTATGGTCTAGACTCTCAAGCTATTGCTTCTTATTTTAAGGCTTTTGCTTCCTACATTGAAGTTCCTAAAAAGAAGTGGAATAAGTATCATGAACCTTATAAAGATTTTGCTAAGAGTGTTCCTGCAAGAAATACTGAAGTTTATACTGCTAATCGTGTTTTACCTGAACCTTACATTGAGAAAATCCCTTTCCCAGTTAAGGTAAAAGGAACATTCTATGATAGCTAGTATGGTTAATGAAAGTACAAGTAAAGCTGTTGAACCTGATAATCAAATGGTTGATGAACCTATAATAGTAAATGTGAAAGACTTTGTCACTAAATATGAAAAAGAGTGACACACTATCCTTGGTAAGGATACCTCTAATATTGTTTCACATAGTAGTGTTATGAGAGCTAGTATTCCTGTGTTTTCTGTTAGAATAAGTGATCATTGCTATGATGGCCCTTGTGATAGCTATATTGTTAAATTTATGCATGATACTGAAAGTTACTATGAGAGAGGTAAAAGTGTTCTTATGCATCTCAATAATATCAAGTTTCCTCGTTTTATGCTGAGAGTTTTTATGTTGCACTTCTTTTGCCTTCTTATGCAAGTTACCTCTGGTTTCGACAACTTGTTTACAAAATTCCCTTGCATAGGAAGTGGGTTAGACTTAAATGTGTGTGTGTGTTTTTGCTTCTTAATGCTCTCTTTCGCTTCAATTCATATTCCTATGTGAGCATCTTCAAAATTGTCATGCCCATCTTAATGGATATAAAGAAAGAGCTTTTTGGGAGACAACCCAATTTGTTTTTGCTTTCAGTTTGTTTTTGTTTCTTTGAGTCTTGGAAGTTATTACTTCAGTAATAACCGCTCCTTATCTGTTTTGTTTGTATTTTGTGTCAAGATCAACCTCTAATGAGAGAGAAGTAAGATTTGGGGAAGTTGCTGTCCCGAAACAAATTTTCGTTCTTCACCGTAAAAATTCGTAAGAGATCTATGTATATCGGATTGAGCTGTAATTGTTTGTGCTTCTGCCCCAGGTTGTTATTTAACCTTCGTTAGTTTTGCACTTTTTGATTGGAGCAACATAAGATTTTCAAAAAAATTGATCTTTACCTGCTGGTCTGTTTTGACAGATTTTGCCACTCTTGCATTTGCTTCTTTATTCTATTTCCTTTTGAATTCTTTTGGGTTTTCGGAAGGAGTTGCTACAGTAGCTTTGTTTTGATGGTTTTCAGTTGAAGTTGGACTCAAAAGGTTTTATCACTTCACTTATACTAATGTTGTTAATGAGAACTGTGTGAAGTTTTGTGTGAAAGAAATTTCCAGGAAGTGGAGATAATGGTGTCATAAGGAAGAGAAGGGTTTTATGACTCAAGTACTAAGTGTATGAACATAAAGATATTGATGTTATTCAAGTGGTGACTCCGGAAGAATCTACTAGATACAAAATTCAGAGACCTGTAGAGTCTGTTTTCAAAAAGGTAACAGTTCTGGTAAGAAAAGTTCCGCGAAAATACAATCCAACTATATTTTTGCAGTTTTCAGTCAATAAGGAAAGCTATGAAGCGAAAAAGGGACGGAAACGGAGCCAGGGTGGCTCACACCACCCTATGGTGCGGGCCTTCCCCTAGCCGCGCCACCAGGTGGTGAGTCCACCCCGGACTCCAACTCTGACTCGTTTTCACCCAGTACCTTCCTCTTGTTATGAAACTTCGTAATATATAACCCCCGGATCTTCCGAGGTTCGTATATCGTGTTTTCGTCTTGTTTTTGTTTCGATTTGTTTCTGCCAGGACATACTCTTTGAAGAATTAGAAGCACAATGGTGTCCGCCAAGGATAAAGGGAAGGAGCCTATGGAGGAAGACCTCCAAGACCCCGGGAAGGAGAAAGAGATCAAGAGTGAAGGTGAAATGGAGCAAGGCCAACATCCGCACACCGGCACTACCGTTGCAAGCATTGGAGTGGTGACAAAACCTGCCAGGGTTAGAAGGACGGCACAGATGCAGACTGGGGGGAAAGCTTCCCATCACAGTCTGGCTCCACGGTCACTTTCTCCACACACCAAGAATCCCTTCCATACCTTTATCCATAACCATGTAGGAAAAAGAAGACTCCAAGAGGGAAGAACGAAAAAGAATCACAAGAGCTGGGAACCACAAACTAAAATGATCATGAGCCATATTGAGCACAACTCGGAGTTGATTCGTACTCTCACCTTCGAGATAGAGGACTTGGAGAAACTGATTAGAGAGCTCATTGAGAGGATACCACCACCACCAAAGGAGTAATTCGACATCAGGTTTGGCATCCCCTTGGTTTGTTCCAAGCTTCGGGAGTGCCGCGGTATCACATCACTATCTTCTATCTTTTTGCCTTATTAGTAGAGTCATATCATGAATAGAGGAGTTATTATGTAGGATGGTTTGCATTATGGAAGTGTCCCCTCTCTCGTTATATATGTATACCTTGGTGTGAGTTTCCGTTATGGAATATTAATGAGAAGTTCTATCATTCAGTCTTTTGCATAGCTTATATTAGTTTTCAATTCGTGGTTATATGATTGATCTTGTTGTTAGTATTGGTATCACTTTGGGATCATTGAGTTAATTTAGTTGGTTTTGGCAAACCTGGCTCGGTCAGTAGCAACACTATTTTTGAGAGTTGAAAGAAAAGATAGAAGTACTCTAGAGAAAAATAATTTCATCATCTTTCTTTCTTGATTTGCTTATAAGTCTAGTATTCTCTACTTAAGATCTTTTGTGCTTCCAAGGAAGATTTCATGTTTGAATTTATCACTTGTATGTTTGGTTGTTTCCTTCAACTCTTATACTTGCTACCCAGCCTTGCTAGCCAAAAACATGTACTGAGAGGGAATTCTTCTCGTACATCCACTTCCTTAAACCAAAACCTTTTCCATTTGTGTCCACCATACCTACCTAGTAGCATTATTGCTATTCCAAGTAAATTCTTGTTTTATCTACCTCCCAAATTAAACTTGTTATGTGAAAATTAGTGATTAAAGCTCTCACGAACTTGATGGCACACTTTAATTTCTTGCAATTAATAAACTTGAACCATTGTGCTCACCTATGTTGCGTATATGGTTGCGCTTTGTAAGTTGTGGATTAGCCGAACCATGCTGTCATCGGGAACACTTTCAACATTGCACTGGTACTTTGTACCAAGTTGATATCATGTTCTTTTGTCTATGGATGTCGTCGGTGTGAAATGAAAGGGGATCTTGTAAGTCCATGGAGTTATGCATGTGTGTTAGAGAAACGCGTGGGCCACTGGTCTAATCCATGCTGACATTGTGGAAACCTGCAGCGTAACCATAACGAGTATCTATGAAGCACTCTTCTTATAAGAAAAGAGTCTGATATTGAGAAAAAAGAGAAAAGGAAAAAAAGAGATATTATGAAAAGAGGAAAGAGAAAAAAGCACCATATCCATGGTAAATAAGAAGATTGATGAGATACTTGTTGTCTGCTTGCCTTGTCATTTTGATATGGGGATTCTTCCGTATCATCGGGCAAGGGGTACCCCGTTGGCGATTCTGTATGATACACATATGCTTACGATGACAAGAACTTACCGGTGACTAAACTTGAGTAGCATGAGGAGCGGCCTCGTATTCAAGGGACATGAGATTCTCAACTTACAACTTGTCAATGCATATCCTCATATTTGATCACTTTAACCTTAATCAACAAAAGATGCCTATGATAGGGGCAATGAGAGTTGAAAGCTAGTAAGTATCATAATTTTTGGGAGCTCTTTATGAGACTTGCAATCCCTGCTTCCCTCTTTGAAGGGCCTTTCCTTTTTACTTTTCAGTTGAGTCTTTAAACCTATTCCCTTCTACCTCAGCAAGTATTTTGAGTTGTTGTGTTTCATTCATTCATATGATGATTTATTCAATCATGTCTTATGTTCCTTGTTTTGCACATTGCTCTTATCTTAATGTTTACTACTTTGAAAGCTATCATTGAAAACTAGTTAGTTGTGAACTCCAACAAATTATCAACTAGTCTTCGACCAAGAGCTAAGTTTGCCATTACCAATTATGATTCACTTTATGTATCCTTATTCTGTTTCCTTTACTTATTACAAGTTGAGTTATATAATAGTGAGTTTACTTCTATTATGATCTATGTATTTGATGAATGTGATGCTTCTTGTCTGTATTCTTTTATCGACTCTTCACTCCATAAACCTGAGGCCATGTTTATTGAGCTCAGTTTCGCTTGGGGACAAGCGAAGTATAAGCTTGGGGGAGTTGATACGTCCATTTTGCATCAGTATTCTATGTCTTAATTCACTATTATTCATTGATATATTTCGTATTGAGAGGTGATACTTCTGTTATTTCATCTGTTTTTGCATGGTTGATGACTTTTGGAGCATGGACCGCTGTAGTCAGGATTCTGATGGAAAAGGTGTTGTTTGGAGGCAAAATTCGCGAAGATTAGAAAATCCGGGAAAATATACGGAAAATCCTATTTTTCAGAAGACTAAGGATGCCAGAAGACGGAGTGGAGATGGGGCACATGGGGCCCACACCACCCCCTGGCGTCGGTAGCCCTAGGTCACGCCAGCAGTTGGTGTGGCTACCCTGGCCCACCTCTGGCTCTCCCCTCTGGCGTATATCATCCTCCCGAAACCCTAAGACTCGAAGAGAGACCACAGAAAGATTCGGCCGCCTCTACGGGGTGGAAAACACCGAGAAAGAAAGATCTCTCCAGCAGACAGATTTCTGCCGAGGGAATTCCTTCCTGGAGAGGAGAGATTGTCGCCATCCACACCACCATCAAGCTGGACTTCATCGGGATCATCATCATCATCACCACCACCATCATCACCATTAGTAACCTCATCACCATCTCCATATTGCTGTAACAATTGTGTTGAATCTTGCACTAGTTCATAGGGGAAACTTTCCCGGTGTTGATTACGCTTTGTAGTTGATGCTATTGAGTGAACCTTTGAATTATTGTTTATGTTCAGATTGTTATAGACCATTATTCCATCTCTGATCATGATCCATATGATGTCTTGTGAGTAGTTCGTTTTGTTCTTGAGGACATGGGAGAAGTCATGTTGTTAGTAGTGGAGTTGTGTTGAGAAAGATTCAATAGTTTGATATTTAAGTTGTGGTGTACTTCTTCTAGTGGTGTCATGTGAACGTCGACTACATGACACTTCACCTATATGGGCCTAGGGGAACGCATTGTGTATTTGGCTACTAATCGTAGGGGTTGCCGGAGTGACAGAAACCTGAACCCCCGTTAGGAAACCATTGCACAAGGGACGTAAGGGTCTTAGAGTTTAAAGCTGTGGTTAGGTTTCTACCTTAATTACTTTATTGTACTTATGGATGTTTGCAAGGGTTATAATCACAAGTATGTATTAGGCCTGGATAGGTCGGTACTTTATCACAGGTGCACCCACACAACACTTAGAAAGATAAAGAAGATTAATCAACTATATGAAGCGAAAGCACTTGATAGTCTTCCCATGTGTCCTCGAGAACGTTTGGTCGTCTTAAGTAATACAACCGACTTGTCCTTTGCTGCATAAAGGATTGGGCCACTTGTTGCATTTATTCCTCCTGTCTTTTATTTACTCGTACTTTGTTTACTTGCTTTATCGAAAACCCCTAAAAATCCGTTTGCTAAGTATTTGTAGAGAATTCCTGATCCATACCACTAGCCAGCACATTCTACTCCTCGTTGGGCTTGACACTCCTACTTATCGAAAATACTGGGATACACCCCCTATACTTGTGGGTCATCACGCCTCGCACTCTCCGCGCGTACCCGCAAGTGCCGTGTGACCAGTGACCTCCCAGACACGATGACTCGCCGCCACACGCCCCGTGACTACCGTACTCAATGACGAACACCTCTGTACTTGAACAGAGCGCCGACGTTGCCCGACCGACTGAGACCGCCCCTTGACGTGCCATCACGCGCGTGACGATCCCCGCAGTCCACTGCGTCGACCCATGCCATCCTCCATGCCTAGCTCGACCTGTAGCAGTGTCGCCGATGAGCCCGACCAGGCCGCCCTGCCTCCAATGTCGGTGTATAAATAGGAGCCACCCCAGACCTCAATCGGCACACCATTTCACTCCCCACTCTCTCAGAAACATCACCGACCCTTCCCCGCAGCAAGGCGAGCACCACCCCGCCAGAATTTAACCGGAGCCCGCCGCTGCATTGAAGGAAGGGCGTCATTGATTGGACCCACCCCAGGATCGGACGCGACCACCAATCGATTCGCCGTCGTCTACCAGCCCATTCGCCCCTATCGCCGAACCTAGTTGTGTTTAGAATGTCGCCGGAGCAGTTCGACGTGGACGATGAGCCTCGGTCGTAGATCCTATTCTAATCGTAGCGATGAGAAGCGCTGATAACGTTTCGGTTAGATAGAGCCGCTGACACGGGGGACCAACTTGTTAGCTGCTGGCTTCCCGCACCTTGTGCAGTTGGGCCAGCCCATTTCTTTTCCTGCGCAGAGCCTAGCGATTCAAATAGAAATTTGCCATTTAGTTAAAAACCCTATTCAGTAGCTATATCAAAAATTCAATTCAAAGAGTTGTACTGAACCAAATTGCATGATTCCAATTTTGGTAGAAAGGTATTGAAAATATCTAATCACTCCCATTAGATTCAAACCATTTTAAATGGTAGATCACCAATAGTAAAAATAACAAGACAAAGACTTTTACCGCTTCAAACATTGTTATAAAATCAACCATATATACTTTTGAGTTGATTCCAACTCTCAAAAATCACATTTGCCATGCTCTATATGAATATGTAAAAAGATTTGGTTTTACAGATTTTAGACATGGATTAGTATTTAAAGAATGCTATATAGGCATTTCTAGTCACTTTAATATTATTAAATAGTGTAATTTATGACCACCACTTTAAATCACATTCCCAAGTATTATAATATGTGGTGATGACATGTGTCAATATGATCCCATATTTTAATTGGAGAATATTAAATTTTAAGTATTTTCAATGAGTAGAAATTACTTTTCCCAAAATAAGATAAATAAGCATGTGCCTTTATTTCATGTGATGAGTAGGATGATGCTAGATCATCTGCTATGCGCCCTTGTGTGCTAAATAGAAATAGTGAAGTGTTTTTTGGTGATTGTGTACCTCGTATATATTTATAGACGGTAGTACCGACCCGGGGTATGACGAGGAGGAGTATTTCGAGGAAGAGGAAGAGAACTTCAACGACTGCACCCAACAAGGCAAGCCATCACTAATGCAAGATATCAATGCAATCTAACCACTACAAGATGCACTAGGCATGCTTGGTTATGCAACTTTGATTATACCAATCCCAAGTTTTACTTGCAACCTTTAATTTTCCCTTTTACTAAAGTTTATTACTTAGTTAATGAATGGTGATTAGTAGAAAATAGGATGGATCCCATCAAGATCCTAAAACTAGTGTTGGATACTTATACTTGATTAACACTCTTCATTAGTGATACCTTCAGTACTGGTGGCTAGTGCTAAGCTAAAACTTGATCACTTTAGATGGGAATACTTGGAAAAAGGATTATGAAAACCTTGGAATGATGATTCATTCTATTGAAATGTTTTGACATTTGTTATGAAACACAATGGTTTGATGATGAAACTGTTGAGGCCTGACCCTACACTTTGAAAAAAACTGATGGTTGGGTTCAGATGCGATACTATTCCAATTGTACCATACACCCATATTACCTGAGTTGGGTAGGGCTTAGCTGGAAGTTTATATGTCTTAGTATGGGTTCCCTTGCGGAGGAGGTTGAGCTAAGGCTACCTCGTGAATGAATGTCCACCTATGCAGTGCCCAGGATGGCAAATGGCTTTGGCTAGGAGGCCAAACTCGTAGGGGAGGTGCCTATACAAGGGTGTGTAATTGAAAAGTTAGGATAGATTATCCGCATACCAAGTATGATGATTCAGGGTTATCCCTGACAGATGAATCGAATCTTGTGGTGAAAGTGTACCCCTCTGCAGAGTGTCAAACTATTCGAATACCCGTGTCCACCGTTATGGACAGTTGGAGTGTCCATACTGTTCTGTTGTTAGATATTTTCAATGACTTGTGACTTGAAAGATGACTTTGACTTGACCACAAAGAGTTGTGGACATGAAAACTACTTTCCCAATTAAGTAAGCTAGAGAACTAAATTAGGCTTTATTATGAAATCCTTATCAAATAAACCTAGCGTTTTGCAAACAAACCTAGAGTTTAAGGTTCCTACTAGTTTTTACCTTACTCATGCTAGTGTTAGTTTGCGAGTACTTAAAGAGTACTCATGGTTTGTCCCTGGCTATTCCCATGGCCAGACTATGAGGAGGACTACCCGGAAGATGGATGGCAGGAGGTCTATGATAACTAGGATTATCTCTCATCGTCAGATTTACCTATGACCATGAAGATGGAGCCTACTACATTTACTTTCCGCTGCTTTGATTGTATTAAGACTAGATCATGAGATCCTTTATTTGTAAGACCTTTATTATGGTTTGTAATTGATGATGTACTGTGGTACCAATTCTGTTATGTCTCGCAAAAATGGTAATCCTCGGTACCATCATGTAGAAATCTAGATTGGTCATCCAGATTAATCTGTCTACAGATTTCAATCATTTTACTTTTAGTTATGTCTTCAGATTCCATAAAATAAGCCACGTTCAGTGCCGGCATGCAGCGCTCTTTCTCCTTATAAAACACTAATCAAATAAAAACAAAATGCCTACTTTCATAATAGAACACAACAAAATAAAGTACATAACTCACTAATTAACTTACTAGGTAAATGGGACTAAGATTTGATCTCACCATCACCTGAAAATACTTCAATATTGAACACCCTTTGTTCTGGGTCAAAGGTGAACATGATAATATCATTTTTATATAACAAATAAGCATGCATTAGAGCTTTCCACCCCTGGCCTGGTGAGAAAATCTGTGTCATCGGGGAGCCTTTCCACCCGCAGATAGTGAGCACTTGCATATATGGATTTGTAAAGGGGATTAGGTTCTCCAGTACCCATAACAATCATAATATTGCCAGGTACCAATTCAGCAAGTCGTGCTCTCAAGCTGCAAGGCACAACCTACATTTTGAACAATATAAATGCCACACACAAATAATTAGAGACAGTTAGAAGAGAGGAAAAGAAGAACGTAACATTAAAATTACAAAATCATGATCATACAATAGCTTCGGCGTCTGAATCATTCAGTAAGGACACTGCGAAATTCAGTCCACCCTATTCCACCCTGGTTAGTGGGATCGCATATGGGAAAGTAGTGACGGCACACATTACATTGATCCTCCATTCCTGATGTATCACAATATTTTAATCACATTATGAATCAAATAATCTAATAGCACAACCTTTTTATCTAAAACTGAACAAAGATCAACCAGACTAGAATATAATACTTATTAGGTTGCACAACATCTCCATCACATTCTAAAATAAAATCATCTAATAGCACAACATTTTTATCTAAAACTGAACAGAGATCAATCAGAATAGAACAACATACTTATCAGGTTGCACAACATCTCCCTCAAATTATGAATAAAATCATCTAATAGCACATCATTTTTATCTAAAACTAAATAGAGATCAATCAGACTAGAATATAATACTTATCAACTTGCACAACAACTTCGATCAAATTCTGAATAAAATCATCTGCTGCCAGCCTGCCACAACATCAGATTCATCTAAAATTTATCTATTATCCCCGTCGTGCCCAATGCTACGCCAACCAATGCTATTAACGGTTGGCTTAGTAATATCAAACAACCAGGTAACCGATAAAGAAATGTAATGCTGGCGACCAAGACATTAGAGAACAATCAGAAAGGACCAGAGCCCGTACTTGTATCCGCAATGCGAAATGTCCATCTGACAAGGGCACAGCTTCTTCGCACTGAACCGTCGGCGACCATAGTCATATTGTAACACCCTCATGATTAGGGTTAAACAAACCTCAGAGTTATGTCTGAGATAAACTCAACTCCAACCTCGAGAGAAAACAGTGTAACTTCTGATAACATTACAAAACACAGAGACATCAACAGCATAAGTTAAACTTCTAATAGAGTAAGATATGAGATTATTACAAACCAGGGGTCACAGACCCAACATTACAACAAGCAACGAAAGAAAATTAGGTTGTTCTAAACAACAAACTTAACAAAGGGCCTAATAGGCCATTAACATAAGAGACGTCCCTCCCATAGTCTCAGGGTGCTGCCTGGGTACCCCAAACTACTCGTCGACTTGAACGTAGAAACCACCATCGGTAGCACCATCATCTGTAGTAAAAACAACAATGGCGCAAGGCTGAGTACGAGAATTGTACCCCGCAAGACTTAGATAACCTAGTATCTACATGTGCTGGCTAGAGAGGATTTAACTAGAGGAATTTTGCATAAAGTAAACTTTGTTTTAGAACTAGAAGAATAGAGGCTCGTCTACTCATAATATTTTAAAAGGGATAAGAGATCAAAACTCTATCTTGTAGATCATATCTTGATAACCACCAAATATCATCCTCTGAATTAACCAACTGGATTCACCCCCTCGATCCCCGAGGAAGCAATTCTGGAACACCTCTTAGTTGCTAGGTTTTAAAATTAGGTTATATTTCTCTATGATCTTACAATCCATCACCAAGTCGTCCGTAACCGTGGACACAGCTTTTCGGAAAAAAATTAACCCTGCAGGGGTGTACAGCTTTACCCGCACGGCCAACCTTCTCTTAATGCCACTAGTAAAGCATACTTTCCTTGTGCGCTGGTAGAGGGCGATTGAACATGACCTTTACCATGCTTTTGCCTTGATCCATGAGACATCAAGAAAGGGTATTCCGTCTGCTATAGTCGGCTGTACTCTCATCTTGGTCCCAATCTCTATGTCCAAGAATCTAGAGTCTAGCCCCATAGAGCCCCCCTCCTTAGACACGACCTATATGCGATCAACATCCAAATGCATGGTGAATAACTATCGAACTATGGACTCATGGATCCAAACTAGGCAAGTTAGCGGGTCGAGGGGGATTCCACGCCCCCGTGTGGTTGTACGCTCGGTCTTGGTTCCAAAGGCAAGAACTCGGGTCCTAGTGGTGGCAAGTATGGGACTACGAATACCACATCCCGCGGTGGCCTCCCATACCGTGCATAGCATGTTTAACTTTCACCTCAGATCTCATCTCCTCATCATGCCATACCAGATTAATTTGCTTCTCCGATTCATAACCAAATGGATCGGACTCAAGTACTAATCATGGCGAAGATCAACTCGTAACAACAGCTCTAGCAACGCTCTTATTCCAAACCTAGGTATGCTAGGAGTAGTGGATCAGGTAGTATAGGCTAAAGGTGGTAAACATGCTACAGATAGGATACTCTAACTATCGACAAAAGACCACTTGGAATCGTATGCACCATAGCAAGCATGTAAATACTTTATAAAACATAGGTTCAGAATGAGAGGCTGTGCTTGCCTTTCTGTCTTTCAGTGAACTTATAAGGATCTTCAGAAGTGTTGACTTCAGGCTCGACTTCGGATCCTATCACAAAGAACCAATACCGGAAAGAAAGGAAACATTTAAGACATGACATAATGCAATGCTCAAACAATATGAGTCAGATGAGATTTTAATGCTTAAAAAGTAGCCCTATGATCAGATAACCAAATTAAATGGAGTTGACATGCTCAAACTATAGCATTCTAATAAACCCCATAATTAAAGAAAGAGTTCGAATTGCTCTCCTACTAAAACAGTGTTGTAGTTGATTCAAGCGTGTATGATTTTTACATAAACAGATAAAGCTTAAGTTTCTGAAGATTTTGACATCCCATTTGTATTTTTCAGAGTTAATACGAATTATTTATGATTTTGACAAGTTCCCTGTATTTTTTGAAAAGGGAAAACAGCGGAAATCGAAAATAGTATGTGAAATCCTCTAAAATTATCCGAAACAGGTCTCACTATCCTTTTAGGAAGAACTGAGTTAGATCTAAATATCATAACTACTACACAAAAAACAGGTTACAACAACTACATCTAAACAGTAGGGCTAAATAAGCTGATGGCTTTATGGGCTAAAGCTTTATTCCTCAAAAACTAAACTAGATAGACAACGACAGCAGTACTCTGAGCACCAAAAAAATCTTTCCGACAATTATTGAATTTCGAAATTACATGGTTAAGTTTGACAAATATTTGCACAAGAGGTAAGGCACTTTAAATTGGGATATACAAGTAACCGATTATTCTTTGCTAGAAGGGGAAGTGTGTAGCTCAACATGAATTCTACAGGAACCGTACTAGCAGTCAACCTGATATGTATATACATATGTATATGAGGACAAGAGGAAGCAAAACTGAACATTTTACACCTTTGACCACGAGAACAAAGTAGCAGCATGTATGACTCACAAAAGTTAACACTATCAAGGTTATGTGGACACTTGAACTGAATTGTATAACTTCTATTTCCCCCACTAAGATTCACTCACCATGCACCAGGTTTGTACATTAGGAAGCAAAATACCAAGCTATTTCTGAACTAGCGTACGCACCAGTACAACATCGGACAAGTTACAAAAGAAAATAGGCTAGAGAAGAAATTCTATTCGTGGAACACCAACAAAATTTACCTGAACCAAATTGTGCGTAACTCAGATTTGTGATGGGGATTGGTCTCCTAAACTCTCCTAGTTCCCTCCCTGATAGATTCCGGCGGCTGGCCGTGGACTCTAGCAACTGCTCCGGCTGATTGTCCGGCCGTCTCCTCCCTGGATTCTTCTCCTCTTAGAACCCCTCTTTCTCCCTTGACTGGTTGCCCTTTATGCTAGGTAACAGCCAAGATGGATATGGTAGCCAGCTAGTTTGTTGGTGCTAAGATAAGGCACAACAGTTCTACTTGGCCACGTTTCGCGACGTCAAGGGCGGTTTATTCTCTGAATATTACATGTGTGGTACTATAGTTGATAGACATCGACGCAAGCCTTCTATATATTTACCTACAGATACTGAAACTAGTTATCTATAGCTGTTTCTCTATGAAAGGACCAAAGTAAGTTTTAAGTATTTACCCTATGCAAAAAATATAAACTTGACAAGAGAGTAAAATTGATAAATAGTACAAGTAAAATTTAATATTTTTATCAACCGCCTCTTTTATCTAGAATATAAGATTTTTGTTTGGCGACTTGTTTTATGACATATATTTAAAAAGAAAGATTGTCCATTTTAGAGTGTTTGATTTCTCTTGAAGATGCGATTTATTTAAGGAGCTAAATTAAATGCATGCTATGCTTATGAGTACAAGTAGTCACTTTATTACATACATGGGCTATTACAGCTCTAACCCACTTACAAGAATCTCGTCCCGAGATTCCTAGGTTTTAGAAAAGAAGGCAGGGTACTCAGATCAAAGACGATCTTCGCGTCCCCAGGTTGCTTCATCCTCAAGAGTGATGAGACCACTGAACTTTTAGGAACTTGATGCTTTGACGACAAGTCTTGCGCTCAACTTCATCAACGATACGAATAGGATACTCACAATAGGTCAGATCCTCTTGAAGGTCAAGAGTCTGGTGATCAACCCCACGAATAAGATCATTGAAGCAGCGTTTGAGTTAAGACACATGGAAGACATGTACCTTAGGGAAATTTGAAGGTAGTTCCAATTGGTAGGCATGATTGCCTCGCTTAGCAAGAATGCGAAAGGGACCAATATAGCGAGGAGCCAACTTGCCCTTGATACCGAAGAGATGGACACCCTTTAGAGGAGTGACTCGGAGCTAAGCTTGATCACCAATTGCATATTCGATGTGTTGATGACGATCATGATAGCTCTTTTAACGAGATTGAGCACATTTCAGACGATCACGAATGATACGGACTCGATCTTTTGCTTCTTTTATCACATCCGGCCCAAAGGACTATCTTTTGCCGGTTTCTGTCCAATTCAGTGGAGTTCGACATGTTCTTACATATAGGAATTAGAAATGTGCCATGCCCAACCTGGATTGATAACTGTTGTTGTAGGAGAACTCAGCAAAAGGAAGACATTTCTCCTAGTTCCTCCCGAAAGATATGACACACGCTCTCAGCATGTATTCAAGGATTTGGTTCTGTGCTGAAAGATAGACGACTTCCCATAGCTTGTTGGAAACTGGCCCAGAACTTTGAAGTAAACAAACTTCCATGGTCAGAAACAATCTTTTGGGAACACCGTGAAGAACGACAATCCGAGAAATATATATAGATCTGCCAGTTGAGGAGCAGTAATGCTTTCTCGGACAGGAAGAAAGTGAGCAACCTTGGACAGATAGTCAACGAGTACCCATACGGAATCATTTCCCTTTGGAGATTTAGGAAGTCTAGTGATGAAAGCCATACCAACTTCATCCCATTTCCACTCAAGGATACTATGTGGTTGCAAGAGACTAGCAGGTCTTTGATGTTCAGCTTTTACGCGACGACATACATCACATTCTGCAACAAAACCAGCGATGTCGGGCTTCATGCCAGACCACCAGAATCTTTGATGGAGATCATGATACATCTTGGTACCTCCAGGGTGGATAGAAAGTGGTGTTTCATGAGCTTCTTTAAGAATTATGTCTCTTAACTTATCTCTATCTGGCACTACCAGACGCTTACCAAAGTAGAGAATACCTTGGTCGTCGATAGAGGAACACTTAGCAAGTCCTTTCCCAAAGCTTTCTTTGATCTTAGCAACTTCAAAATCTCGTTCATGTGTGACCTTGATTCGATCTTCAATAGAGGACTTCATCTCTAGGTTAGCAAGGAACCCTCTAGGAACAATTTGAAGATTAAGTCGAGTAAGTTCCTCATGAAGTGAAGGTTGGAACTGTTGAACCATCAGGTTGTTGCAAGAAGACTTCCGACTTAGCGCATCGGCAACGACATTAGCTTTGCCAGGTTGATAGTTCAGACGCAAATCATAATTTTTGATGAGTTCCAAACATCATCTTTGCCTGAGATTCAGGTCAGGTTGAGTGAAAATATACTTCAGACTTTGATGATCCGAGTACAACTCATAGCGACTACCGATGAGGTAATGTTGCCATTGCTTGAGAGCATGACCAACAACTGCAAGGTCGAGATCATGAGTTGGATAGTTGTTCTCATGAGGTTTCAACTGTCGAGAGGCATAGGCCACCACATGACCATCTTGCATCAACACACATCCGAGACCTTGATGAGAGGCATCACAGAAGATGATAAAATCTCTTGTGGTGTCGAGAAGAGCAAGCACCGGGGCCGTGGTTAGATGAGTTTTTAAAAGCTGGAAGCTCTCTTCAGCCTTGTGAGACCATTGAAACTTCTTATCTTTCTTAAGAAGATTAGTCAAAGGCTTTCCAATCTTGGAAAAATTCTCAATGAATCTTCGATAATTACCAGCCAATCCAATTAAACTTCAGACATCCTTAATGGACTCAGGGGTTTTCCAGTCTAGAATTGATTGAACTTTGTCTGGGATGACAGCAACCCCTTTTGAAGATACAACATGGCCAAGAAAGATGAGCTCTCGTAACTAGAACTCACATTTGGAAAACTTGGCGTAGAGGCGATGATCGCGGAGCTTAGTCAACACCAAACACGGATGTTCAGCATGCTCTTCTTTGGTCTTGGAGTAGATCAGAATATCATCGATGTAGACCACGATGAACTTGTCAAGATACTCCATAAACTCAGACTTCATAAGCCGCATAAAAGTGGCTAAGCATTGGTAAGACCAAAAGACATGACGGTATACTCGTAAAGGCCATAACGAGTGGTAAATGCCGTCTTTGGAATATCCTCCTTCCTGATCTTGATTTGGTGATACCCTGACCTCAAGTCCATCTTGGCGAAGACAGTGGCACCACTTAGCTGATCAAAAATATCATTGTTTCTAGGAAGAGAGTATTTGTTCTTGATTCTTATTCCATTGAGTGGGCGGTAATCCACAACTACATGCGGTATATTTGTATCCCGCTTCTTGACAAAGATGGTAGGACATCCCTAGGAAGAGGTACTAGGTTGGATATAACCTTTAATCTCTAGTTCCTCTATTTTCTTCTTTAACTCCACTAGTTCATGAGGAGGCACACGATAAAGTTTCTTAGAAACAATAGCAGTTCCAGGGACCAACTCTAAATTCCAAACTTCGATCAGGTGGCATCCGAGGCAACTCTTTAGGGAAGATATCCGAGAAGTCACAGACTACTAGGACATCTTGGATTTCTTCCAGAGGTAACACCTCAAGGGCATACAACTCTGAGTAAGGAATAGATGACACTGAAGGATTGATCATCGATACAACCCAATACTTGATTACAATGCCGGTAGGACTAGTCACAGTAACGGACCTAGCTACACAGTCAATGACAACTTGGTATTGTGTCCACTAGTCCATGCCCAGAATGATATCAATATCAGTGGACTTAAGGGCGATGAGAGAAGTAGGAAACTTCTGATATGCTATGTCCAACAGATTCCCATGACTAACCAAAGTAGTGCACCAACTAGAACCCGGAGAATGCACTCTTAAACGGGTAGACAAAGGCTCAAAGACTATCACATTCTTTTGTGCAAACTCTTGAGACAGTAATGCGATGCTCGAGAATCAAACAAAATTGTAGCTGGAATTGAATTGATATGAAGCGTACCAAGAATGACGCTTGCATCTTCTTGCGCTTCCCCAACGGAGACATGGGTCAGACGACCACGATTGCCAGCTGGAATGTTATCAACCTTCTTTGCAGGGGGGAACTCCACGAGCAACAATCTTCTGAGGGAAGTCATAGGAGTAATGTCTAGGTTGACCACAGGCATAGCAGGTGACACTTGTTGGACGATAACCACTAGTGCCTGAAGATCCTCCTGAATTCCCTGGCGGAGCACTTGGAGTAGGAGTGCGGTTGTTAGAACCAGAAGGCCTTGGTGCATAAGGAGAATGAGGAACAACATTGTATGGAACAAAGATGTGGCGCTTCTTATTGCCCGAACCAGAACATGAAGTGCCGTCTTGAGGACGCTTACGAGTCTCCTCATACTCCACTTTCTCACTTTGTTGATAAGAGCTTGAAGATTACAAAAGTCCAGGAGATGTATATCACGACGGATTTCAGGATCCAGTCCCTTACGAAACAAAGCTTGCTTCTTAGCATCAGTAGAGACTTCTTCAGGAGCATAGCAAGCAAGACAATTGAAGTTGTGCTGGTAGTCACACACAGACCCATTGCCTTGTTTCAGCTTGAGAAACTCCTCCCTCTTGAGATCCATCAGACCCTCTGGAATATGATAAGCTTGGAAGGCTTCAGTGAACTCTTGCCAAGTAACAACATGTTGGGAAGCTTGCATATCCAAGAAGTTTTCCCACCAGGAGCCAGCTGCTCCCTCTAGATGGTAGGCAGCAAAAGTTACCCAATCAGCTTGAGCAACATGACCAAACTGAAGTTTGCGCTCCATCGTACAAAGCCAGTAGTCTGCATCAAGTGGCTCATTGGAATGGCTGCATACCGGTGGAGTAAGACGTATGAAATCCTTGATACAGGCTTGATTATCCTGGCGCTGAGCAGTGTTACGCACAAGACATTAAAGGAGCCTAATGTTGTTAGCACGGTTGGCCTCATACATAGCCATGAGTTGGACCATTGATGGTGGTGGAGGAAGATTAGAAGGATCATCCTCATTCCTAGACCCACGAGCATGAGCATGGGTGCGACCTCGAGAAGTTTCACCCATCCTGTAAGAACAGAAGGAGTCAGCCAAGGGATTCAAAGACAAAGGATACTAGATATAAAACATATCATCTCATCAAGCATGGTAGTATCAAACCGTACTAACGTATACACTAACCAGCTGACTCACAAACCATAACAACGGGATGCTAACATGATATGCAACCATCGAAACTGAGATAACTTGGAAACTCTAAGAGTAGCAACTAGATACGGAGTACTTAGAACATAACGACCCCAAAACCGTAGTTCCTAAAGTTTGAATTCATAGGTAATAGAAGAAACCTTTTCAAACCAAATAGGATAAGATGACTCAGCATTAGAGTAACTCCAGATATGTAATAAAAAGAATCCTAGTCAGACTTTTTGCAATTAATTTTCAGCTTTCAGATAGTTTTCTCAACTTCTAGACTCAACATCGACCAATACTAAGGGTTTCCTATAGGAAGTCTAATGCCAAAAACTATAACACCCTCGAGATTAGGGTTAAACAAACCTTAGAGTAATGTCTGAGATAAACTTAACTCCAACCTCGGGAGGACACAATGTAACTTCTGATAACATTACAAAACACAGAGACATCAACAACATAAGTTTAAACTCTTAACAGAGTAAGATATCAGATTATTACAAACCAGGGGTAAGTGTAGTACAACTCGGGTAAGTGTAGTACAACTCCTGTATGCAGCAGAACTAACGAGATGATTGTTCATTGTACTCTATTGCTAGTAGTAATACATATTGTACTGGTACAAGTGTATTACTACTAGGTAGGAGTACTATTTTTTAGGAAAATAGAAGCTGTAAATAAACATCATCTGGTCAAACATGACAGCGGTAGTAACTCTAGTCGGCATACACGGTAGCATGACGGCCTAGCTGTAATGGCCCAGGTTGTGACATGGTTAATTTAGCGCACAACAGCGTGCCAGCCTAGCTATACAATGCGCCAAGATTTCAGATGGTTAATTTAATGCACTGCAGCGTGATGTCTACGCACTTCTATTCTTGTAGACAGTTGTTGGGCCTCCAAGTGCAGAGGTTTGTAGAACAGCAGCAAGTTTTCCCTTAAGTGGATCACCCAAGGTTTATCGAACTCAGGGAGGAAGTGGTCAAAGGTATCCCCTATCAAGCAACCCTGCAATCAAGATACAAGAAGTCTCTTGTGTCCCCAACACACCCAATACACTTTTCAGGTGTATAGGTGCACTAATTCGGCGAAGAGATAGTGAAATACAAGTGGTATGAATAATTATAAGTGGTAACGGTGCGAGAAAATAGCTTGATGGCATGGAAGAGACTAAATGCAAAACTGAAATAAAGATGGAAACAAGCAAACATGTAACAAATCTAGTTGCAAACGGTGTTTGAATGTTTAGAAACAAGGTCTAGGGATCATACTTTCACTAGTGAACACTCTCATATAAATATACTATCTTCATGATACTACGCTGAACTACTCTCCGGTTGGATACTATAATCGTTGGTAGGGCTATAACAACACTCCTCAAAGTAAGCCTTTCTCATCTAGATAACCCCACACTGTCACCTTGAGCACTAGATGGTTCCAACAAACACCACAATTTCATAGAGACATCCAACTCCAAATATAACTCATAACACGTATTTGTAATCTCTAGCCTAAGTGCCACCATGGTGTGCACACTGTCAACTTCACACACATGGGGAGAGCAGAGATCTAATAAAGCACTTGAGTAGCAAGGTAGATCTACTTGATTACAAAGCTCATGATCACAATATGATCATGCATAGAGAGAGAGATGAACACATAGCTACCGGTAGAACCCTTAGCCTCGATAGAGAACTACTCCCTCCTCATCATGGGAATCAGCAATGGCGATGGAGATGGCGGTGGAGATCGATGGAGATGGCTCCGGGGGTACTTCCCCGTCCCGGCAGGGTGCCGGTACAGAGACTTTCTATCCCCCGAATCTCCCCTTCGGTGGCAGCAGCGCTGCGGAACTTTTCGTGGCTAGAGGCTTGACGATTTAGGGTTTTTGTCTCGGGAGGCTTCTTATAGGCGAAGAGGCAAGGTCGGTGGGCGGCCGAGGGACCCACACCACCTGGTGGTGCGACCAGGGGTCACCGACGCCACCATATGGTGTGGCCAGGCCCTGGCCCTCCTCCGTCTCGTATTTTGGCTCCATGTCCCCCTCGGTGAAATATTGACTTTGGCTTTTGTCCCGTCCAATTCCGAGAATATTCATTTTTTGACTTTCCTCGAACCAAAAATAGTAGAAAACAGGCAACTGGCATTGTGGCATCTTGTTAATAGGTTAGTCCAAGAAATCATATGAAAAGTACTCCAAAGTGTAGACAAAACACAAGAAAGTAGATAAAACTAAGCATGGAACATCAAAAATTATAGATACATTTGCAATGTATCACAGCGTGCCAGCCAAGCTAATTGGCGTCCTGGATGTAGCTCCAGAGGCCTTGCAAAAAAACTCGTTCAAAGAGCCATCCTATCTTCCCCATCTTGGCTGTTTTTATCCCCACTCACCAACGCCGCCTGGTGCCGCATTTGGGACCGTCTCCACTGCGCGCTTCACACATTTTTCTCGCCATCTCGCCCACTGCATTGGATCTTGCAGGATGCGCCACCCCTCTCCAAAAGTCCCCCAATAGTCATACTCTAGTCTGACCTCTTCCCCCAATACATCCCGATGTCGCAATAAACGCACAACCCACTACACGGCGTTTGGAGCAAGGTCGGCGATGACGTTTTCAACGAAATCGCTATGCACCTGGACACTACCAGCGCCGCCCGGCTGGCCGCATGCTCCAAGCAGCTGTACCACCAAGACACGAGCAGAAAAGGTAGCAGATGCCCCAACGACCACTGCGGAACATTCGTCCCCTACAACGACGTCTACGGCCACATAATCTAGTGCTTTCATGGCCAGCAAGTCTGCACAGAGCCTGAATGCGAGTTCATCACCTCGTCGGTAGAGCTAACACCTATGGTAGAGCTCGTCCACTGATACGTCCAAAACGTATCTACTTTCCCGAACACTTTTGCTATTGTTTCTCCTCTTTACTAGTGTGATTTGGATACAGCTAATGCGGACGGACGCTGTTTTCAGCAAAATTGCCTTGATGTCTACTTTTTGTGTAGAAAATCAACTATCGGGAAAAATCCCGGAAAATATGCCAAAAATGCTATTTCACCTGAAGACTCCAGGGGCCAGAATACGAGACGGAGAAGAGCCAGGGGTGGCCACACCACCTGCTAGTGTGGGCCAGGCCAGCCCGCGCCAGGGGATGGTGTGGGTCCCCCAGGCACCCCCTCGGCCTCTCTCTTCGCCTATAAGGAGCCTTCTGACCTAAAAACTTCGGGGGGTTTGATGTTTTTCCAGAGAGAGTTCCGCTGTGCCGCCACCACCAGATTCCGTGATTCAGAACCAGAAACTCCGTTCTGGCACCCTACCGGGACGGGGAATTGGAGGAGATCATCACCATCATCATCACCATCGCTTCTCCATCGACCATCCATGTTTCCCCCATCTATGAGTGAGTAATCCCCCGCTGTAGGCTATGGGGATGGTAGGGATTGGATGAGATCGTTCGTGTAATGGCATCAGATTGTTACGGCATGGTGCCTAGTATCTTCTATTAGTGCTTTTTGACTTTGTTGTGACTTGTTATGCTTAATGCTTGTCACTAGGGCCCGAGTGCCATGATTTCAGATCTGAACATGTTATTGATTCATTATGATAGTATTGTTTTTGGTCTTATCTACAAGTTGTATACACATGTTGTAGTACAACTCCATGCTTAGTTTTATCTACAAGTTGTATACACATGTTGTAGTACAACTCCATGCTTTATCTACAATCATCTCGTTTGGTCTTATAATTTTTGATGTTCCATGCTTAGTTTTATCTACTTTCTTGTGTTTTGTCTACACTTTGGAGTACTTTTCATATGATTTCTTGGACTAACCTATTAACAAGATGCCACAATGCCAGTTGCCTGTTTTCTACTATTTTTGGTTCGAGGAAAGTCAAAAAATGAATATTCTCGGAATTGGACGGGACAAAAGCCAAAGTCAATATTTCACCGAGGGGGACATGGAGCCAAAATACGAGACGGAGGAGGGCCGGGGCCTGGCCACACCATATGGTGGCGTCGGTGACCCCTGGTCGCACCACCAGGTGGTGTGGGTCCCTCGGCCGCCCACCGACCTTGCCTCTTCGCCTATAAGAAGCCTCCCGAGACAAAAACCCTAAATCGTCAAGCCTCTAGCCACGAAAAGTTCCGCAGCGCTGCTGCCACCGAAGGGGAGATTCGGGGGATAGAAAGTCTCTGTACCGGCACCCTGCCGGGACGGGGAAGTACCCCCGGAGCCATCTCCATCGATCTCCACCGCCATCTCCATCGCCATTGCTGATTCCCATGATGAGGAGGGAGTAGTTCTCTATCGAGGCTAAGGGTTCTACCGGTAGCTATGTGTTCATCTCTCTCTCTATGCATGATCATATTGTGATCATGAGCTTTGTAATCAAGTAGATCTACCTTGCTACTCAAGTGCTTTATTAGATCTCTGCTCTCCCCATGTGTGTGAAGTTGACAGTGTGCACACCATGGTGGCACTTAGGCTAGAGATTACAAATACGTGTTATGAGTTATATTTGGAGTTGGATGTCTCTATGAAATTGTGGTGTTTGTTGGAACCATCTAGTGCTCAAGGTGACAGTGTGGGGTTATCTAGATGAGAAAGGCTTACTTTGAGGAGTGTTGTTATAGCCCTACCAACGATTATAGTATCCAACCGGAGAGTAGTTCAGCGTAGTATCATGAAGATAGTATATTTATATGAGAGTGTTCACTAGTGAAAGTATGATCCCTAGACCTTGTTTCTAAACATTCAAACACCGTTTGCAACTAGATTTGTTACATGTTTGCTTGTTTCCATCTTTATTTCAGTTTTGCATTTAGTCTCTTCCATGCCATCAAGCTATTTTCTCGCACCGTTACCACTTATAATTATTCATACCACTTGTATTTCACTATCTCTTCGCCGAATTAGTGCACCTATACACCTGAAAAGTGTATTGGGTGTGTTGGGGACACAAGAGACTTCTTGTATCTTGATTGCAGGGTTGCTTGATAGGGGATACCTTTGACCACTTCCTCCCTGAGTTCGATAAACCTTGGGTGATCCACTTAAGGGAAAACTTGCTGCTGTTCTACAAACCTCTGCACTTGGAGGCCCAACAACTGTCTACAAGAATAGAAGTGCGTAGACATCACGCTGCAGTGCATTAAATTAACCATCTGAAATCTTGGCGCATTGTATAGCTAGGCTGGCACGCTATTGTGCGCTAAATTAACCATGTCACAACCTGGGCCATTACAGCTAGGCCGTCATGCTACCGTGTATGCCGACTAGAGTTACTACCGCTGTCATGTTTGACCAGATGATGTTTATTTACAGCTTCTATTTTCCTAAAAAATAGTACTCCTACCTAGTAGTAATACACTTGTACCAGTACAATATGTATTACTACTAGCAATAGAGTACAATGAACAATCATCTCGTTAGTTCTGCTGCATACAGGAGTTGTACTACACTTACCCGAGTTGTACTACAGGAGTTGTACTACATCAACAACATAAGGTATTTTGCATAAAGCAAACTTTGTTTTAGAACTAGAAGAATAGAGGCTCGTCTACTCATAATCTTTTAAAAGGGATAAGAGATCGAAACTCTATCTTGTAGATCATATCTTGATAAACACCAAATATCATCCTCTGAATTCATCAACTGGATTCACCCCCTCGATCCCTAAGGAAGCAATTTTGGACCACCTCTTAGTTGCCAGGTTTTATAATTAGGTTATAATTTTCTATGATCTTAGAATCCATCACCAAGTCATCTATAACCGTGGACACGGCTTTTCGGAAAAAAATTAACCCTGCAGGGGTGTGCAACTTTACCCGCACGACCAACCTTCTCTTCATGCCACTAGTAAAGCGTACTTCCCTTTCCGCTGGCAGAGGGCGATTGAACATGACCTTTCCCATGCTTTCGCCTAGATCCATGAGCAACAAAGAAAGGGTATTCCGTCTGCTATAGTCGGCCGTACTCTCAGCTCGGTCCCAATCTCTATGTCCAAGAATCTAGAGTCTGGCCCCATGGAGCCCCCCTCCTTGGACACGACCTATATGAGATCTACATCCAAATGCATGGCGAATAACTATCGAACTACGAACTCACGGATCCAAACTAGAGAAGTTAGCAGGCCGAGGGGGGATTCCATGCCCCCGTGTGGCTGTACGCTCGGTCTTGGTTCCGAAGGCAAGATCTCGAGTCCTCGTGGTGGCGAGTATGGGACTATGAATACCACATCCCACGGTGGCCTCCCATACTGGCCTTAGCATGTTTAACTTCCACCTCAGATCTCATCTACTCATCATGCCATACCAGATTCATTTTCTTCTCCGATTCATAACCAAATGGGTCATACTCGAGTACTAAGCATGGCTAAGCACAACTCGTAACAACAGCTCTAGTAATGTTGTTATGCCAAACCTAGGTATGCTAGGAGAAGTGGATCAGGTAGTATAGCTAAAGGGGGTAAACATGCAACAGATAGGATACTCTAACTATCGGCAAAATACCACTTGGAATCGTATGGACCATAGCAAGAATGTAAATACTTTATAAAACATATATTCAGAATGAGAGGCTACGCTTGCCTTGCTGTCTTTCAGTGAACTGATAAGGATCTTCAGAAGTGTCGACTTCGGATCCTATCGCGAAGAACCAATACCGGAAAGAAAGGCAACATTCAAGACATGGCATAATGCAATTCTCAAACAATATGAGTGACATGACATTTTAATGCTTAAAAAGTAGCCCTAGGATAAGATCACAAATTAAATGGAGTTGAAATGCCCAAACTATAGCATTCTAATAAACCCCATAATTAAAGAAAGAGTTCGAATTTCTCTCCTACTAAAACAGTGTTGTAGTTGATTCAAGCGTGTATGATTTTGACATAAACAGATAAAGCTTAAGTTTCTGAAGATTTTGACATCTCATTTGTATTTTTTGGAGATAGTACGAATTAGTTATGAGTTTTACAAGTTCCCTGTAGTTTCTGAAAAGGGAAACAACGGAAAACGAAAATAGTATGTGAAATCCTCTGAAATTATGTGAAACAGGTCTCACTATCCTTTTAGGAAGAACTGAGTTAGATCTAAATATCATAGCTACTACACAGAAAACTTGTTACAACAACTACAGCTAAACAGTAGGGCTAAATAAGTTGATGGCTTTATGGGCCAAAGCTTTATTCCTCAAAACCAGAACATAGACAGAGAACGACAGCAGTACTCTGAGCACCAAAAAAATCTTTCTGATAATTACTCGATTTCGAAATTACATGGTTAAGTTTGACAAATATTTGCACAAGAGGACAGACACTTTTAATTGGGTTATACAAGTAACCGATTATTCTTTGCTAGAAGGGGAAGTGTGTAGCTCAACATGAATTCTATAGAAACCGTACAGCAGTCAACCTGATACGTATATACATATATGTATATAAGGACAAGAGGAAGCAAAACTGAACATTTTACACCTCTGACCACAAGAACAAAGTAGCAGCATGTATGACTCACAAAAGCTAACACTATCAAGGTTATGTGGACACTTGAACTGAATTCCATAACTTCTATTTCCCCCACTAAGATTCACTCACCATCCACCTGGTTCGTACATGAGGAAGCAAAATACCAAGCTATTTATGAACTAGCGTACGCACCAGTACAACATCAGACAAGTTACAAAACAAAATAGGCCAAAGAAGAAATTCTATTCGTGGAACACCAACAAAATTTACCTAAACCGAATTGTGCCTAACTCAGATTTGTGATGGGGATTGGTGTAACATCTCAAAAATATTAAACAAGATTATCTAGTTCTAATCACCCAAGTTTAGGGTTAACAATTTTTTTATTTATTAAACTCTATATGAATGCATGCGTGAGTTCTATTAATGCATGAATATTTGCTATGTCATGTTTGATTACTACAAATGATAAGGATTAGTTATATATTACTACCACATTATCTAGATCATTTCCAAGAAAAATCAAATGAAAAGAAAGTCAATTGTGAAGCATATGATCATATGGTCATTTTGCCAAAGTTAACCACTACCCCACTTTGGGCCTCTCTAGTAAAAGATTCCAAACAGAAACAATTCTACTTCTTTGTACCCCTTGCTGGACCAAGTAAAGATGAACCCAAGCAAACTTTACAAACCTACAGAAACCAAGTTTTAATCAATTTGAGAGGCAATTCAAAATTGAATCAAGTATAGATGCATAGATCATAACTTTTCAAAAACCACTCAAACCTCCACCACTTGATAATTCCTAGCAACCAGAGACTACCAAGCATGTGACCAGATCACCCACCTACGTTGCCCGACCGACTGAGACCGCCCCTTGCCGCACCATCACGCATGTCACGATCGCCGCAGTCCACCGCGTAGACCCATGACATCCGCCATGCCTAGCTCAACCTGTAGCAGCGTCGCCGATGAGCCCGACCATGCCGCCCTGCCTCCTACGCCGGTGTATAAATAGAAGCTACCCCAGACCTCAATCGGCACACCATTTCACTCTCCACTCTCTCAGAAACCTCACCGACCTTCCCCGGAGCAAGGCGAGCACCACCCCTCCATAATTTGACCGGAGCCCGCCGCTACAGTGAAGGAAGGGCGCCGTTGATTGGAGCCACCGCGACCACCAATCGATTCATCGTCGTCTACCAGCCCATTCGCCCCCATCGCCGAACCTTGCTGGAGCCCTGGGAATCCTCCCACGACCCCCACTGTGCTGCTAGGTTTAGAATCTCGCAGGAGCAGTTTGACGTAGACGATGAACCTCAGCCATAGATCCTGTTCTAATCATAGCACTGAGATCTGCTGATACCGTTTCGGTTAGATAGAACCGCTGACACGGGGGACCAACCTGTCAGCAGCCCCCTGCGCGCGTGTTGTGCAGTTGGGTCGGCCCATTTCTTTTCCCGTGCAGAGCCCAGCGATTCAAATAGAAATTTGCCATTTAGTTAAAAACCCTATTTAGTAGCTATATTAAAAATTGAATTCAAAGAGTTGTACTGAACAAAATGGCATGATTGCAATTTTTTTAGAAAGGTATTGAAAATATCTAATCACTCCCATTGGATTCAAACCATTTGAAATGGTAGATCACCTATAGTAAAAATAACAAGAAAGAGACTTTTACCCCTTCAAACATTGTTCTAAAATCAACCATAAATTCTTTTGAGTTGATTCCAACTCTCAAAAATCACATTTGCCATGCTCTATATGAATATGTAAAAAGATTTGGTTTTACAGATATTAAACCTGGATTAGTATTTAAAGAATGCTATATAGGCATTTCTAGTCACTTTAATATTGTTAAATAGTGTAATCTATGACCACCACTTTAAATCACATTCCCAAGTATTATAATATGTTGTGATGACATGTGTCAATATGATCCCATATTTTAATTGGAGAATATTAAATCTTAAGTATTTTCAATGTGTAGAAATTACTTTTCCCAAAATAAGATAAATAAGCATGTGCCATTATTTCATGTGATGAGTAGGATTATGCTAGATCATCTAGTATGAGCCCTTGTGTGCCAAATAGAAATAGTGAAGTGTTGTTTGGTGATTGTGTACCTCGTATATATTTATAGACGCTAGTACCGACCCGAGGTATGATGAGGAGGAGTACTTCGAGGAAGAGGAAGAAAACTTCAACGACTGCAACCAACAAGGCAAGCCATCACTAATGCAAGCTATCAGTGCAATCTAACCAATGCAAGATGCACCAAGCATGCTTGGTTATGCAATTTTGATTATACCCATCCCAAGTTTTACTTGCAAGCTTTAATTTTCTGTTTTACTAAAGTTTCGTACTTAGTTAATGAATGGTAATTAGTGGAAAGTAGGATGGATCCCATTAAGATACTAAAACTAGTCTTGGATACTTATACTTGATTAGCACCCCTCAATAGTGATACCTTCAATACTAGTGGCTAGTGCTAAGCTCAAACTTGATCACTTTAGATAGGAATACTTGGGAAAAGGATTATGAAAACCTTGGAATGATAATTCATTCTATTAAAATATTTTGACATTTGTTATGAACCACAATGGTTTGATGATGAAACTGTTGAGGCATGAGCCTGGACTTTGATAAAAACTAATGGTTGGGTTCGGATGCGATACCATTCCAATTTTACCATACACCCACATTACGGGAGTTGGGTAGGGCTTAACTGGAAGTTTATATGTCTTAGTATGGGTTCCCTTGCAGAGGAGGTTGAGCTGGGGCTACCTCGTGAATGAATGTCCACCTATGTAGTTCCCAGGATGGAAAATGGCCATGGCTGGGAGGCCAAACTCATAGGGGAGGTGCCTTTACTAGGGTGTGTAATTGAAAGGTTAGGATTGATTATCCGCATACCAAGTATGATGATTCAGGGTTATCCCTGACGGATGTATCGAATCTTGTGGTGAAAGTGTACCCCTCTATAGAGTGTCAAACGATTCGAATAGCCGCGTCCGCAGTTATGGACAGTTGGAGTGGCCATACTATTCTGTTGTCAGATATGTTCAAAATGACTTGTGACTTGAAAGATGACTTTGACTTGACCACAAGGAGTTGCGGACATGAAACCTGGTTTCCCACTTAAGTAAGCTAGAGAACTAAATTAGGCTTTACTATGAAATCCTTATGAAATAAACCTGGATTTTTCCAAACAAACCTAGAGTTTAAGGTTCCTACTAGTTTTTACCTTACTCATGCTAGTGTTAGTTTTGAGTACTTAAAGAGTCCTCATGGCTTTGTCCCTGGCTATTCCCATGGCCAGACTATGAGGAGGACTACCCGGAAGATGGAAAGCAGGAGGTCTATGATAACTAGGATCATCTCCCATCGTCAGCATTGCCTGTGACCATGAAGATGGATGCTACTACATTTACTTTCCGCTGCTTTGATTGTATTAAGACTGAATCATGAGATCCTTTATTTGTAAGACCTTTATTATGGTTTGTAATGGATGATGTACTGGGGTACAAATTCTGTTATGTCTCGCAAAAATGGTAATCCTGGGATTGTGATGTACGGCATAACAGGCATCTGGACTTAAAAATCCAGGTGTTGACAATTTGTCTCCTAAACTCTCCTAGTTCCCTCCCTAATCGATTCCTGCGGCTGGCCGCGGACTCCAGCAACTGCTCTGGCTGACTGTCCGGCCATCTCCTCCCTGGATTCTTCTCCTCTTAGAACTCCTCTTTCTCCCTTGACTGGTTCCCCTCTATGCTTGGTCACAACCATGGTGGTCAGATGGTTCATGGTTTCTGTTCATGGTTTCTCAAGGAGGCAGAAGTGGCGGCTCGATTGATATGGTAGCCAGCTAGTTTGCTGGTGCTAAGATAAGGCACAACAGTTCTACTTGGCCATGTTTCGCGACGTCAAGGGTGGTTTCTTCTCTAAATATTTTACGTGTGGTACTATAGTTGATAGACATCGACGCAAGGCTTCTAGATATTTACCTATAGATACTAAAATTGGTTTCTATAGCTCTAGTTTGTCTATGAAAGGACAAAAATAATTTTTAACTATTTACCCTTTGCAAAATATATAAACTTGATAATAGAGGAAAACTGATAAATAGTATAAGTAAAATTAATATTTTTATCAATCGCCTCTTTTATATAGGATATAAGATTTTTGTTTGGCGACTTGTTTTAGGACATATATTTAAAAAGAAAGATTGTCCTTTTTAGAGTGTTTGACTTCTCTTGAAGATGGGATTTATTTATGGAGCTAAATTAAATGCATGATATGCTTATGAGTGCAAGTAGTAACTTTATTACATACATGGGTTGTTACAGCTCTAACCCCCTTACAAGAATCTCGTCCCGAGATTCATAGGTTTTAGAAAAGAAGGCAGGGTACCCAGATCAAAGACGATCTTTGCGTTCCAAGGTTGATTCGTCCTCAGTGCGATGAGACCACTAGACTTTCAGGAACATGATGCGTTGACGACTAGTCTTGCGCTCGACTTCATCAAGAATACGAACAGGATACTCACGATAGGTCAGATCCTCTTGAATGTCAAGAGGCTAGTGATCAACACCACGAATAAGGTCTTTGAAGCAGCGTTTGAGTTGACACACATGGAAGACATCATATACCTCAGGGAAATTTGAAGGTAGTTCCAATTGGTAGGCGAGATTTCCTCGCTTAGCAAGAATGCGAAAGGGACCAATATAGCGAGGATCCAACTTGCCCTTGATACCAAAGCGATGGACACCCTTTAGAGGAGTGACTCAAAGGTAGGCTTGATCACTAATTTCATATTCGATGTGTTCATGACGATCAAGATAGCTCTTCTAACGAGGACACCCTTCAGACGATCGCAAATGATACGGACTCGATCTTCTGCTTCTTTGATCACATCCGGGCCAAAGAACTGTATTTCACCGGTTTCTGTCCAATTCAGCGGAGTTCGACATGTTCTTCCATATAGGAATTGGAAAGGTGCCATGCCCAAGCTGGATTGATAACTATTGTTGTAGGAGAACTCAGCAAAAGGAAGACATTTCTCCTAGTTCTTGTCAAAAGATATGACACACACTCTCAGCATGTCTTCAAGGAGTTGGTTCACCCTTTTAGTCTGACCACCGCTACTAGGATGATAAGGTTTGTTGAAAGATAGATGAGTTCCCATAGCTTGTTGGAAACTGGCCCAAAAGTTTGAGGTAAACAAACTTCCATGGTCAAAAACAATCTTCTTGGGAACACCGTGAAGAACTACAATCCGAGATATAGATAGATCTGCCAGTTGAGTACCAGTAATGCTTTCTCGGACAGGAAGAAAGTGAGAAACCTTGGACAGATAGTCAACGAGTACCCATCTGGAATCATTTCCCTTTGGAGATTTACGAAGTCCTATGATGAAATCCATACCAACTTCATCCCATTTCCACTCAAAGATATTATGTGGTTGCAAGAGACCAGCAGGTCTTTGATGTTCATCTTTTACAGGACGACATACATCACATTCTGCAACGAAACGAGCGATGTCGGGCTTCATGGCAAACCACCAGAATGTTTGATGGAGATCCTGATACATCTTGGTACCTCCAGGGTGGATAGAAAGAGGTGTTTCATGAGCTTGTTTAAGAATTATCTCTCTTAACTTATCTCTATCCGGCATTACCAGACGCTTACCAAAGTAGAGAATAGCTTGGTCGTCGATAGAGAAACACTTAGCAAGTCATTTTCCAATGCTTTCTTTGATCTCAGCAACTTCAAAATCTCGTTCCTGTGCGACCTTGATTTGATCTTCAATAGAGGACTTCATCTCTAGGTTAGCAAGGAACCCTCTAAGAACAATTTAAGTCGAGTAAGTTCCTCATGAAGTAAGGTTGGAACTGTTGAACCATTAGGTTGTTGCAATAAGACTTCCGACTTAACGCACAAGCAAATACATTGGCTTTGCCAGGTTGATAGTTCAGACCCAAATCATAATCTTTGATGAGTTCCAACCATCGTCTTTGCCTGAGATTCAAATCAGGTTGAGTGAAAACATACTTCAGACTTTGATGATCCGAGTACAACTCACAACGACTACCGATGAGGTAATGTCACCATTGCTTGAGAGCATGAACAACAGATGCAAGCTCGAGATCATGAGTTGGATAGTTGTTCTCATGTGGTTTCAACTGTCGAGAGGCATAGGCCACCACATGACCATCTTGCATCAACACACATCCGAGACCTTGATGAGAGGCATCATAGAAGATTAGAAAATCTTTTGTGGTCTTGGGAAGAGCAAACACCGGGGCGGTGGTTAGATGAGTTTTCAAAAGCTAGAAGCTTTCTTCAGCCTTGTCAGACCATTCAAACTACTTATCTTTCTCAAGAAGCTCAGTCAAAGGCTTTACAATCTTGGAAAAATTATCAATGAATCATCAATAATTACCAGCCAATCCAATGAAACTTCGGACATCCTTAACGGACTCAGGGGTTTTCCAGTCTACAATTGATTGAACTTTGTCTAGGATGACAGCAACCCATTCTGAAGAGACAAAATGGCACAGAAAGATGAGCTCTCGTAACCAAAACTCACATTTGGAAAACTTGGCGTAGAGGCGATGTTCGTGGAGCTTAGTCAACACCAAACACAGATGTTCAGCGTGCCCTTCTTCGGTCTTGGAGTAGATCAGAATATCATCGATGTAGACCACGACGAACTTGTCAATATACTCAATAAACACAGACTTCATAAGCCGCATAAAACTGGCTGGTGCATTGGTAAGACCAAAAGACATGACAGTATACTCGTAAAGGCCATAACGAGTCGTAAAGGCCATAGGGAGTGGTAAATGTCGTCTTTGGAATATCCTCCTTCCTGATCTTGATTTGGTGATACCCTGACCTCAAGTCCATCTTGGAGAAGACAGTGGCACCACTTAGCTGATCAAAAAGATCATTGATTCTAGGAAGAGGGTATTTGTTCTTGATTGTTACTGCATTGAGTGGGCGGTAATCCACAACCAGACGCGATATATTTGTATCTCGCTTCTTGAAAAAGATGGTAGGACATCCCCAAGAAGAGGTACTGGGTTGGATATAACCTTTGATCTCCAGTTCCTCTATTTGCTTCTTCAACTCCACTAGTTCATGAGGAGGCATACGATAAGGTCTCTTAGAAATACGAGCAGTTCCAAGGACCAACTCTATTACAAATTCCACACTTCGATCTGGTGGCATGCGAGGCAACTCTTCAGGGAAGATATCCGAGAAGTCACATACCACTAGGACATCTTGGATTTCTGCCAAAGGTAACACCTAAGGGCATACAACTCTGAGTAAGGAATAGATGACACTGAAGGATTCATCATCTATACAACCTAGAACTTGATTACAATGCCGGTAGGACTAGTCATAGTAACAGACCTAGCTACATAGTCAATGACAACTTGGTATTGTGTCGACTAGTCCATGCCCAGAATGATATCTATATCAGTGGACTTAAGGGCGATGAGAGAAGTAGGAAACTTCTGATATGCTATGTCCAATAGATTCCCATGACTAACCAAAGCAGTGCACCAACTAGAACCCGGATAATGCACTCTTAAAGGGGTAGACAAAGGCTCAAAGACTATCCCATGCTTTTGTGCAAACTCTTGAGATAGTAATGTATGCGATGCTAAGGAATCAAACAAAATTGTAGCTGGAATTGAATTGATATGAAGCATACCAAGAATGACGCTCAGATCTTCCTGTGCTTCCCCAATGGAGACATGGGTCAGACGACCACGATTGCCAGCTGGAATTTTATCAACCTTCTTTGCAGTGGGAACTCCACGAGCAACAGTCTTCTGGGGGAAGTCATAGGAGTAATGTCCAGGTTGACCACAGTCATAGCAAGTGACACTTGTTGGACGATAACCAGTAGTGCCAGAAGATCCTCTTGAATTCCCTGGCGGAGCACTTCGAGTTGGAGTGCAGTTCTCGGAACCAGAAGTCCTTGGTGCATAAGGAGAACGAGGAACAACATTGTATGGAACAAAGATGTGGCGCTTCTTATTGCCCGAACCAGAACATGAAGTGCCCTCTTGAGGACGCTTACGAGTCTCCTCATACTCCACTTTCCCACTTTCTACCTTCATAGCTTTGTTGATAAGAGCTTGAAGATTACCAAAGTCCAGTTGATGTATATCACGATAGATTTCAGGATCCAGTCCCTTACGGAACAAAGCATGCTTCTTAGCATCAGTAGAGACCTCTTCAGGAGCATAGCAAGCAAGACAATTGAGGTTGTGTTGGTAGTCACACACAGAACCATTGCCTTGTTTCAGCTTGAGAAACTCCTCCCTCTTGAGATCCATCAGACCCTCTGGAATATGATAAGCTCGAAAGGCTTCATTGAACTCTTGCCAAGTAACAACATGTTGGGAAGCTTGCACAGCCAAGAAGTTTTCCCAAAAGGAGCTAGCTGCTCCCTCTAGATGGTAGGCAGCAAAAGTCACCCAATCAGCTTGAGCAACATGACCACCTGAAGTTTGCACTCCATGGTACAAAGCCAGTAGTATGCATCAAGTGGCTCACTGGAATGGCTCAATACCAGTGGAGAAATACGTATTAAATCCTTGATACATACTTGATTATTCTGGTGCTGAGTAGTGTTATGCTCAATCCTTTCAAGGAGCCTAATGTTGTCAGCACGGTTGGCCTCATACATAGCCATGAGTTGGACCATTGATTGTGGTGGAGGAAGCTTAGAAGGATCATCCTCATTCCTAGACCCACAAGAATGAGCACGGGTGCAAGCTCGAGAAGTGTCACCCATCCTGTAAGAACAAAAGGAGTCAGCCAAGGGATTCAAAGACAATGGATACTAGATATAAAACATATCATCTCATCAAGCATGGTAGTATCAAAGCATACTAATGTATACACTAACCAGCTGACTTACAAACCATAACAATGGGATGCTAAGATGATATTCAACCATCGAAACTGAGATAACTTGGAAATTCTAAGAGTAGCAACCAGATACGGAGTACTTAGAACAGAACCACCCCGAAACCGTAGATCCCGAAGTTTGAATTGATAGGTAAGAGAAGAAACCTTTTTAAACCAAATAGGATAAGATGACTCAACATTAGAGTAACTCCAGATAGGTAATAAAAACCTAGTCAGACTTTTTGCAAATATTTTTCATCTTTGAGATAGTTTTCTCAACTTCTAGACTCAACATCGACCAATACTAAGAGTTTTGTATCGGAAGTCTTGCTCTGATACCAAAAACTGTAAGTCTGTAACACCCTAGAAATAGTGAAGTGTTGTTTGGTGATTGTGTACCTCGTATATATTTATAGACGCTAGTACCGACCCCGGGTTTGATGAGGAGGAATACTTTGAGGAAGAGAACTTCGACGACTACAACCAACAAGGTAAGCCATCACTAATACAAGCTATCAGTGCAATCTAACCAATGCGAGATGCACCAGGCATGCTTGGTTATGCAACTTTGCTTATACCCATCCCAAGTTTTACTTGCAAGTTATACTTTTCCCTTTTACTAAAGTTTCTTACTTAGTTAATGAATGGTGATTAGTGGAAAATAGGATGGATCCCATCAAGATCCTAAAACTAGTCTTGGATACTTATACTTGATTAACACCCCTCAATAGTGATACCTTCAATACTAGTGGCTAGTGCTAAGCTAAAACTTGATCACTTTAGATAGGAATACTTGGAAATAGGATTAGGAAAACCTTGGAATGATGATTCATTCTATTAAATTTTTTTGACATGTTTATGAAACATAATGGTTAGATGATGAAACTATTGAGGCATGATCCTGGACTTTGATAAAAACTGATGGTTGGGTTCGGATGCGATACCATTCCAATTTTACCATACACCCACATTACCTGAGTTGGGTAGGGCTTAACTGGAAGTTTATATGTCTTAGTATGGGTTCCCTTGCGGAGGAGGTTGAGCTGAGGCTACCCCATGAACGAATGTCCACCTATGAAGTGCCCAGGATGGCAGATGGCCATGGCTGGGAGGCCAAACTCATAGGGGTAGTTCCTATACTAGGGTGTGTAATTGAAAGGTTAGGATAGATTATCTGCATACCAAGTATGATGATTCAGACTTATCCCTGACGGATGTATCGAATGTTGTGCTAAAAGTGTACCCCTCTATGGAGTGTCGAACTATTCGAATAGTCGTGTCCGCCGTTATGGACAGTTGGAGTGGCCATACTGTTCCGTTGTCAGATATTTTCAAAATGACTTGTGACTTGAAAGATGACTTTGCCTTGACCATAAAGATTTGTGGACATGAAAACTGGTTTCCCACATAAGTAAGCTAGAGAACTAAATTAGGCTTTACTATGAAATCCTTATGAAGTAAACCTGGCTTTTTGCAAACAAACCTAGAGTTTAAGGTTCCTACTAGTTTTTACCTTACTCATGCTAGTGTTAGTTTGCGAGTACTTAAAGAGTACTCATGGCTTTGTCCCTAGCTATTCCAATGGCTAGACTATGAGGAGGACTATCCGGAAGATGGACAGCAGGAGATCTATGATAACTAGGATCATCTCCCATCGTCAGCATTGCCTGTGACCATGAAGATGGAGCCTACTACGTTTACTTTCCGCTGCTTTGACTGTATTAAGACTGGATCATGAGATCCTTTATTTGTAATACCTTTATTATGGTTTGTAATGGATGGTGTACGGTGGTACCAATTCTGTTATGTCTCGCAAAAATGTTAATCCTCAGTACTGATGGCCCAAAATATCGAGCTCGTTGGGGAACCCCAAGAGGAAGGTATGATGAGCACAGCAGTAAGTTTTCCCTCAGTTATGAAACCAAAGTTATCAATCCAGTAGGAGCAAGGAAACACCTACAAGGTGTTGCTAGCTAGTCTTTGGCAGGGCGCACTATCAGTGCTAGCAACATGGTGGAAACATGCACAACACAACCACAGAACTTTGCCCCCAACTTACAGTGAGGTTGTCAATCTCATCGGTTTTGCTGAAAACAAAGGAGTAAACGTATTATGTGGAAGAAAGTAATAGTTTGCAGAAAGTAAAAAGAAAGCAGTAAACAATTGTAGATTTATGGTAAAAGAAAGGACCGGGGTCCATAGTTCACTAGTGGTGGCTCTCCTTAAGATAGATGACATGCTGGGTGAACAAATTATAGCGGGGAAATTGACAAACATCGAGAAAGCATACATGCATATACTAATCATCTTGACTCCTTTGAGATTTGATTGGGCATTACAACATTATACATAGACTGTAATCCAACTTCATCTATGACTAATAATCCACCTTCAGGTTATCATCCGAACCCCCTCCAGTATTAAGTTGCAAACAACAGATAATTGCATTACGCATTGCGTGTAAAGTAAACAATACAATTGTTCTATGAACAAAGGATTATTGTTTTCTCCCTAGTAGCAATAGCACATCTAGTACCTTAGAGATTTCTGTCACTTCCCCAGATTACTAGAGGCATGAACCCACTATCAAGCATAAATACTAACTCTTGGAGTTGCTAGCATCTACTTGGCCAAGATAGCTACTAACAACAGAAAGCATGGAAGATCACAAATAACAAAGACATGATAGAATCAATAATCAATCTGAAATAGCATCTCAATATCCATCGGATCCCCGCAAACACAACATGTAGGATTACAAATAGATGATCTTGATCATGAATGAACCTCACGAGATCTAAACATGATAGCACAAAGGAGAAGAACCAACCATCTAGCTACTACATGGACCCATAGTCCAAGGATGAACTACTCACACATCACACCGGAGGCTTGCATGATGATGAAGAAGGCCTCCAAGGTGAATTCTCCCCTCTCGCAGGGTGCCGGGAAGAGCTTCAGATCCCTCCCGATCTAGGGATGGAGATGATGGAGGCTACAGACTCTTTCGTGGAATTTTGATCGGGTACTTCGGATTTTTGTATCAGAGGCATCTTATAGGCGAAAGGGGAGGCCGAGGGCATTCTCGAGGTGGCCAGACCACCCCCTGGCACGAGCTAGGCTTGGCAGCACGGCCAGGTGGTGTGGCAGCCCCCTGGCCCCTCTCCATCTTGTATTCTGGCTCCGTGTCCCCCTCGGTGAAAAACTGACTTTTGCTTTTGTCCCGTCCAATTCTGAGAATATTCATTTTCTGACTTTCCTAGAACCAAAAATAGCAGAAAACAAGCAGCTGGCACTATGGCTCTTGTTAATAGGTTATTCCAAGAAAGTGTACAGAAAGTACTCCAAAGTGTGGACAAAACATAAGAAAGTAGATAAAACCAAGCATGGAACATAAAAAATTATGGATACGTTAGCAACGTATCAACATCCCCAAGCTTAACTCTTGCTCGTCCTCGAGTAGGTAAGTGATAAAACAAAGAATAATTTTTGAGGTGACATGCACCATCATAAACTTGATCAAAGTATTTGTAAAACATTGATAGCTGGGATCATAGTACTTCAACATAGCATGAAATATAAAGTTCTAGACATAGCAACTATGTTGCAACATGAAAAGGCATAAACAAAAGATTCATGAATAACAATGCTTTGCAAGACGTTTGTTTCTTTCACATAAAGAAAACATAGCATAGTGGCATTCAGCTTGTCCCTCATAGAGTGACTAGATACAAATAGTTTAACAACAAGCAATATCAAGTTATGCATCAATCAACAAGTCTTGGGACAATGCACATAGAACTAAGAATGGCAACTATGCTCTCAAAGTAGGTGCATAAAGATAGAAGGTGGAGACTCAACATAAAAGTAAAAGAAAGGCCTTCATAGAAGGAATTAGGGATTCAAGTTTCATAAAGAGATTCCAAAAATTATGGTACTTATTAGCTTTTAGCTCTCATTGCCCCTATCATAAGCATCTTGAAATGATTAAGGTTAAAGTGAACAAACTATGGAGTATATGCTTGACAAAGTATAAGTTGGAAATATCATGTCCCTTGAATACGAGGGCCGCTCCTCATGATACTCATGTTTAGTCACCGGTAAGTTCTTGTCATAGTAAGTACATGTGTATCATAGACCACCGCCAACGGGGTACCCCTTGCCCGATGATACGGAAGAATCCCCATATCAAAATGACAAGGCAAGCAGACAACAAGCATCTCAACAATCTTCTTATTTACCATGGGAAAATGGTGTTTTTTTCTCTCTTTCCTCTTTTCTCATATCTCTTTTTTTCTTTTTCTCTTTTTTCTCAATATCTGACTCTTTTTTATAAGAAGAATGGTTCATAGACAGCTCATTATGGTTACGGTGCAGGTTTCCACCATGACGGCATGGATTAGACCGGCGGCCCAAGCGTTTCTCTAACACATATACATAACTCCATGGACTTACAAGCTCCCCTTTCATTTCACACCGACGACATCCATAGACAAAAGAGCATGATATCAACTAGGTACAAAGTACAAGTGCAATGTCGAAAGCGTTCCCCATGATAGCATGGTTCTGCTAATCCCCAACATATAAGTGCAAGCATATACAACATAGACGACACAATGGTTAAAGTTTATTAAGGGCAAGAAAATGAAAGTGTGCGATCAAGTTCGTGAGAGCTTTAATCACTAGTTTTCTCATAACAAATTTAATTCGGAAGGTACATAAAATCATGAATATACTTGGAATAGCAATTGCTAATAGGTAGGTATGGTGGACTCTTTGGAAAAACTTGGTTTTAGGAGTTGGATGCATCAGTGGAACTCATACTTGGTTATGGAGGCTAGTAAAGACTGGGAGCAACCAACTAAGAGAGCAATAATGGCCATAATCATGCAGAGCGATAAAACATCATTAATCTTAGCATAAAGTGATATTACAAGTCGAAAACTAGAGGATCCTAAAGGCTATGGTGACTTGGGATAGTCATAACATGGTGTGAGCATGTGCCAAGTCAACCCAAATAAAGCATCAAAGGAGAATACCACAATACTATGCTTTAATATGCTAAAACAACGCATAATTCTTTAAAGGCACATTAAGAAATCTCAATTGATTATAACATGTCATGCTACAACAAATATCACTAAGCATAAAGCCAAAACAATATCAAGCATGGCATGACAAAGCATAGGCCAGAGTCAAAAACAAGCTCCTTTTACCACTTAACATTGACCTTTTCCTACTCTTTTCCAATCCAAACCAAACTATTTGAAAACCAATGTATGAAAGAGGGGGTCCAACCAATTTATTCAGAAAACTAATAAAACCAAGAAAACTAAAAACCAAAACAAAGAAGAAAAATAAGACGCTCCAAAAACAACACAACTGTGCATGAAACAATAAAAATGAAGTGTTTGGAAGAAACCATGGATTTTTATTGATGAAGAAGGGGATGCCTTGGGCATCGCCCAGCTTTGATGCTTGTACTTATTGAATATTTATTGGTGTGAGATGGGGTGGCATCCCCAAGCTTGAGCTTTAGTCCATTCTTCATCTCATTACATCATTCTCTCCATATACCTGAAATTTTTCCTTCATACAAAACTTCACACAATCTTTATTAGCAACATTAGTGCACTTAAGATAATAAGTCTTTTGGTTCAGTTTTAACACCAATAAAACTTCTATTAAAACACAAGCTACTGTAGAACTTCCCTTAAAAAGCTTAGTTTCCCAAAAGAACTCAAAAAGGAACCAACAAGAAGCAAATGCAAATAATGGCAGAAATCTGTCAAAACAGATCAGCAGGTAAAAACGAATTTTTTATAAGACCTTCTGTTGCTCAAATCAAAAAGTGTTGAACTAACGAAAGTTAGATAACAACCTGGGAAAGAAGCACAAAAATTCACGCCTCAAAACGACGTACAGAGATTTTACACGAGTTTTTACGGTGAAGCATAGAAATCTGTTTCGGGATAGCAACTTTCCCAATCATTACTTCTCTCTCATTAGAGGTTACTCTTGGCACAAAAAGCAAATAAAAAGGATAAGGAGCGGTTATTATAGAGGTAATAACTTCCAAGACTCATCTACTCCCTCTGTCCCGGTTTAGAAGGCTCAATTTATTTTTCATTAGAACCAAGACATTTTTCCATTGGACTCTACTCTCTCTAATTGCATGCGCATGCAGCAGCCCCATGCAAACTTTTAGTTTCCACCCACCGTGAAAAAGGAGAAATGAGAGGTGGAGAGTAATTACAGAGGTTACAAGTACTCCTAATTAAATGCATAGAGGCCTTAGAGGAAAGGTATTATGGGACAAATGTTTTTTCAGATTAGGCCTAGTAAACCGGGATAGAGGGAGTAAAACTTTTGTGTTATCTCCCAATAAGCACTTTTCTTTAACGCCTTTAAGTTAGGCATAAGAAGCAAGAAAAGCATCAAGTGTTCTAAAATGAAGAAGAATTAAGATCAATACCAGAAATATCTTCAACAAGGCAAGGTATCTCATCCAAATAAGTTTTAGAGGATCCTCTCTCAATGCTCTTGGGTGCACTATTTTCATCAAACGGGTTTTCGGGAATAATGCAATCAAGATTCTTTTCTATGGCTTCATGCATGCTACAAGTTTGAAAGGTATTGGTATCTTAATTTCCTCCCCATTAGGTTCATTTTTGTTCATCTTTTCTCGTGTACCAACAACATTTACACATGAGCCTAGCATATTAAAACGTTCAAAGACTTTTCTAGCTTCCTTGGCAACATCATAGAATTCCTTAAGCAAAGTTTCCAGAATAAAATCTCTCTTTTCAGGGTCCTCAATTTCCTTAAGTTTAAGAAACATTACTTGCATTAAGGGTTTAAGGTTAACAAACCTAGCTTCCAACATGTGAATTAAAGAAGCTGCATCAATTTCATTATTTGGAGCAAGTTCTGCAAGGGATCTATCCTCAATGTCCTCATGCTTACTAACATGATTAAAGAATTCTTCAATATTATCTTTTCCAATTATAGAGCCACTTCCTATTGAAAGGTCTTTTAGGGTGAATTTAGGGATCAACATGGTGAGCTAAGGAAGAGGTAACAACTATAGAAAGACTTAAATTTTTTTGTGTTTTTTTTTATAAAGAAAGCAAACTAGTAAACTAATTTTTTGTGTGTTTTTGATAAAGAAAGAAGCAAACAAAGCAGAAAATAAACCAAGCAAAAAAACAACAAAGTAAATAGATTGGTTATGAGAGACTCCCCTTGTGAAGATGTCCTTGAATCCCCGGCAACGGCGCCAGAAAAAGTCTTTGATGGCCCAAAATATCGAGCTCGTTGGGGAACCCTAAGAGGAAGGTATGATGAGCACAGCAGTAAGTTTTCCCTCAGTTATGAAACCAAGGTTATCAATCCAGTAGGAGCAAGGAAACACCTCCAAGGAGTTGATAGCTAGTCTTTGGCAGAGCACACTACCGGTGCTAGCAGCAACGTGGAAACCTACACAACACAACCACAAAACTTTGCCCCCAACTTACAGTGAGGTTGTCAATCTCACCGGTTTTGCTGAAAACAAAGGATTAAAAGTATTGGTTGGAAGAAAGTAAAAGCTTGCAGAAAGTAAACAGAAAATAGTAAACAGTTGTAGATTGGTAGTAAAAGAAAGGACCGGGGTCCATAGTTCACTAGTGGTGGTTCTCCTGAAGATAGATAACATGTTGGGTGAACAAATTACAGCGGGGAAATTGACAAACATCGAGAAAGCAATAGATGCATATGCTAATCATCTTGACTCCTTTGAGATTTGATTGGGCATTACAACATTATACATAGATTGTAATCCAACTTCATCTATGACTAATAATCCACCTTCAGGTTATCATCCGAACCCCCTCCAGTATTAAGTTGCAAACAAGAGATAATTGCATTACGCATTGCGTGTAAAGTAAACAATACAATTGTTCTATGAACAAAGGATTGTTGTTTTCTCCCTAGTAGCAATAGCACATCTAGTACCTTAGAGATTTCTGTCACTTCCCCAGATTACTAGAGGCATGAACCCACTATCGAGCATAAATACTAACTCTTGGAGTTGCTAGCATCTACTTGCCCAAGATAGCTACTAACACCGGAAAGCATGCAAGATCACAAATAACAAATACATGATAGAATCAATAATCAATCTGAAATAGCATCTCAATATCCATCGCATCCCCGCAAACACAACATATAGGATTACAAATAGATGATCTTCATCATGAACGGAGCTCACAAGATCTAAACATGATAGCACAAAGGAGAAAATCTAGCCATCTAGCTACTACATGGACCCGTAGTCCAAGGATGAACTACTCACGCATCACATCGGAGGCTTGCATGATGATGAAGAAGGCCTCCAGGGTGAATTCTCCCCTCCGGTAGGGTGCCAGGAAGAGCTTCAGATCCTTCCCGGTCTAGGGATGGCGATGATGGTGGCTACAGACTCTTTCGTGGAATTTTGATCGGGTACTTAGAGTTTCTGTATCGGAGGCATCTTATAGGCGAAAGGGGAGGCCGAGCGGGTCCTCGAGGCGGCCATACCACCCCGTGGTGCAGGCTAGGCTTGGCCGCGCGGCTAGGTGGTCTGGCGGCCCCCTGGCCCCTCCCCGTCTCGTATTCTGGCTCCGTGTCCCCCTCGGTGAAAAACTGACTTTGGCTTTTGTCCCGTCCAATTCCGAGAATATTCATTTTCTGACTTTCCTGGAACTAAAAACAACAAAAAACAGGCAGCTGGCACTGTGGATCTTGTTAATAGGTTAGTCCAAGAAAGTGTATAAAAAGTACTCCAAAGTGTGGACAAAACATAAGAAAGTAGATAAAACCAAGCATGGAACAACAAAAATTATGGATACGTTAGCAACGTAACAAGTACCATCACGTAGAAATCTAGATTGCTCATCCAGATTAATCTATCTAAAGATTTAAATCATTTTACTTTCAGTTATGTCTTCTGTTTCTATAAAATAAGCCACGTTCAGCGCTGGCATGCACTGCTCTTTCACCTTATAAAACACTAATCAAATAAAAACAAAATGCCTACTTTCATAACTGAACACAACAAAATAAAGTATATAACTAACTAATTAACTTACTAGTTAAACAGGACCAAGATTTGATCTCACCATCACCTAAAAATACTTCAATATTGAACACCCTTTGTTTTGGGTCAAAGGTGAACATGACAATATCATTTTTATATAACAAATAAGCATGCATTAGAGCTTTCCACCCTGGCCTGGTGAGAAAATCTGTGTCGTCAGAGAGCCTTTCCATCCGCAGATAGTGAGTACTTGCATGTAGGGATTTGTAAAGGGGATTAGGTTCTCCGGAACCCATAGTAATCATAATATTGCCGGGTACCAACTCAGCAAGTCGTGCTCTAAAGCTGTAAGGCACAAGCTACATTTAAATAATATAAATGCCACACACAAACAAATAGAAACAGTTCGAAGAGAGAAAAAGAAGAACGTCACATTTAAATTTCAAAATCATGATCATACAATAGCTTCGGGATCTGAATAATTCAGTAAGGACACTGTGAAATTCAGTCCAGCCTAGTCCACCCTGGTTAGTGGCATCACATATGGGGAAGTAGTGACCGCACACATTACATTGATTCTCCATTCCTGATGTATCACAATATTTTAATCAAATGATGAATCAAATCATCTAATAGCACAACAATTTTATCTAAAACTAAACAAAGATCAAGCAGACTCGAATATAATACTTATCAGGTTGCACAACATCTCCATCACATTCTGAATTAAAATCATCTAATAGCACAACATTTTTATCTGAAACTGAACATAGATCAATCAGAATAGAACAATATACTTATCAGGTTGCACAACATATCCCTCAAATTATGAATAAAATCGTCTAATAGCACAACATTTTTATCTGAAACTAAACAGAGATCAATCAGACTAGAATATAATACTTATCAACTTGTACAACAACTTCGATCAAATTCTGAATAAAATCATCTGCTGCCTGCCTGCCACAACATCAGATTCATCTAAAATTTATCTATTATCCCAATCGTGCCCAAGGCTATGCCAACCAATGCTACTAACGATCGACTTAGAAATATCAAACAATCGGGTAACCGATAAAGAAATGTAATGCTGGTGACCAAGAACATTAGAAAATAATCAGAAAGGACCAGAGCCCATACATGTATCCGCGATGTGAAATGTACAGCTGACGAGGGCAGAGCTTCTCCGCACTGAACCGTCAGCGACCATAGTCATAGTGTAACACCATCAGGATTAGGGTTAAACAAACCTCAGAGTTATGTTTGAGATAAACTTAACTCTAACCTCGAGAGAAAATAGTGTAACTTCCGATAACATTACAAAACACATAGACATCAACAACATAAGTTTAAACTCTTAATAGAGTAAGATATCAGATTATTATAAACATGGTCCCAGACTCAACGTTACAACAAGCAGCGAAAGAAAATTAGGTTGTTCTAAACAACAAACTTAACAAAGGGCCTAAGAGGCCATTAACATAAGCGACGTCCCTCCCATGGTCTCAGCGTGCTGCCTGGGAACCCCAAACAACTCATCGACTTCAACGTAGAAACCACCATCCGTAGCACCATCATTTGTAGTAAAAACAACAATGGCGCAAGGCTGAGTACGAGAATTGTACTCTGCAAGATCAAGATAACCTGGTATGTACATGCACTGGCTAGAGAGGATTTAACTGGAGGTATTTTGCATAAAGAAAACTTTGTTTTAGAACTAGAAGAATAGAGGCCCGTCTACTCATAGTATTTTTTAAGGGATAAGAGATCGAAACTCTATGTTGTAGATCATATCTAGATAACCACCAAATATCATCCTCTGAATTCACCAACTAGATTCACCCTCTCGATCCCCAAGGAAGCAATTCTGGAACACCTCTTAGTTGCCAGGTTTTAAAATTAGGTTATAGTTCTCTATGATCTTAGAATCCATCACCAAGTCGTCCGTAACCGTGGACACATATTTTCGAAAAAAATTAACCCAGTAGGGGTGTACAACTTTACCCGCATGACCAACATTCTCTTAATGCCACTAGTAATGCGTACTTCCCTTGTGCGCTGGCAGAGGGCGATTGAACATGACCTTTACCATGCTTTCGCATAAAACTGGCTGGAGCATCGGTAAGACCAAAATACATGACGGTATACTCATAAAGGCCATAACGAGTGGTAAATGTCGTCTTTGGAATATCCTCCTTCCTGATCTTGATTTGTGATACCCTGACCTCAAGTCCATCTTGGAGAAGACAGTGGAACCACTTAGCTGATCAAAAAGATCATTGATTCTAGGAAGAGGGTATTTGTTCTTGATTGTTACAGCATTGAGTGGGCGGTAATCCACAACCAGACGTGGTATATTTGTATCCCGCTTCTTGACAAAGATGGTAGGACATCCCCAAGAAGAGGCACTGGGTTGGATATAACCTTTAATATTTAGTTCCTCTATTTGCTTCTTAAACTCCACTAGTTCATGAGGAGGCATACGATAAGGTTTCTTAGAAACAATAGCAGTTCTAGGGACCAACTCTATGAAAAATTCCACACTTCGATCAGGTGGCATGCAAGGCAACTCTTTAGGGAAGACATCTGAGAAGTCACAGACCACTAGGACATCTTGAATTTCTTCTAGAGGTAAAACCTCAAGGGAATACAACTCTGAGTAAGGAATAGATGACACTGAAGGATTCATCATTGATACAGCCCAGTACTTTATTACAATGCAGGTAGGACTAGTCATAGTAACGGACCTAGTTGCACAGGCAATGACAGCTTGGTATTGTGTCAACCAGTCCATGCCCAGAATGATATCAATATCAGTGGACTTAAGGGCGATGAGAGAAATAGGAAACTTCTGATACGCTATGTCCAACAGATTCCCATGACTAACCAAAGTCATGAACCAACTAGAACCCGGAGAATGCACTCTTAAAGTGGTAGACAAAGGCTCAAAGACTATCCCATGCTTTTGTTCAAACTCTTGAGACAGTAATGTATGCGATGCTTGAGAATCAATCAAAACTGCAACTGGAATTGAATTGATATGAAGCTTACCAAGAATGACACTTGGATCTTCCTGCGCTTCCCCAATAGAGACATGGGTCAGACGACCATGATTGCCAGCTGGAATTTTATCAACCTTCTTTGCAGGGGGAACTCCAAGCGCAACAGTCTTTTGAGGGAAGTCATAGTATGAATGTCTAGGTTGACCATAGGCATAGCAAGTGACACTTGTTGGACGATAACCAGTAGTGCCAGAAGATCCTCCTGAATTCCCTGGCTGAGCACTTGGAGTTGGAATGCCGTTGTTAGAACCAGAATGCCTTGGTGCATAAGGAGAATGAGGAATAACATTGTATGGAACAAAGATGCGGCGCTTCTTATTGCCCGAACCAAAACGTGAAGTGCCCTCTTGAGGACGCTTACGAGTCTCCTCATACTCCACTTGCCCACTTTCTGCCTTCATAGATTTGTTGATAAGATCTTGAAGATTACCAAAGGCCAGGAGATGAATATCACGACGGATTTCAGGATCCAGTCCCTTACGGAACAAAGCTTGCTTCTTAGAATCAGTAGAGACCTCTTCAGGAGCATAACAAGCATGACGATTGAAGTCACACATAGAACCATTCCCTTGTTTCAGCTTGAGAAAATCCTCCCTCTTGAGATCCATCAGACCCTCTAGAATATGATAAGCTCGGAAGGCTTTAGTGAACTCTTGCCAAGTAACAACATGTTGGGCAGCTTGCATAGCCAAGAAGTTTTCCCACCAGGAGCCAGCTGCTCCCTCCAGATGGTAGGCAGCGAAAGTCACCCAATCCACTTGAGCAACATGACCAACCTTAAGTTTGCGCTCCATGGTATGAGGCCAGTAGTCTGCATCAAGTGGCTCAGTGGAATGGCTGAATACCGGCGGAGAAAGACGTATGAAATCCTTGATACAGACTTGATTATTCTGGCGCTGAGCGGTGTTACGCTCAATCCTTTCAAGGAGCCTAATGTTGTCAGCACGGTTGGCCTCATACATAGCCATGAGTTGGACCATTGATGGTGGTGGAGGAAGATTAGAAGGATCGTCCTCATTCCTAGACCCACAAGCATGAGCACGGGTGCGAGCTCGAGAAGTGTCACCCATTCTGTAAGAACAAAAGGAGTCAGCGAAGGGATTCAAAGACAAAGGATACTAGATATAAAACATATCATCTCATCAAGCATGGTAGTATCAAAGCATACTAATGTATACACTAACCAGCTGACTTACAAACCATAACAATGGGATGCTAAGATGATATTCAACCATCAAAACTGAGATAACTTGGAAACTCTAAGAGTAGCAACCAGATACGGAGTACTTAGAACAGAACCACCCCGAAACCGTAGATCTTGATTTTTGAATTGATAGGTAAGAGAAGAAACCTTTTCAAACCAAATAGGATAAGATGACTCAGCATTAGAGTAACTCCAGATAAGTAATAAATAGAATCCTAGTCAGACTTTTTGCAATTAATTTCCAGCTTTCAGATAGATTTCTCAACTTCTAGACTCAACATCGACCAATACTGGGGGTTTCCTATAGGCAGTCTTGCTCTGATACCAAAAACTATAACACCCTCGGGATTAGGGTTAAACAAGCCACAGAGTTATGTCTGAGATAAACTTAACTCCAACCTCGAGAGCACAGAATGTAACTTCCGATAACATTACAAAACACAGAGACATCAACAACATAAGTTTAAACACTTAACAGAGTAAGATATCAGATTATTACAAACCAGGGGTCACAAACCCAACATTACAACAAGAAGCGAAAGCAAGTTAGGTTGTTCTAAACATCTAACTTAACAAAGGGCCTAAGAGGCCATTAACATAAGCGACGCCCCTCCCATAGTGTCAGGCTGCTACCTAGGAACCCCAAACTACTCGTCGACTTCAACGAAGAAACCACCATCGGTAACACCATCATCTGTAGTAAAAACAACAATGGTGCAAGGCTGAGTACGAGAATTGTACTCCACAAGACTTAGATAACCTAGTATCTACATGCACTGGCTAGAGAGGATTTAACTAGAGGTATTTTCAATAAAGAAAACTTTGTTTTAGAACTAGAAGAATAGAGGCTCGTCTACTCATAATCGTTTAAAAGGGATAAGAGATCGAATCTCTATCTTGTAGATCATATCTTGATAACAACCAAATATCATCCTCTGAATTCACCAACTGGATTCACCCCCTCGATCCCCGAGGAAGCAATTCTGGACCACCTCTTAGTTGCCAGGTTTTAAAATTAGGTTATAGTTCTCTATGATCTTAGAATCCATCACCAAGTCGTCCGTAATCGTGGACACGGCTTTTCGAAAAGATTTAACCCTACAGGGGTGTACAACTTTACCCGCATGACCAACCTTCTCTTAATTCCACTAGTAAAGCGTACTTCCCTTGTGCGCTGGCAAAAGCCGATTGAACATGACCTTTCCAATGCTTTCGCCTAGATCCATGAGCCACCAAGAACGGGTATTTCGTCTGCTATAGCCCGCCGCTCTTGGTCCCAATTTCTATGTCCAAAAATCTAGAGTCTGGCCCCATAGAGCCCCCCTCCTTGGACACGACCTATATGTGATCAACATCCAAATGCATGGCAAATAACTATGGAACTATGGACTCATGGAACCAAACTAGGCAAGTTAGCGGTTCGAGGGGGATTCCATGCCCCTGTATGGCTGTACGCTCGGTCTTGGTTCCGATGGGAAGAACTAGGGTCCAAGTGATGGCGAGTATGGACGACTACGAAAACCACATCCCGTGGTGGCCTCCCATACTGGCCTTAGCATGTTTAACTTCCACCTCATATCTCATCTCCTCATCATGCCATACCAGATTCATATGCTTTTCCGGTTCATAACCAAATGGATCGGACTCAAGTACTAAGCATGGCTAAGCTCAACTCGTAACAACAGCTCTTGCAACGCTCTTATGCCAAACCTAGGTATGCTAGGAGGAGTGGATCGGCTAGTATAGGCTGAAGGGGGTAAACATGCAGCAGCTAGGATACTCTAACTATCGGCAAAAGACCACTTGGAATCGTATGGACCGTAGCAAGAATGTAAATACGTTATAGAACATATGTTAAGAATGAGAGGCTACGCTTGCCTTGCTGTCTTTCAGTGAACTGATAAGGATCTTCATAAGTGTTGACTTCGGGCTCGACTTCGGATCCTATCGCGAAGAACCAATACCGGAAAGAAAGACAACATTCAAGACATGGCATAATGCAATACTCAAACAATATGAGTGACAAGACAGTTTAATGCTTAAAAAGTAGCCCTAGGATAAGATCACCAAATTAAATGGAGTTGAAATGCTCAAACTAGAGCATTCTAATAAACCCCATAATTAAAGAAAGAGTTCGAATTGCTCTCCTACTAAAACAGTGTTGTTGTTGATTCAAGCGTGTATGATTTTGACATAAACAGATAAAGCTTAAGTATCTGAAGATTTTGACATCTCATTTGTATTTTTCAGAGTTACTATGAATTATTTATGATTTTTACAAGTTCCTTGTAGTTTCTGAAGAGGGACGACAGCGGAAAACGAAAATAGTATGTGAAATCCTCTGAAATTATCTGAAACAGGTCTCACTATCAATTTAGGAAGAACTGAGTTAGATCTAAATATCATAGCTACTACATAGAAAACATGTTACAACAACTACATCTAAACAGTAGGGCTAAATAAGCTGATGGCTTTATGGGATAAACCTTTATTCCTCAAAACCTGAACATAGACAGAGAACGACAACAATACTCTGAGCACCAAAAAAATCTTTCTGATAATTATTGGATTTCGAAATTACATGGTTAAATTTGGCAAATATTTGCACATGAGGAAAGGCACTTTTAATTGGGATATACAAGTAACCGATTATTCTTTGCTAGAGGGGGAAGTGTGTAGCTCAACCTGATACGTATATACATATATGTATATGCGGACAAGAGGAAGCAAAACTGAACATTTTACACCTCTGACCACGAGAACAAAGTAGCAGCATGTATGACTCACAAAAGCTAACACTGTTAAGGTTATGTGGACACTTGAACTGAATTCCATAACTTCTATTTCGCCCACTAAGATTCACTCACCATGCACCAGGTTTGTACATGAGAAAGCAAAATACCAAGCTATTTCGGAACCAGCGATACAACATCAGACAAGTTACAAAAGAAAATAGGCCAAAGAAGAAATTCTATTCGTGGAACACCAACAAAATTTACCTGAAACGAATTGTGCCTAACTCAGATTTGTGATGGGGATTGGTGTAACATCTCAAAAATATTAAACAAGATTATCTAGTTCTTATCATCCAAATTTAGGGTTAACAAAAACTTGTATTTATTAAACTCTATATGAATGCATGTGTGAGTTCTATTAATGCATGAATGTTTTCTCTGCCATGTTTGGTTGCTACAAATGATAAGGATTAGTTTAAAGATGACTACCACATCATCTAGATCATTTCCAAGAAAAATCAAATGAAAAAGAAGGTCAATTGTGAAGCATATGAGCATACAGCTTGCTGGACCACTAGCCCACTTTTGGCCTCTCTAGTAAAAGATTCCCAACAGAAACAATTCTACTTCTTTGTCCCCCTTGCTGGACCAAGTAAAGATGAACCCAAGAAAACTTTACAAATCTACAGAAACCAAGTTTAAATCAATTTGAGAGGAAATTCCAAATTGAATCAAGTATAGATGCATAGATCATCACTTTTCAAAAACCACTCAAACCTCCACCACTTGATAATTCCTAGCAACCAAAGACTACCAAACATGTGACCAGCTCACCCACCAAAAATCATGGAAGAATTGAAAGATTAAGTTCATGCGGCCATTTAGTCGAACACTTAGTAGACAAAGTACAAACTCAACAACTATCTACTCTTTTGATTCAATATTTTTCTCACTCTTTAACTGCAATCAACCTCACTTACTCACCCATGATCATTCCCAGTACTTGGCCGTGCAAAGAAGCAACGTCACTCACCAAAATGACCAGTGCCATGACCGTACCGAGCATGCCATGCCGGTCGACCATGGACCAGTCGCCTCACACCGCGCCGCCCTCTCCCACGATGCCTAGCTGCTAGCCATGACCTTACCGCCCATCTCTGTCCACCCAATGACCAACAGCGAGAAGTGGAGAAGCTAGAACAGCCGTGCCCATTTAAGTCTCTATCATGCCAAGAGCACGACGGAGCACCGAAGCCGCCTCGCACGCACACGCCATGCCTCGCACTCTCCGCGCGTACCGGCACCCGCCGCGTCACTAGAGACCTCCCAGACACGATGACTCGCCGCCGCGCGCCCCGTGACCACCGTACTCAATGACGAACACCTTGTACCTGAACAGAGCGCCGACGTCACCCGACCGACTGAGACTGCCCATTGTCGCGCCATCACACGCGTGACAATCGCCGCAGTCTACCATGCCTAGCTCGACCTGTAGCAGCGCCGCCTCCCTACCTCCAACGCCGGTGTATAAGTTAGAGCCACCCCAGACCTCAATCCGCACACTATTTCACTCCCCACTCTCTAAGAAACCTCACTGACCCTTCCCCGAAGCAAGGCGAGCACCACCCCACCGGAATTTGACCGGAGCCCGCCGCTGTAGTGAAGGAAGGCCGCCTTTGATTGGAGCCACCCTAGAAGCCGCCGTGACCACCAATCGATTCGTTGTCGTCTACCAACTGATTCACCCCCATCGTCGGACCTAGCTGGAGCCTTGGTAAGCCTCCGACGGCCCCCACTATGCCGCTAGGTTTAGAATCTCGCCGGAGCAGTTCAACATAGACGATGAACCTCAGTCATAGATCCTTTTCTAATCGTAGCGCTGAGATCTGTTGATACCGTTTCAGTTAGATAGAGCCACTAACGGGAGGGACCAACCTGTCAGCAGCCAGCTGCGCACGTGTTGTGCAGTTGGGCCAGCCCATTTCTTTTCCCGCACAGAGCCCGGCGATTCAAATAGAAATTTTCCATTTAGTTAAAAACCATATTCAGTAGTTGTATTAAAAATTGAATTCAAAGAGTTGTACTAAACCAAATTGCATGATTCCAATTTTGTTAGAAAGGTATTAAAATATTTGATCACTCTCGTTGGATTCAAACCATTTCAAATGGTAGATCACCTATAGTAAAAATAACAAATAGAGACTTCTACCCCTTCAAACATTGTTATAAAATCAACCATAAATGCTTTTGAGTTGATTCCAACTCTCAAAAATCACATTTGACATGCTCTGTATGAATATGTAAAAATATTTGGTTTTACAGATATTAAACATGGATTAGTATTTAAAGAAATCTATATAAGCATTTCTAGTCACTTTAATATTATTAAATAGTAATTTTAAATAGTGTAATCTATGACCACCACTTTAAATCACATTTCCAAGTATTATAATATGTTGTGATGACATGTGTCAATATGATCCCATATTTTAATTGGAGAATATTAAATCTTAAGTATTTTCAATGTGTAGAAATTACTTTTCCCAAAATAAGATAAATAAGCATGTGCCATTATTTCATGTGATGAGTAGGATTATGCTAGATCATCTAGTATGAGCCCTTGTGTGCCAAATAGAAATAGTGAAGTGTTGTTTGGTGATTGTGTACCTCGTATATATTTATAGACGCTAGTACCGACCCGAGGTATGATGAGGAGGAGTACTTCGAGGAAGAGGAAGAAAACTTCAACGACTGCAACCAACAAGGCAAGCCATCACTAATGGAAGCTATCAGTGCAATCTAACCAATGCAAGATGCACCAAGCATGCTTGGTTATGCAATTTTGATTATACCCATCCCAAGTTTTACTTGCAAGCTTTAATTTTCCGTTTTACTAAAGTTTCGTACTTAGTTAATGAATGGTAATTAGTGGAAAGTAGGATGGATCCCATTAAGATCCTAAAACTAGTCTTGGATACTTATACTTGATTAGCACCCCTCAATAGTGATACCTTCAATACTAGTGGCTAGTGCTAAGCTAAAACTTGATCACTTTAGATGGGAATACTTGGGAAAAGGATTATGAAAACCTTGGAATGATGATTCATTCTATTGAAATGTTTTGACATGTGTTATGAAACACAATGGTTTGATAATGAAACTGTTGAGGCATGAGCCTGGACTTTGATAAAAACTGATGGTTGGGTTCGGATGCGATACTATTCCAATTTTACCATACACCCATATTACCTGAGTTGGGTAGGGCTTAAATGGAAGTTTATATGTCTTAGTATGGGTTCCCTTGCGGAGGAGGTTGAGCTGAGGCTACCTCATGAACGAATGTCCACCTATGAAGTGCCTAGGATGGCAGGTGTCCATGGCTGGGAGGCCAAACTCATATGGGAGGTGCCTATACTAGGGTGTGTAATTGAAAGGTTAGGATTGATTACACGCATACCAAGTATGACGATTCAGGGTTATCCCTGACGGATGTATCGAATCTTGTGGTGAAAGTGTACCCCTCTACAGAGTATCAAACTATTCGAATAGCCGCGTCCATGGTTATGGACAGTTGGAGTGGCCATACTGTTCCGTTGTCAGATGTTTTCAAAATGACTCGTGACTTGAAAGATGACATTGACTTGACCACAAAGAGCTGTGCACTTGAAAACTGGTTTCCCACTTAAGTAATCTAGAGAACTAAATTAGGGTTTACTATGAAATCCTTCTAAAATAAACCTGGCTTTTTGCAAACAAACCTAGAGTTCAAGGTTCCTACTAGTTTTTACCTTACTCATGCTAGTGTTAGTTTGCGAGTACTTAAAGAGTACTCATGGCGTTGTCCCTGACTATTCCCATGGCCAGACTATGAGGAGGACTACCTAGAAGATGGATAGCAGGAGGTCTATGATAACTAGGATCATCTCCCATCGTTAGCATTGCCTGTGACCATGAAGATGGAGCCTACTACGTTTACTTTCCGCTGCTTTGATTGTATTAAGACTGGATCATGAGATCCTTTATTTGTAATACCTTTATTATGGTTTGTAATGGATGATGTACTATGGTACCAATTCTGTTATGTCTCGCAAAAATTGTAATTCTGGGATTGGGATGTACAGCATAACAGGCATCTGGACTTAAAAATCTGGGTGTTGACAAGTTGGTATCAGAACCATCCTGATCATAGGATACCCTAGTTAGAATGGACGTCTGAAAAACTTAGTTTTAAAACAAAGAAAGTGATTATTTGCAAAAACCTATTCTCACTCTTATCCTTGAGATTCTTTCCAAAAAGAGTTCACATGTTCCTCAAAATTCTTACAATTCTACTGTAGCACCCCGCGAAAACCACTACTAGAAAATCGGTTGCTATTTCTGTTTTGTGCATCATCATGACCGCATCCTCATGTCATCATGCCATATTGCATTTGAGCATCATCATTATTATGCATGTGTTTGCCTAAAACTATTATCCAAAAGCCTATCTTTGTCCTCTAAATACCCCCCTCTATTTCAAATATAAAACCCTCGGTCCGCCCGGATCTTTTATTTGTCTAAAGCTGTTTTGCAAAATCCTATTTTTTTTGTTTTCCACTTATCCCCCTCTTTTAATTTCAAATCAAACCCCGGCCTTTTTCGGATATTTTGTTTTGTTTACGAAAGGCTTTTTAAATAAAATAGTAATCTAATAAAATAAAATATTTTGTTTGGGGAGGTAGCTGACTGGGCAGCCCAAAGACCAGCCCAGCTGGCCACCTACTACCAAGAACCAGTCTAACCCTAATCCTATCCAGTCCTAACCCTAACGCTACCCACTGCCGCCACACATCAAACATGCCCCAACATGTAGCACACCACGTACGCGCCCCTCATGTGACTTTGCTTGCAACCAACCACATGCGGGTCCCACCCACCTTCTCTCTGCCCCACACGCCTCCTGCCCCGCCTCTCTCTCACTACCGACAACGCCGCCTGCTCTGCGTCTCCTCCCCGCCCACTGCGAGTCCCTCCGCCTGCGAGCGTGCCGCCCGTGCGCTTGGCCTCGCCTCTCCGTATCTCCTCACCAACCCTGGCCCCTTCCCCCTGCCCTGATCTTAACCGCCAAGGCGCCGCTGACGTTGATCCCCTCCTCTCTGCTCCAGGCGCTGCCACCAAGGCCCCTTCCTCGACCTGGAGCTGCCCCTCTCCTCACCTCGGTTCCGATCTGCCGCCTCACAAGGTCGCCACCTGCGCGAGGCCCACCCCCGGTCTTCCTTTTCACCGCCGACAGGAGCTCGCCCGCCCTCCGCCCTAGCTCGGCCCCACACCAGCACCGTCCCCAACCGCTCGTCACCGCCTTTCTGTGCCCCTGCATCCTCGAGCCACGCCGCTCGGCCACGGCCACGTCATCATCCTCGACGCCTCGACCCGCCTCCGGCCAGAACTCCGCCATCGCCCTCCCCCTTCTGCCGACCCCATGCCGCGTCGCCCTGTCTGCTAGCACTGCTCACCACCCTCGGCCGCAAGCTCGCTTGGCCCCGCTGCTTGTCCTCTTCCACGCTTCTGACCACCCTTGCAGCCAGCGCCACCGTCGCCTGTCCGCGCCCCAATCCCTGGCCCATCTCAACCGCGCCTGAGCCCCGACTCTGACCGTACCGTGGCCGCATGTTTTTGTCCGCACCGGTGGTACCTACACATCCACCTCTCCTTCATGCACGCCTCCTTTTTTCCTGCATTTGGGTTTGGTACCCTCGAGTTGTGTATGAATACACTCTCGTATGGATGAGTTTCCGTGCTCGTGTGGGTTAGATCCGGGTAGGTCTGTTGGTTGTCACCGCTAAAGCAAGGTCACTGAAGGGCCAAACTCGTTTTCGAAGTTGAATAGAGGGAACGTGTGGTGGTACCTGAAGACCCCCGGACGCAAGTTCTAATTCACGGAATTCAGGGCCTTCGACACGGAACGACAAGATCATCGTCCTGGAACCGAAGACCTGAAGACCGACCCTGTCGAACCCCAAGATCTTCAATCCCTAATGTGTGACCTCTACCTATCCTTATTTTATAAATGCCATCTATACAATTTGTTGCATATTAAATCATCGTACTTGCATACATATTTTGGGTTGGGGGCATTATGCCGATTCACCTAATAATTAAATATGGAGGTTATATGAGGGCTTTTCTAGTATATTTGGCCCATTTAAATTTGTGTAGCGAACCGATGCTCTGTTTTGCCTTGTTAAGACAACATTTAAATTGCGGGGTACCTAAACAACATGAACCTTCTAATTAATTGTCGAGACCCCGGTTCTGCTTAATATTGCCTAATTGCATCGCATTTTTTGCCATGTCATGCATCATACATGCATCATGCATGATCTTCTGTCGTAGTATTAAAAGTGCTTCTGGTGTTTCTTTTAGTGCTTTGCTCCTTCACAGATTAGGCCGCTGAGTTGATGCGAGTATCGACAAGTCCTTCGGATAATGTATCTTCGGCAGTGTTTCCCAGGCGAGCAATCTCCCCCTTTCTACCTATTTTGCATTTGTAGTCTTTATTTCCTCCTGTTGATCTATTGCTATCCGTGTCGCGATGCTTTAGTGTTCCGTACCAGATATATTCCGTACAGCCTTTATATTGCCTTGGACACCTCCTATTACCTGTTGTTTGGTAGATAGATGGTCTTGTGAGTCATAGTCGCTTGCTCAGGTGCGATCCTGTGTCCTGAAGTACCACGCAGTTGTTGGAATATTGTCATATAATTTACGGTGGAGATGGTCATGACTTTAAACAAAACTATTAAATTGCTGAGATAACTAATGAAAGAGGCACCGGTGGGCAATATATGCTATTTGGTTTTTCATGTCCACTTGTGTCCCGTAGGCCCCGAGTACTTCATACATGTTCCTTGATTATTCGCACTATCCAAATCCGGGAGACTTTATGGATCCGCCTTAGCTAGGGCTTGATTCATTTCTTATTTCTTGGGGCCGCAAAGTAGTTTGGGGCTTTATTACTATCTTGTACTTATGCCATGCTTTACTGCTTTATTTACGATTGTGCGTGGAGCACCTATACTATTTTGGAACGTGGAATGTTTTCGCGGATCGACAAGCCCAGTCACACTTTTGGGTTCCCAGTCGTTTATAGCCATTGACACAAACCCTGGGTCTGTCTCGGAGCCGGCCAACTTCGTTGCGGGTAGCTTAGTGGGGTGGCCCCCTGAAATATTTTATGAATCCTATGATTGCTTTGTGGTGAAAGCCTCATTGGGTTTTGATTTGGTTTTTCCGAGGTTGATCGCGTGTGTGTTGCTATTTGTGCACCCCTGCAGGGTAAATCTTTCTGAAAGCCGTGTCCGTGGTTATGGACGACTTGGAGCATAGTATCTCGATCATAGACAAGCATAACTAAAGTAGTGCTATAAATCTGACTTAATATGTGACTAGTAATCAGCTTCACTACAATGGAATTGATAATAAAAGTGCCAACAACTGGTGGACCTGGGTTGTATCTTGTGATGTTATACCTGCCTAGTAAGTATCGCAACTCCAATGGAATGAAATAAAAGTGCCAACGACTGCTAGGTTTGGGATGACTCATGCTATCTATATCTGACTAGTAAGTGCTACAACTATAATGGAATAAATAAAATTGCCAACTGTGTGAGTTCCTCGGTTTGACTTCCTCGTTTGGTCTCGAGGGGGAATACCAGGATGGGTATGATTAGTGTTAGTATAAGGATGGTTCTGAATAGGTCTTTCTTATCCCTCTCTAATAGCCGATAGTTGCATCGAGTCTCTGTAGGTTGTTTAGAGCATGCTGCGTTGCTGCTTTAGTCCACCATACCTATGTAGGCGAGAGCCGCCGAATTCTAGCCTCGTCGTGTACTGGCCTCAGTACTGACCGCTCCTCTTTTTCCTTTTCCCTTTGTCGGCACCCCTTTTGTTTTAGCAGGTTTGAGATCGACGTTGTTAGCAGGGTTACCCTTCCGGCTTGGCCTGGGCAGGGTTATGGACGCCATTGGTTATTCTTCAGGGCTCTTAGCCCATTTGCATCTTATCCGTATTCAGATGTTGTATCGTTTTCGAGGTGATTTGGATCTTTATACTGTATATCTGTATTCTTGACTCATGGAGTCGTGTTGTATATATATATCTGTTTTGTGGGTCCCATCGTGAACTATTGTGTAATGGTATTACTTCGTTTTCCACCCGCACGCAAGTGTCTGGTGGGCGTCCTTGAATCGTTTCTACGCGGGTTTTGGTGGGAAGCGCTAAAACTTGCATAGGGCCGATTCGAGGGTGTTACATCTACCTAAAAATTGACACACTTGATCACCCCACTAACTTACTCATCTTAATTGCTTATAGATGGAGGTCAAATATAGAAAGATTTACTAGTTGGGCAACGGAGGATAGCTCATCTTTGAGAGGGATTTGGATCAGCTCTCGGAGTATCTTGGACGCCCGCACCCGGAGTTATTTGCACCATAGCTCAATGACCAATCTAGAGGGGAACTACAGTGGTTGATAGTTGCGAATCTGAGAGGCAAAATGGAGCCACCTATTTCGGATAAGATTCAGTTTAGTGTAAGGGAGAACAACTGGTTAGACGGTCTAGCCAGGATATGCAAGAAGCTCTTGCACGTCTGTGTGCACAGAACATCAACCAGATCAACAACACCCGTTTTTCCCACTATGCAAGACGTGACTCTACGGGACAGCCTTTAGCCATGCCAGCACATCCGGAGTTTAAGCATCACGTGGAACACATGGACTTCATGCTGCACGAGACTCAGAAGGAGTTGGACAACGCCCCTGCTTACGCCAACCAGAACCATGCTGAAGCCACTGAGAGGAAGCAAACCCTCGGCATTCTCGCCAAGGAGCACAAGTCACTTTGTCGCCAGTGTGACAAAAAGGACCACGTCATCGCCTGTCCTTGTCAGAAGATAGCCACCTTGGAGGAGACTATCCACGACCAGGAGATCCAGCTGGAGGAGAAGGAGGAGGAAGGTGAAGATATCCGTGGTGATATTCACTCTTACCTCAGTGATGATGATGACTACCTGGAGGACATCGCCATGGAGGACAGCATTGATGAGGATGATGCAGACTTCATTGATGACGAGGAGCCTGACACCCCAGATGATGAGTAGTCGCACCTGAGTTGTAGCCGGTCCCACTATATCGTAGCTTCATAGAATGGTTCTTAAAACCATCTACTTTCTTAGTTGTGGTGTGTGTTTGTATTGTGTGCTTGGAATGAATGAATGAGAAGAAGTGGTTAATTTCCAAACCTTAGTCATGCTCAAAGTTTTAAAATCTTTTTGAACCCTACCAATAAATCATAGAAAATTTCCCTCTTGTCTCATTATCTATCTCAATCTTCAGTTGATTCGCAGAAATCCTGGAGGAAGCAGCTCATCTCAGGACCCGATGTTGCAGATTCTGCAAATGTTAGTTACTGACCGTGAAGCCGGCAGAGCTGAACGTCAAGCCAATCTGCAAGAGATAGCCCAGATGGCCCATAACAATCAAGACCATGGAAACCAAGGTCACTAATGGCCCAAAATATATCGAACTCATTGGGGAACCCCTAGAGGAAGGTATGATGAGCACAGCAGCAAGTTTTCCCTCAGTTATGAAACCAAGGTTTAATCGAACCAGTAGGAGCAAGGAAACACCCCAATGTGTTGCTAGTTGAACTTTGGCAGGGCGCAGTACCGGTGCCAGCAGCAACGTGGAGACCTGCACAACACAAACACAGAACTCTGTCCCCAACTAGCAATGAGGTTGTCAATCTCACCGGTTTTGCTGAAAACAAAGGATTAAACATATCGAGTGGAAGAAAGTAATAGTTTGCAGAAAGTAAACACAAAGCAGTAAACAATTAATCTTAGATTGATAGTAAAAGAATGGTCCGGGGTCCATAGTTCACTAGAGGTGGCTCTCCTTAAGATAGATAACATGCTGGATGAACAAATTACAGCGGGGCAATTGAGAAACATCGAGAAAGCATACAAGCATATACTACTCATCTTGAATCCTTTGAGATTCGATTGGGCATTACAACATTATACATAGACCGCCATCCAACTACATCTATGACTAATAATCCACCTTTAGGTTATCATCCGAACCCCCCCCCCCCCCCAGTATTAAGATGCAAGCAACGGATAATTGCATTACGAATTGCGTGTAAAGTAAACAATACGATTGTTCTATGAACAAAGGATTGTTGGTTTCTCCCTAGTAGCAACAACGCACCTAGTACCTTAGAGATTTCTGTCACTTCCGCAGATTACCAGAGGCATGAACCCACTATCAAGCATAAATACTAACTCTTGGAGTTGCTAGCATCTACTTGGCCAAGATAGATTCTAACAATGGAAAGCGTGCAAGATCACAAATAACAAAGACATGGTAGAATCAATAATCAATCTGAAATAGCATCTCAATATCCATCAGATCCCCGCAAACACAACATGCAGAATTACAAATAGATGATCTTGATCATGAACGTAGCTCACAAGATCTAAACATCATAGCACAAAGGAGGAGAACCAGCCATCTAGCTACTACATGGACCCGTAGTCCAGAGATGAGCTACTCACGCATCACACCAGAGGCTTGCATGATGATGAAGAAGGCCTCCAGGGTGAATTCCCCTCTCCGGCAGGGTGCCGGGAAGAGCTTCGGATCCCTCGCGACCTAGGGATGGAGATGACGGTGGCTACAGACTCTTTCGTGGAATTTTGATCGGGTCCTTAGGGTTTCCGTATCAGAGGAAACTTATAGGCAGAAGGAGAGGCCGAAGGGGTGCCTGGGGCGGGTAGAATACCCCCGGGCGCGGGCCAGGCCTGGCCACGTGTCTAGGTAGTGTGGCCGGGACCCAGCCCCTCTCCGTCTCGTTTTTCTGGCTCTAGGTGTTCCTCGGTGAAAAACTGACTTTGGGTTTTGTCCCATCCAATTCCGAGAATAATCATTTTCTGACTTTCCTGGAACCAAAAACAGCAGAAAACAGGCAGCTGGCACTGTGGCTCATGTTAATAGGTTAGTCCAAAAAATCATATGAAAAGTACTCCAAAGTGTTGACAAAACATAAGAAAGTAGATAAAACCAAGCATGGAACATCAAAAATTATTAATACGTTTGCAACGTATCAACATCCCCAAGCTTAACTCCTGCTCGTCCTCGAGTAGGTAAGTGGTAAAAGGAAAGAATAATTTTTGAGGTGACATGCACCATCATAAACTTGATCAAAGTATTTGTAAAACATTCAAAGCTGGGATCATAGTACTTCAATCATAACATGAAAGACAAAGTTCTAGCAATAAGACAAAGAAACTATGTTGCAACATGAAAAGGCACAAACAAAAGATTAATGAATAACAATGCTTTGCAAGACGTTTCTTTGTTTCACATAAAGAAAATATAGCATAGTGGCATTCAGCTTGTCCCTCATAGAGTAGCAAACATAAATGCATAGGACACCTTCAAAGTTCATAAGATTGACTAGATACAAATAGTTTAAAACAAGCAATATCAAAGTTATGCATCAATCAATAAGTCTTGGGACAATGCACATAAAACTAAGAATGGACACTATCCTCTCAAAGTAGGTGCATAAAGATAGAAGGTGGAGACTCAATATAAAAGTGGAAGAAAGGCCTTCACAGAAGGAAGTAGGGATTCAAGTTTCATAAAGATCTTCCAAAAATTATGGTACTTAATAGCTTTCAGCTCTCATTGCCCCTATCATAAGCATCTTGAAGTGATTAAGGTTAAAGTGAACAAACTATGGTGTATATGCTTGACAAAGTATAAGTTGGAAATCTCATGTCCCTTGAATACGAGGGCCACTCCACATGCTACTCAAGTTTAGTCACCGGTAAGTTCTTGTCATCATAAGTACATGTGTATCATAGAGAACCGCCAACGGGGTACCCCTTGCCCGATGATACGGAAGAATCTCCATATAAAAATGACAAGGCAAGCAGACAACGGGCATCTCATCAATCTTCTTATTTACCATGGGAATATGGTGCTTTTTTCTCTCTTTCCTCTTTTCAGAATCTTTTTTTTCTTTTTCTCTTTTTTCTCAATATCTGACTCTTTTTTTATAAGAAGAATGCTTCATAGACAACTCATTATGGTTACGCTGCAGGTTTCCACCATGTCAGCATGGATTAGACCAGCGGCCCAGGCGTTTCTCTAACACCTATACATAACTCCATGGACTTACAAGCTCCCCTTTCATTTCACACCGACGACATCCATAGACAAAAGAGCATGATATCAACTAGGTACAAAGTACAAGTGCAATGTTGAAAGCGTTCCCCATGACTACATGGTTCTGCTAATCCCCAACAAATAAGTGCAAGCATATACAACATAGACGACATAATGGTTTAAGTTTATTAAGGGAAAGAAAAGTAAAGCGTGCCATCAAGTATGTGAGAGCTTTAATCACTAGTTTTCTCATAACAAGTTTAATTCGGAAGGTAGATAAAAACATTAATATACTTGGAATAGCATATGCTAGTAGGTAGGTATGGTGGACTCTTTGGAATAACTTGGTTTAAGGAGTTGGATGCATGAGTGGAAGTCATACTTGGTTACGGAGTCTAGCAAAAGACTGGAGCAAAAGACTGGGAGCGACAAACTAAGAGAGGAATAATGGCCTTAATCCTGCAGAGCGACAAAACATCATTGATCAAAGCATAAAGTGATACTACAAGTTGAAAACTAAAGGATCATAAAGGCTATGGTGACTTGGGATAGTCATAACATGGTGTGAGCATGCGCCAAGTCAAGCCAAATAAAGCATCAAAGGAGAATACCACAATACTATGCTTTAATATGCTAAAACAACGCATGATCCTTCCAAGGCACATTAAGCAGTCTCACTTGTTTATAACAAGTCATGCTACAGCAAAGAATACCAAGCATAAAGCCAAAAGAATATCAAGCATGGCATGACAAAGCATAGGCCATAGTCAAAAACAAGCTCTCTTTACCACTTAAGCATGAACTTTCCTACTCTTTTCCAATCCAAACCAGACTATTTGAAAACCAATGTATGAAAGAGGGGGTCCAACGAATTTATTCAGAAAACTAAGTAAACAAATCAAACGATATACCAAAACGAAAAAAAAAGAAGACTCTCCAAGAACAACACAACTATGCATCAAACAATAAAAATGAAGCGTTTGGAAGAAACCTGTGATTTTTATTGATGAAGAGGGGGATGCCTTGGGCATCCCCAAGCTTTGACGCTTGTACTTCTTGGATATTTCTTGAGGTGACACGCGTGGCATCCCCAATCTTGAGCTTTAGTCCATCCTTAATCTCATTACTCATTCCTTTCATACACCTGAATTTTTTCTTCATACAAAACTTCACACAATCTTTATTAGCAACATTATTGCACTCAAGATAATAGGTATTTAGGTTCAGTTACAACACCAATAAAACTTACATTAAAATATTAGCTACTATAACACTTCCCTCAAAAATCTCAATTCCCAACCAACAAGAAGCAAATGCAGAAAATGGCAGAAATCTATCAAAACAGACCAGCAGGTAAAGACGATTTTTTTCAAAGAACTTATGTTGCTCAAATCAAAAAGTGTTGAACTAACGAAAGTTAGATAACAAACTGGGCAGAAGCACAAACATTCACGCTTTGAAAAAGATGTACAGAGATTTTACACGAATTCTTACGGTGAAGCACAGAAATCTGTTTCGGGACAGCAACTTTCCCAATCATTACTTCTCTCTCATTAGAGGTTACTCTTGGCACAAAAAAGAAATAAAAAGTATAAGGAGTGTTTATTGCAGAGGTAATAACTTCCAAGACTCATCTAAAACTTTTGGGTTATCTCCCAATAAGTACTTTTCTTTAACGCCTTTAAGTTAGGCATAAGAAGGAAGAAAAAGGATACGTGTTTGAAGAAGCATTAAAACCAAATTTATTGCCCTTACCTCTCTTAATTTTATTATTAACCTTGGGGAACTTGTGAATGCTTGGTGGAGAAACAAAGCGCATGGTGCCCTTTTCCACATCTATTATCGCTCCAAGGAGTTTCAATGGGGATCTTCCAAGTGTGATTTGTCCTTTTCCTACACATTCAATAACAAGATAATTAGTAGAAACCATTTTCCCTAGGATCTTTGTAAACACTCCTTCAGCTATTCCAATGGGTAATATTGTGGCATTATTAGCAAGACCAAATTATTTTCCTCCTTCAGAAAGACCCCAAAGATTCAAAGATTCATAAATATCTTTGGGCATAAGACAAAATTCATACATGATATCACAGCGAGCATGAAAAGTTTCAATGTTTATAGCAACCTTTGCTATGGGAAGCCATTCTGAGGGTTCAAAATTTATTGGCACATAGTTATGATGCTCTCTAAGTGTATTATAGCAATCTTTCAAACTAGCAATGCTGGTCTCAAGAGTATTAAATCTAGCAAATATGTTTATGAAAGAATAATCAAATTTGCTAGGCAAGTTGTAAGTAAAGACCAATTTGTTTATGGCATTAACAGCATCATCCTCATTGCATTGGAGGAACTCTCCTCCCACAACAGCATCTAAAGCATATCTATAGCAAAGAGCAATTCCAAGGTAAAAATGCTAAGAAACAAGCTTTGAGTCATTTTAGGTTCGGTTTTTTCATGTAAATCAGAGATTCTAGACCAAGCTTCTTTAAAACTCTCTTCGATTCCTTGTTTAAAAGTGAAAATCATTTCCTCAGGTGTCATAGTTGTTGGAGCAATGCTAGACATAATGGTAACTTAAGATAAGAACTAATTTTGTTTTGAGTTTTCAATAAAGAAAGCAAACTAGTAAAACTAATTTTTTTGTGTTTTTGATAAAGAAACAAGCAAACAAAGCAAAAGTAAACTAAGAAAAACAAAAATAACAAAGTAAAGAGATTGGCCATGAGGGACTCCCCTTGTGAAGATGTCCTTGAATCCTCGGCAACGGCAAGTTGGGGAACCCCAAGAGGAAGGTATGATGAGCACATCAGCAAGTTTTCCCTCAGTTATGAAACCAAGGTTTAATCGAACCAGTAGGAGCAAGGAAACACCCCAGAGGTGTTGCTAGCTAAACTTTGGCAGGGCGCACTACCGGTGCCAGCAGCAACGTGGAGACCTGCACAACACAACCACATAACTCTGTCCCCAACTTGCGATGAGGTTGTCAATCTCACCGGCTTGCTGGAAAGAAAGGATAAAACGTATCGAGTGGAAGAAAGTAATAGTTTGCAGAGAGTAAACACAAAGCTGTAAACAATTGATTGTGGATTGATAGTAAAAGAATGGACCGGGGTCCATAGTTCACTAGAGGTGGCTCTCCTTAAGATAGATAACATGCTGGGTGAACAAATTATAGCAGGGCAATTGAAAAACATCAAGAAAGCATACAAGCATATACTACTCATCTTGACTCCTTTGAGATTCGATTGGGCATTACAACATTATACATAGACCACCATCCAACTACATCCATGACTAATAATCCACCTTCAGGTTATCATCCGAACCCCCTCCAGTATTAAGTTGCAAGCAACGGATAATTGCATTACAAATTGCATCTAAAGTAAATAATACGATTGTTCTATGAACAAAGGATTGTTGTTTCCTCCCTAGTAGCAACAACACATTTAGTACCTTAGAGATTTCTGTCACTTCCCTAGATTACCAGAGGCATGAACCAACTATCGAGCATAAATACTAACTCTTGGAGTTGCTAGCATCTACTTGGCCAAGATAGCTACTAACAACGGAAAGAATGCAAGATCACAAATAACAAAGACATGATAGAATCAATAATCAATCTGAAATAGCATCTCAATATCCATCGGATCCCCGCAAACACAACATGCAGAATTACAAATAGATGATCTTGATCATGAACGGAGCTCACAAGATCTAAACATGATAGCACAAAGGAGGAGAACCAGCCATCTAGTTACTACATGGACCTGTAGTCCAGAGATGAGCTACTCACGCATCACACCAGAGGCTTGCATGATGATGAAGAAGGCCTCCAGGGTGAATTCCCCTCTCTGGCAGGGTGCCGGGAAGAGCTTCAGATCCCTCCCGATCTAGGGATGGAGATGACGGTGGCTATAGACTCTTTCGTGGAATTTTGATCGGGTCCTTAGGGTTTCCGTATCCGAGGCAACTTATAGGCGCAAGGAGAGGCAGAGGGGGTGCCTGGGGCAGCCAGACCACCCCCTAGCGCGGGCCAGGCCTGGCCGCGCGGCGAGGTGGTGCGGCCGGGCCCCAACCCCTCTCCGTCTCGTATTCTGCCTCCTGGTGGTGTGGCCGGGCTCCAGGTGTCCCTCGATGAAAAACTGACTTTGGCTTTTGTCCCGTCCAATTCCGAGAATATTCATTTGCTGACTTTCCTGGAACCAAAAACAACAGAAAACAGGCAGCTGGCACTGTGGCTCTTGTTAATAGGTTAGTCCAAGAAATCATATGAAAAGTACTCCAAAGTAGATAAAACCAAGCATGGAACATCAAAAATTATGGATACGTTTGCAACATATCAATCACCATGGATCCAAACTCAAGAACTTTCAAAATACCAACCCACCCATGTTTAGCAAATCAGAAGAACCTTTAAATGCTGATGACTGGCTGCAAACCATGGAAAACAACTTAGAAGTGGTAGGAGTAGATGCCAATGAGAAGGTACTGTTTTCCACCCACTATCTAGCAGGCTATGCAAGATCATGGTGGAACAGCACCCGTACCATGAACAGAGGTCAAATGATGATTTGGGAAGAATTCAAACTCAAATTCAGCAGAACCCATGTTCCCCCAGGTTTGATCAAGAGGATGAGGATAAATTTTGGGAGCTGAAGCAGGGAAATATGATTGTGGTAGAGTACCATGACAAGTTCTTATCTCTAGCAAGGTATGCCCCTAATGAGATTGACATTGAAGCGAAGAAGGAGAGATTCTTGAATAGTCTGCATGATGAGATGCAGACAGTGTTAGTCAATATTCCCTTTGATGACCTCGAAGCTTTAGTGGATTCTGCTATCCATATGGAAGGAAATATCAACCAAGCTAGTGAGAACCGTAAGCGTCGTATGATGCACCAACCTAGACCCCACCAGATCCCGAAGTATCGCCTCAACGCATCAGCGGGATATGCACCAAGAAACAACATACCCCCTATGTCCCGTCGGAACTACCCCAATCGTGGCGGAGGAAACCAGAGGCCCGGAGGCCACAACAACCACAACAACAACCCCGGCAACGCCAATAGCTTCAACCATGCACCGCCAAAGTCCAACAACCACAACAATAGTGTCCCAAGGACTAGAAGCAATGCGGTGCCTGTCGCAAGGAAAGACAAGTCAATGATCACATGCTTTGAATGTGGAGTCACAGGTCATTACTCCAATGAGTGCCCGAAGAAACTTGCCCCAGCAACCAATGTTACTGCACCTACCCAACAGCAGCGCCATGTCCAGCCTGGAAAGAGATTTTCCCTAGGAAACCCGCACAACCGTACCCGTCGTCTATTCCACATGAATGCTGAAGAAGCCCAGGAAGCGCTAGATGTCGTGTTGGGTATGTTTTCTGTTAACTCAGTATTAGCAAGAGTGTTGTTTGATTCTGGAGAATCGCACTCGTTTGTTATAGAAGAATTCTCATGCACTACTAAGATTCAACCAACAAATTTGAAGCATGTTATGATAGTTCAAATACCTGGTTCAACCACCAAAGCTAGAAAAATTTCAAGGCCATACCTATCAGAATCCATGGGACGAATTTTTATGCCAATCTAATAGTACTTGGAACCAATGGTTTGGAAGTAGTGCTAGGAATGGATTGGATGTCGAAACATCAAGGATTAATCGACTGTGCCAAGAAAACCATAACCATGACCAGTAGCACCGAAGTATCAGTAGAACATATATCTGAGATGCTACCCCGTCAATTCAAGTGCAACAAGAGTTTAGCCAAAACCACCCTTGATCAAGTCAGAGTAGTCTGTGAATACCCTAATGTGTTCCCAGATGAATTGTCTAGTATGCCCCCAGATCGGGATATCGAGTTTATCATTGAACTAGTTCCTGGAACTGGACCAATAGCTCAAAGGTCATATAGTACGAACCTATCTGAATTAGTGGAGCTGAAGAAACAACTTGATGATATGTTGGCAAAAGGTTTGATACAACCAAGTGCATCATCCTGGAGATCACCTATTTTGTTTGTGGATAAGAAGGATGGTGCCAACCATTTGTGTACGGATTACTGGAATATGAATGATATCACCATCAAGAACAAGTACCCTCTGCCAAAGATAGAAGATTTGTTTGACCAACTGACTGGTGCTAGAGTGTTTTCCCAAAGACTGCCTTGACCAAAGACTGCCTTCACCACCAGATATGGATTGTATGAGTACAATGTCATGTCTTTTGGGTTAACCAAGACCCCCGCTTATTTAATGAATCTCATGAATAAGATTTTTATGAACTTCCTATATAAGTTTGTCGTTGTTTTTATCGAGGACATTCTGATCTACTCCAAGACAGAAGAAGACCATGAACAGCACCTAAGAACCATCCTTGAAACCCTTAGAGAGCATCATCTGTATGCCAAGTTTAGAAAATGTGAGTTCTGGTTAAAGGAAGTAGGATTCCTAGGCCATATCTTGTCAGCAGGAGGAGTTGTTGTGGATCCCGCCAAGATTAAGGATGTCGAAGAATGGAAAGCCCAACCACTCAAACTGAAGTCCGCGCATTTCTTGGAATAGCCGGATATTACCGCAAGTTTGTTGAAGGATTTCGAGCATCGTAGGAACGATGACCCAGATATTGAAGAAAGACAATAAGTTTGAATGGACCGACAAATGTGAAGAAAGTTTTCAAGATCTCAAGAAGATATTGATTTCAGCCCCAATTTTGATCATGCCGGATATATCAAGAAGCCTTTTGATGTGTATTGTGATGCATCCAAGATTGGTCTCGGATGTGTGTTGATGCAAGAAGGCAAAGTCATATCATATCTGTCCAAACAACTAAAGCAACATGAGTACCCTACACATGACTTGGAACTGGTAGCCGTAGTTTTAGCCTTGAAGACATGGCGTCATTACCTTATGGGTAACCGCTGTGAGATTTATTCGGATCACAAGAGTCTGAAGTATATTTTCACCTAGAAGGTGCTGAATATGAGGCAATGGAGAGAGATAGAGTTAATCAAGGATTATGACCTTGACATTCACTATCACCCCGGCAAAGCCAATGTAGGTTAAACACCATGATTAAGGAAGACCAGCCAAGTTAGCATGAGGAGTTGGATAACTTTAGACCAGAGCTAGTTAGCGAAGGATTTCTAGCTAGCCTAGAACTTCAACCCACCTTCATCAGTCAGATAGAGGAAGCCCAGAAAGGAAACGCAAGTATTGATGGAATCAAGCGCCGTATCGGAACAGGGAAGGTACCTGGATTCACCGAAGATGAAGAAGGAGTTTTGTGGTATAAGGGACGTATATGTGTTCCCGCAGATTTAGAGTTGAAACTAGTCATTATGCAAGAAGCCCATGATACCCTTCATTCTATCCACTCGGGAGGAACCAAGATGTATCAGGATTTGAAGGAGCAATTTTGGTGGCACAAAATGAAGAGAGAAGTCGGAAGCTACATAGCCAAGTGTGATATCTGTCGGTGAGTCAAGGCGGAACATTAGCGACCCATAGGACTTTTGCAACCCTTACAGATTCCGGAATGGAAGTGGGATTCTGTTAAAATGGATTTCATCATAGGTTTGCCTACATCTAGTAGGGGAAATGATTCTATTTGGGTCATAGTAGATAGATTATCCAAATTAGCTCATTTCATACCCGTCAAGACTACATATCAAAACTTGAAGCTACCGGAGTTGTACATTGCTAGAATAGTTAGTCTGCATGGAACCCCCAAGACCATAGTGTCGGGTCGAGGAACCCAGTTTACCTCAAGGTTCTGGAAGAAAGTCCAAGAAGGATTAGGAACCAAACTAAACTTCAGCACAGCTTATCACCCGCAAACCGATGGACAAACAGAAAGAGTAAACCAGATCCTAGAAGACATGTTGAGAGCTTGTGTTTTAGAATATGGATATAAATGGAAAGACGGTCTGCCTTTCGCAGAATTCTCATACAACAATAGTTACCAAGCCAGTTTGCAAATGGCCCTATTTGAATTTTTGTATGGAAGGAAGTATCGTACACCTCTGAATTGGCCGCAAGTAGGAGACAGTCAGATATCCGGACCCAAAATCCTACGCGAAGCCGAAGAGAAGGTTCACAAAGTCCGTGAACACCTCAAGACCGCTCCATCCAGATAGAAGAGCTATGCTGCTAAAAGACGTCAAGACCTAACCTTCAATTTCGGATATTTTGTGTATCTCAAAGTATCATCGTTGAAAGGAATGCAGTGTTTTCGACTGAAAGGAAAGCTTGCCCCCGGATATATTGCACCCTTCAAGGTTTTGAACCTCCAAGGAGGAGTATCATAACAACTAGAACTACCTGAGGAGATGTCAGCCGTACATGATGTGTTCCATATCTTGTTACTATGCAAATGCCTAGAAGTTCTGGAGAAGACCAAAGTTTTCAAGAACATCGATCACAGAGCCATAGATATCAACAAGGATTTAACCTATCGTGAAGTACCCATCTATATTTTGGAAGAAGCATTCAGAACCACCCAGACCAGAAGTATCAAGTTTCTAAAGGTCCAATGGAGTAACCACACCGAATAAGAAGCCAATTGGGAGCGAGAAGATTATATTCAGATAGAGTTTGCCAATCTCTTCAGTTCCTAGTTTTTCCTGAATCTCGGGACAAGATTCTGTTTAAGGAGGGAGGATTTGTAACATCTCAAAAATATTAAACAAGATTATCTAGTTCTAATCACCCAAGTTTAGGGTTAACAAAAACTTTTATTTATTGAACTCTATATGAATGCATGTGTGAGTTCTACTAATGCATGAATGTTTGCTATGCCATGTTTTATTGCTACAAATTATAAGGATTAGTTTAAAGATGACTACCACATCATCTAGATCATCTCCAAGCAAAATCAAATGAAAAGAAAATCAATTCTGAAGCATATGATGATATGGTCACTTTTTCCAAATTTAACCACTAGGCCACTTTGGGCATCTCTAGTAAAAGATTCCCAACAGAAACAATTCTACTTCTTTGTACCCCTTGCTGGACCAAGTAAAGATGAACCCGAGCAAACTTTACAAATCTACAGAACCCAATTTTAAATCAATTTGAGAGGCAATTCAAAATTGAATCAAGTATAGATGCATAGATCATCACTTTTGAAAAACCACTCAAACATCCACCACTTGACAATTCCTAGCAACAGAGTCTACCAGGCATGTGACCAGCTCACCCACAAAAAATCATGGAAAAAATTGAAGATTAAGTTCATGCGGCCATTTAGTCGAACACTTAGCAGACAAAGTACAAACATGATCATTCCCAGTACTTGGCCATGCAAAGGAGCAACCTCACTCACCAAAATGACCAGTGCCATGACCGTACCAAGCATGCCATGCTGGTCAACCATGGACCAGTCGCCTCACGCCGCGTCGCCCTCTCTAACGATGCCTAGATGCTAGCCGTGAACTCACTACCCCTCTCTGTCCACCCTTGACCAACGGCGAGAAGTGGAGAAGCTAGAACAGCCGCGCCCATTTAAGTCTCTACCATGCCGAGAGCACGACGGAGCGCCGAAGCCGCCTCGCGCGCACACGCCGTGCCTCGCACTCTCCAAACGTACCCGCACCCGCTGCGTCACCAGTAACCTCCCAGACACGATGACTCCCATCGCGCGCCCCGTGACCACCGTACTCAATGACGAATACCCGCGTACATGAACAGAGCACCGACGTTGCCCGACCAACTGAGACCGCCCCTTGCCGCGCCACCACGCTAGTGACGATCGCCGCAGTCCACCGCGTCGACCCATGCCATCCTCCATGCCTAGCTCGACCTATAGCTGCGTCACCACTGAGCTCGACCATGCCTCCCTGCCTCCAATGTAGGTGTATAAATAGAAGCCACCCCAGACCTCAATCGGCACACCATTTCACTCCCCACTCTCTCAGAAAACTCACTGACCCTTCCCCGGAGCAAGGCGAGCACCACTCCGCCGGAATTTGATCGGAGCCTGCCACTGTAGTGAAGGAAGGGCGTCGTTGATTGGACCCACCCCAGGAGCCGCCGCAACCACCAATTGATTCGTCGTCGTGTACCAGCCCATTCGCCCCCATGGCTGGACCTAGCTAGAGCCCTAGTATACCTCCCTCGACCCCCACCGTGCCGCTAGGTTTAGAATCTCGCCGGAGCAATTCAATATAGACGATGAACCTCAGCCGTAGATCCAGTTTCGGAGCGCTAAGATCTGTTGATACCGTGTCGGTTAGATAGAGCCGCTGTCACGGGGGACCAACCTGTCAGCATCCCGTTGCACGCACGTTGTGCAGTTGGGCCAGCCCATTTCTTTTCCCGCACAGAGCCCAGCGATTCAAATAGAAATTTTTCATTTAGTTATAAACCCTTTTCAGTAGCTATATTAAAAATTGAATTCAAAGAGTTGTACTGAACCAAAGTGCACGATTCCAATTTTGTTAGAAAGGTATTGAAAATATCTAATCACTCCCGTTGGATTCAAACTATTTGAAATGGTAGATCACCTATAGTAAAAGTAATAAGACAAAGAGTTTTACCCCTTCAAACATTGTTATAAAATCAACCATAAATGCTTTCGAGTTGATTCCAACTCTCAAAAATCACATTTGCCATGCTCTATATGAATATGTAAAAATATTTGGTTATATAGATATTGAACATGGATTAGTATTTAAAGAATGTTATATAGGCATTTCTAGTCACTTTAATATTATTAAATAGTGTAATCTATGACCACCACTTTAAATCACATTCCCAAGTATTATAATATGTGGTGATGACATGTGTCAATATGATCCCATATTTTAATTGGAGAATATTAAATCTTAAGTATTTTCAATGAGTAGAAATAACTTTTCCCAAAATAAGATAAATAAGCATGTGCCATTATTTCATGTGATGAGTAGGATGATGCAAGATCATCTAGTATGACCCCTTGTGTGCTAAATAGAAATAGTGAAGTGTTGTTTGGTGATTGTGTACCTCGTGTATATTTATAGTTGCTAGTACCGACCTAGGGTATGACGAGGAGGATTACTTCGAGGAAGAGGAAGAGAACTTCAACGACTGCAACCAACAAGGCAAGCCATCATTAATGCAAGCTATCAGTGCATTCAAACCAATGCAAGGTGCACCAGGCATGTTTGGTTATGCAACTTTGATTATACCCATCCCAAGTTTTACTTGCAAGCTATACTTTTCCATTTTACTAAAGTTTCTTACTTAGTTAATGAATGGTGATTAGTGGAAAATAGGATGGATCCCATCAAGATCCTAAAACTACTCTTGGATACTTATACTTGATTAGCACCCCTCAATAGTGATACCTTCAATACTAGTGGCTAGTGCTAAGCTAAAACTTGATCACTTTAGATAGGACTACTTGGAAAAAGGATTATGAAAACCTTGGAATGATGATTCATTCTATTAATTTTTTTACATGTGTTATGAAACACAATGGTTTGATGATTAAACTGTTGAGGCATGAGCCTGGACTTTGATAAAAACTGATGGTTAGGTTCGGATGCGATACCATTCCAATTTTACCATACACCCACATTACCTGAGTTGGGTAGGGCTTAACTGGAAGTTTATATGTCTTAGTATGGGCTCCCTTATGGAGGAGGTTGAGCTGAGGATACCTCGTGAACGAATGTCCACCTATGAAGTGCCTAGGATGGCAGATGGCCATGGCTGGGAGGCCAAACTCATACGGGAGGTGCCTATACAAGGGTGTGTAATTGAAAGGTTAGGATTGATTATCCGCATACCAAGTATGATGATTCAGGGTTATCCCTAATGGATGTATCGAATCTTGTGGTGGAAGTGTACCCCTCTGCAGAGTGTCAAACTATTCGAATAGCCGTGTCCACGGTTATGGACAGTTGGAGTGGCCATACTGTTCCGTTGTCCAATGTTTTCAAAATGACTTCTGACTTGAAAGATGACTTTGATTTGACCACAAAGAGTTGTGGACATGAAAACTGGTTTCCCACTTAAGTAAGCTAGAGAACTAAATTAGGCTGTACTATGAAATCCTTATGAAATAAACCTGGGTTTTTGCAAACAAACCTAGAGTTTAAGGTTCCTACTAGTTTTTAACTTACTCATGCTAGTGTTAGTTTGCGAGTACTTAAAGAGTACTCATGGCTTTGTCTCTGGCTATTCCCATGGCCATACTATGAGGAGGACTACCCGGAAGATGGACAATAGGAGGTCCATGTTTACTAGGATCATCTCCCATCGTTAGCATTGCCTGTGACCATGAAGATGGAGGCTACTACGTTTACTTTTCGCTGATTTGATTCTATTAAGACTAGATCATGAGATCCTTTACTTGTAAGACCTTTATTATGGTTTGTAATGGATGATGTAATGTGGTACCATTTCTGTTATGCCTCGCAAAAATGGTAATCATGTCATTGCGATGTACGACATAACATGCATCTGGACTTAAAAATCTGGGTGTTGACAATTGGTGTCCTAACCTCTCCTATTTCCCTCCCTGATCGATTCCGGTGGCTGGCCGCAGACTCCAGCAACTGCTCCGGCTGACTGTCCGGCCATCTCCTCCCTAGATTCTTCTCCTCTTAGAACTCCTCTTTCTCCCTTGACTGGTTCCCCTCTATGCTAGGTCATAGCCATGGTGGTCAGATGGTTCATGGTTTCTCAACGAGGCAGTAGTGGCGGCTCGATGGATATGGTAGCCAACTAGTTTGCTGGTGCTAAGATAAGGCACAGCGGTTCTACATGGCCACATTTCGCGATGTCAAGGGCAGTTTCTTCTCTAAATATTACATGTGTGGTACTATAGTTGATAGACATCAACGCAAGGCTTCTAGATATTTACCTAAAGATATTAAAACTAGTTGTCTATAGCTCTAGTTTATCTATGAAAGGACCAAAGTAATTTTTAAGAATTTACCCTTTGCAAAATATATAAACTTGACAATAGAGGAAAATTGATAAATAGTATAAGTAAAATAAATATTTTTATTAACCGCCTCATTTATCTAGAATATAAGCTTTTTGTTTGGCGACTTGTTTTAGGACATATATTTAAAAAGAAAGATTGTCCATTTTAGAGTGTTTGATTTCTCTTGAAGATGCGATTTATTTATGGAGCTAAATTAAATGCATGCTATGCTTATGAGTGCAAGTAGTCACTTTACTACATACATGGGTTGTTACAGCTCTAACCCCCTTACAAGAATCTCGTCCCGAGATTCGTAGGTTTTAGAAAAGAAGGCAGGGTACCCAGATCAAAGATGATCTTCGCGTTCAAAGGTTGCTTCGTCCTCAGAGTGATGATACCACTGGACTTTCAGGAACTTGATGCTTTGACGACGAGTCTTGCGCTCGACTTCATCAAGGATACGAACAGGATATTCACGATAGGTCAGATCCTCTTGAAGGTCAAGAGTCTAGTGATCAACACCACGAATAAGGTCTTTGAAGAAGCGTTTGAGTTGAGACACATGGAAGACATCATGTACCTCAGGGAAATTAGAAGGTAGTTCTAATTGGTAGGCAAGATTTCCTAGCTTAGCAAGAATGCGAAAGGGACCAATATAGTGAGGAGCCAACTTGCCCTTGATACCGAAGCGAAGGACACCCTTTAGCGGAGTGACTCAAAGGTAGGCTTGATCACGAATTGCATATTTGATGTGTTGATGACGATCATGATAGCTCTTTTGACAAGGCTGAGCACTTTTCAGACGATCGCAAATGATACGGACTCGATCTTCTGCTTCTTTGATCACAGCCGACCCAGAGAACTGTATTTCACCGGTTTCTATCCAATTCAGCGGAGTTCGACATATTCTTCCATATAGGAATTGGAAAGGTGCCATGCCCAAGCTGGATTGATAACTGTTGTTGTAGGAGAACTCAGCAAAAGGAAGACATTTCTCCTATTTCTTGCCGAAACATATGACACACGCTCTCAGAATGTCTCCAAGGATTTGGTTCACCCTTTTCGTCTGACCACCGCTACTAGGATGATAAGCTGTGTTGAAAGATAGACGAGTTCCCATAGCTTGTTGGAAAATGGCCCAGAACTTTGAAGTAAACAAACTTCCACGGTCAGAAACAATCTTCTTGGGAACACCGTGAAGAATGACTATCCGAGAAATATATAGATCTGCCAGATGAGTAACAGTAATGCTTTCTCGGACAGGAAGAAAGTGAGCAACCTTGGACAGATAGTTAACAAGTACTCATATGGAATCATTTCCCTTTGGAGATTTAGGAAGTTCAGTGATGAAATCCATACCAACTTCATCCCATTTCCACTCAAGGATATTATGTGGTTGCAAGAGACCAGCAGGTCTTTGATGTTCAGCTTTTACGCGATGACATACATCACATTCTGCAAACGAAACAAGCAATGTCGGGCTTCATGCCAAACCACCAGAATCTTTGACGGAGATCCTGATACATCTTGCTACCTCCAGCGTGGATAGAAAGAGGTGTTTCATGATCTTCTTTAAGAATTTTCTCTCTTAACTTATCTCTATCCAGCACTACCAAACGCTTACCAAAGTAGAGAATACCTTGGTCGTCGATAGAGAAACACTTAACAAGTCCTTTTCTAATGCTTTCTTTGATCTTAGCAACTTCAAAATCTCGTTCATGTGCAACCTTGATTTGATCTTCAATAGAGGACTTCATCTCTAGGTTAGCAAGGAACCCTCTAAGAACAATTTGAAGATTAAGTCGAGTAAGTTCCTCATGAAGTGAAGGTTGGAACTGTTGAACCATCAGGTTGTTGCAATAAGACTTCAAACTTAGCGCACAAGAAAGGACATTGGCTTTGCCAGGTTGATAGTTCAGACCCAAATCTTAATCTTTGATGAGTTCCAACCATCATCTTTGCCTGAGATTCAAATCAGGTTGAGTGAAAAGATAGTTCAGACTTTGATGATCCGAGTACAACTCACAATGACTACCGATGAGGTAATGTCACCATTGCTTGAGAGAATGAACAACAAATGCAAGCTCGAGATCATGAGTTGGATAGTTGTTCTCATGTGGTTTCAACTTTCGAGAGGCATAGGCCACCACATGACCATCTTGCATCAACACACATCCGAGACCTTGATGAGAGGCATCATAGAAGATGATAAAATCTTTTGTGGTCTTGGGAAGAGCAAACACTGGGGTGGTGGTTAGATGAGTTTTCAAAAGCTAGAAGCTTTCTTCAGCCTTGTCAGACCATTCAAACTACTTATCTTTCTCAAGAAGATCAGTCAAAGGCTTTATAATCTTGGAAAAATTATCAATGAATCATCAATAATTACCAGCCAATCCAATTAAAGTTCGGACATCCTTAACGGACTCAGGGGTTTTCTAGTCTACAATTGATTGAACTTTGTCTAGGATGACAGCAACCCATTCTGAAGAGACAAAATGGCAAAGAAAGATGAGCTCTCGTAACCAAAACTCACATTTGGAAAACTTGGCGTAGAGGCGATGTTGGCGAAGCTTAGTCAACACCAAACGCAGATGTTCAGCGTGCCCTTCTTCGGTGTTGGAGTAGATCAGAATATCATCGATGTAGACCATGAAGAACTTGTCAAGATAATCCATAAACACAAACTTCATAAGCCGCATAAAAGTGGCTGGAGCATTGGTAAGCCCAAAAGACATGACGGTATACTCGTAAAGGCCATAACGACTGGTAAAGGCCATAGCGAGTGGTAAATGCCATCTTTGGAATATCCTCCTTCCTAATCTTGATTTGGTGATACCCTGACCTCAAGTCCATCTTGGAGAAGACAGTGGCACCACTTAGCTGATCAAAAAGATCATTGATTCTAGGAAGAGGGTGTTTGTTCTTGATTGTTACTTCATTGAGTGGGCGGCAATCCACAACTAGACGCAGTATTTTTGTATCCCCCTTCTTGACAAAGATGGTAGGACATCCCCAGGAAGAGGTACTGGGTTGGATATAACCTTTGATCTCAAGTTCCTCTATTTGCTTCTTCAACTGCACTAGTTCATGAGGAGGCATACGATAAGGTCTCTTAGAAATACGAGCAGTTCTAGGGACCAACTCTATGACAAATTCCACACTTCGATCAGGTGGCATGCGAGGCATCTCTTCAGGGAAGACATCCGAGAAGTCATAGACCACAAGGACATCTTGGATTTCTGCCAGAGGTAAAACCTCAAGGGCATACAACTCTGAGTAAGGAATAGATGACACTGAAGGATTCATCATCGATACAGCCCAGCACTTGATTACAATGCCGATAGGACTAGTCATAGTAATGGACCTAGCTACATAGTCAATGATAACTTGGTATTGCGTCGACTAGTCCATGCCCAGAATGATATCAATATAAGTGGACTTAAGAGCGATGAGAGAAGTAGGAAACTTCTGATATGCTATGTCCAACAGATTCCCATGACTAACCAAAGCAGTGCACCAACTAGAACCCGGAGAATGCACTCTTAAAGGGGTAGACAAAGGCTCAAAGACTATCCCATGCTTTTGTGCAAACTCTTGAGACATTAATGTATGCAATGCTCGAGAATAAAAGAAAATTGTAGCTGGAATTGAATTGATATGAAGCGTACCAAGAATGACACTTGGATCTTCCTGCGCTTCCCCAACGGAGACATGGGTCAGACGGCCACGATTCCCAGCTAGAAAGTTATCAACCTGCTTTGCAGGGGGAACTCCACGAGCAACTGTCTTCTGAGGGAAGTCATAGGAGTAATGTCTGGGTTGACCACAGGCATAGCAAGTGACACTTTTTTGACAATAACCAGTAGTGCCAGAAGATCCTCCTGAATTCCCTGGCGGAGCACTTGGAGTTGGAGTTCGGTTGTTAGAACCAGAAGGCCTTGGTGCAAAAGGATAATGAGGAACAACATTGTATGGAACAAAGATGCGGTGCTTATTGCCCGAACCAGAACATGAAGTGCCCTCTTGAGGACGCTTACGAGTCTCCTCATACTCCACTTTCCCACTTTCTTCCTTCATAGCTTTGTTGATAAGAGCTTGAAGATTACCAAAGTCTAGGAGATGAATATCACGACGGATTTCAGGTTCCAGTCCCTTATGGAACAAAGCTTGCTTCTTAGCATCAGTAGAGACCTCTTCAGGATCATAGCTAGCAAGACGATTGAAGTTGTGCTGGTAGTCACACACAGAACCTTTGCCTTGTTTCAACTTGAGAAACTCCTCCCTCTTGAGATCCATCAGACCCTCTAGAATATGATAAGCTCGAAAGGCTTCAGTGAACTCTTGCCAAGTAACAATATGTTGGGAAGCTTGCATAGCCAAGAAATTCAAAGACAAAGGATACTAGATATAAAACATATCATCTCATCAAGCATGGTAGTATCAAAGCATACTAATGTATACACTAACCAGCTGACTTACAAACCATAACAATGGGATGCTAAGATGATATTCAACCATCGAAACTGAGATAACTTGGAAACTCTAATAGTAATAATCGGATAGGGAGTACTTAGAACAGAACCACCCTGAAACCATAGATCCTGAAGTTTGAATTGATAGGTAAGAGAAGAAACATTTTCAAACCAAATAGGATAAGATGACTCAACATTAGAGTAACTCCAGATAAGTAATAAAAAGAATCCTAGTCAGAATTTTTGCAATAAATTTTCATCTTTCAGATAGTTTTCTCAACTTCTAGACTCAACATCGACCAATACTAAGGGTTTCCTATAGGCATTCTTGCTCCGATACCAAAAACTCTAAGTCTGTAACACCCTTGGGATTAGGGTTAAACAAACCTCAGAGTTATGTCTGATATAAACTTAACTCCAACCTCGGGTGTCATGGTGGTGTCAGGGCAGATGCCATGGATAGGCTAAAGGTGGGGCCAATATGCACTAGAGGAATCCAGGGAGGGATAGTGTGGTGATGCCACACACAGATGCTTTGTATTCTTCAAGTTCACGAGGTTACAGATGCTCCTTGAGTTGGATTGGGGAGAGGAGGAAGAAGAATCTCTCTTACTCTCACCACTACCTATCTCCTAGCCAACCAACAACTCAAATGCCAACCCCTACTACAGAGGCTCTAGTGCCCCTTATAAAGGGGAGGCTAGGTCTCCAATTAGGGCATACGTGGAGGCATATTCCAGGGAATATGCCTCTTCCCAAAATAGCAAGCCGACCGGGTCACCCTTTGCCATCGTAAGCCACACAAAGGGTATGTAAGCCTCTGCGGCGCCAGTGTCATCCAACACAGGCTGCGTCACCCTTGTCGGCCACGCCTTGGTGGTCCTTCCCTCTGTCCGCTTCGCTCATGCTCCAGCGTATAGTGCCCACCTTTTGACCAGCGAGATACCTTCCTTCTCTTACAAGCCTGATATAACCCGGATCATGCCTGGTTAATCTGGCCCTGCGGGTACCTGCATACAAGTTACAAAATGCCTGTCGGCATACGACATACATCGGCCGGGACTCAGTTAGGTGGACATCCTCCGGTCCGGGTTACTCCGTAAGTCGTCCTGCCTTGAGGTGACTCGGCCAGCATTCGCTTTGACCTTTCTGTGCCTCGGCTAACTTGGCCTCTATACCCCGGCGTGACCCTACCCGGGGGTATACCCCCAACATTAGTCCCCGAAGCTGGTGCGGTCTTAGCAACTTTAGCTGCTAAGGCCACGGCAGGATCAATCTTTTTGCTCCTTTTTCCGAGTTACTCCATAGCTCGGATCCTGTGGCGTAGCATTCCCTTATCACATTCCGAGTCATCACTCGCTGGCCGGGCTACCCTTCAGTTTTCCAGGTTATCCTTCCTTCTCTCAAACATTTCTCCACGTCCTACGTGGAGGGTAATCATTACCTTGCCTCATTTTAAGGGCCTGCGCCAGTTACTGCACTTATTGTCAGGGGTTACTGTTGCACACGTCGCGTCGCTGCTGCCTCCTCATTAACTGGATCACCACGTCGCGTCATGGGATCTCCTGTGCCCTGTGGCCCTTCCTGTGGCTTGCCTCTGATTGGCTGACCCGGTTGATACACGGCCACACCGTGTGGCCTTGACGCATTGCCCGATCCCATTACCCCCTGTTGGGGCGTGGTAAAATAGGGGAGGGGCGTGTCCCTTGGTGTTTTTCCCTTCTCTTGCCCCTCTGCCTCTCTGCCTCTTCCTCTTCCTAGCGATAGCACCGCCGCCGCATTTTCTTTTTTTTGCGTTAGCCTCGCTGCCGCTCCCGCACTGCTTCATCGCCACGGGTCCGCGTCAATCTAGACCTCTACCCCGACCTCCGATAGGGCTGGTGAGGACACTGACCTAGAGATGACCAAAGAGGAGCTCGCCGTCGCTTAAGAAGAGATGGAGGAGGGAGGGGAAAACACGGAGCGCGGTGCCTGGGCCGGTTCTTGGGTGTGCTAGGATGACCTGGACTGGCTCTACCGCACCTGCCGCATCCCTGAGGGTGTGATTTCTCGCCTCGCCTCCGAAGAACTTGCCCCCTCACCCAATCCGGGTGAGTTCGTCGTCTTCCAGTCTCATTTCCAGCGTGGCTTTGGCCTGCCTGTGAGCGATTTCTTCCATGATTTCCTCAACATCTACGAACTCTAACCTCACCATCTTCCGGCGAATGCCATCACATCCCTTTCTTCATTCGCCTCCACCATAGAAGGATATGTTGGCCTCTTGCCCACCAAACAGCTCTAGATCTGGTTCTTCGGTCTGCGAAGGAACGTAATTCCGAATAAGCTGCTTGGCCCGGAGGACAAACATCTGACTCAATTTGGTGCTGTCTCCATCTCTCCTCGGAAACAATCTGTCTTCCCCTAAGTCACAGGGCTTGACTCCTGCAAGGGCTAGGCTCGGACCTTCTTCGATGTGAGGAATGGCACGGATGAAGATCTGATCTGGCTGCGCCCCTATGCTCCGGGTCCTCCTAATCTGGATTTGTGGGAACGGGTTTCCAAGAAACCAACTGTCTTGGCGAACCAAGTCAACAAGCGGTTCTAGGAGCTGAAGGATTTGGGGCTGCACAACGAGGACGTGATGATCACATTCGTCCGCAGCCGGATCTCCCCTCTCCAAAAGCGCACACAAAAACTTTGCCACATGAGCTGGCGACTTGACCCCAACCGAACTTATTCCTTTGAACTGAACAACACCGAGATATTCCACTGGGTCAAGGCCCTCTTTATGACCGACAAGGACTTCTCCGCTGATTGGGAGTGGGGGTTGGAGCATTACTGCCGGTACAAGCCTCCTCCTACGGTAAAATCTCGTGATTCAATCCTTTTCCGAGTTATATCCTATGTCGGAGTATGTTGTTTATTTGATCCCTTTGCATTTTCTTTTTAGTTGTTTCTCCAGCAAACCCTTGAAGATGGCACCGAGCCTTCCCTCAAATGGGCGAAGGATCGACTTGTCTCGGACGAGGAGGAGCCGAATCAGGAAATGTTCCTGCCATTCCCGGATGCAACCAAGCGACCGACTGGTAACTTCTCTTCCTTAAGGGATTGGCCTAACGATGAAGATGATTCAGACATTGAGATGGTGGAGGTATTTGACGTTGTACCCATTTCTTACGCATTTTCGGCTTCAGCTAACCCGGTTGGGCAGATCCTCCTCTCGCTACGGGTGAGACGGTCCCAGCCGCGTCTAAGAAATAGGCTGCCACTTCCGCTGCTTCCTACGGACCTCCCAAAATAACCAAGAGGCGAAATAAATCCGCAGACAAGGCCGCCACCAAGCCTCCGACTAAGGCCAAAACTCGGAGAGCTCGGAAACCCAAGGAGCCTTTCACTTCTGACGAGTAAGTCACTTTTCTCTTTGTCCAATTCTCTGGTTTGTGCTTTTCTATCTATATGCTTTTCTTTTGTTACAACTTGTTATTCGTTGTTTGATTCGGCAGGGCTGCGGTGGAGGTTCCCCAGAGCGGCTCCAGCATCTCCTCTTCCTTCCGGCACAGCCCATCTCCCCCTCGTGGCGACGATACACGCCCGCTGAGCCCAATTCAGGAGGGTTTCGCGGCTGCTCCGGGTTCTAGCCCACTTCGTCTAGAGGAGGGCAACCTTGAATCAGGGGAAGTGGCTCTGCCGAGGTAGTGGATGCTCCCAGCTCCTCATCGGCTCAGCCGCAACCACCTCCAGGCGCGGCCTAGGGTGGCCACGCCAGGGGGTGGTGTGGGCCCCCTGTGGCCCATCTCCACTCCTTCTGGCATCCTTAGTCTTCTGGAAAAATAGGATTTTCCGTATATTTTCCCGGATTTTGTGATCTTCGCGAATTTTGCCTCCAAACAGCACCTTTTCCATCAGAATCCTGACTGCAGCGGTCCATGCTCCAAAAGTAATCAACCATGCAAAAACAAATGAAATAACATAAGTATCACCTCTCAATACGAAATATATCAATGAATAATAGTGAATTAAGACATAGAATAGTGATGCAAAATGGACGTATCAACTGCCCCAAGCTTAGACTTCACTTGTCCCCACGCGAAACTGAGCTCAATAAACATGGCCTAAAGTTTATGGAGTGAAGAGTTGATAACAGAATACGGACAAGAAGCATCACATTCATCAATTACATAAATCATAATAGAAGAAAACTCACTATTATATAACTCAACTTGCAATAGGTAAAGGAAACACAATAAAGATACATAAAGTGAATCATAATTGGTAATGGCAAACTTAGCTCTTGGTCGAAGAATAGCTGATAATTTGCTGGAGTTCACAAATAACTGGTTTTTCAATGATAGCTTTCAAAGTACTAAACATCAAGAGAAGAGCAATGTGCAATACAAGGAACATAAGAAACATGTATGAATAAATCATCATATGAATGAGTGAAACACATCAACTCAAAATACTTGCTGAGACAGAAGGGAATAGGTTTACTGACTCAACTACAAAGTGAAAGAAAGGCCTTTCAAAGAGGGAAGCAGGGATTGCAAGTCTCATAAAGAGCTCCCAAAAATTATGATACTTACTAGCTTTCAGCTCTCATTGCCCCTATCATAGGCATCTTTAGGTGATTAAGGTTAAAGTGATCAAAAATGAGGATATGCATTGACAAGTTGTAAGTTGAGAATCTCATGTCCCTTGAATACGAGGGCTGCTCCTCATGCTACTCAAGTTTAGTCACCAGTAAGTTCTTGTCATCATAAGCATATGTGTATCATAGAGAACCGCCAACGGGGTACCCCTTGCCCGATGATACGGAAGAATCCCCATATCAAAATGATAAGGCAAGCAGACAACAAGCATCTCAGCAATCTTCTTATTTACCATGGGAATATGGTGCTTTTTTCTCTCTTTCCTCTTCTCATAATATCTCTTTTTTTCTTTTTCTCTTTTTTCTCAATATCGGACTCCCTTTTTTTATAAGAAGAATGCTTCATAGATACTCGTTATGGTTACGCTGCAGGTTTCCACCATGTCAGCATGGATTAGACCAGCGGCCGAGGCGTTTCTGTAACACACATGCATAACTCCATGGACTTACAAGATCCCCTTTCATTTCACACCGACAACATCCATAGACAAAAGAACATGATATGAACTTGGTACAAAGTACCAGTGCAATGTTGAAAGCGTTCCCCATGACAGCATGGTTCTGCTAATTCACAACTTACAAAGCGCAAGCATATACACAAGATAGGTGAGCACAATGGTTCAAGTTTATTAAGTGCAAGAAAGTAAAGTGTGCCATCAAGTTCATGAGAGCTTTAATCACTAATTTTCACATAACAAGTTTAATTTGGGAGGTAGATAAAACAAGAATTTACGTGGAATAGCAATAATCCTACTAGGTAGGTATGGTGGACACAAATGGCGAAGGTTTTGGTTTAAAGGAGGTGGATGCACGAGAAGAAATCCTCTCAGTGCAGGTTTTTGGCTAGCAAGGCTGGGTAGCAAGTATAAGAGTTGAAGGAAACAAACAAACATACAAGTGATAAAGACAAACATGCAATCTTCCTTGGAAGCATAAAAGATCTTAACTAGAGAATACTAGACTTATGAGCAAATCAAGAAAGAAAGACGATGAAATAATTTTTCTTTAGAGTACCTTTATCTTTTTCATTCAACTCTCAAAAATAGTGTGCTACTGACCGAGCCAGGTTTGCCAAAACCAACTAAATTAACTCAATGATCCCAAAGTGATACCAATACTAACAACTAAGAGGATTTTCCGTATATTTTCCCAGATTTTCTTATCTTCGCGTATTTGCCTCCAAACAGCACCTTTTCCATCAAAATCCTGACTGCAGCGGTCCATGCTCCAAAAGTCATCAACCATGCAAAAACAGATGAAATAACATAAGTATCACCTATCAATATGAAATATATCAATGAATAATAGTGAATTAAGACATAGAATAGTGATGCAAAATGGACGTATCAACTCCCCCAAGCTTAGACTTCGCTTGTCCCCAAGCGAAACTAAGCTCAATAAACATGGCCTAATGTTTATGGAGTGAAGAGTCGATAAAAGAATACGGACAAGAAGCATCACATTCATCAATTACATAGATCATAATAGAAGACAACTCACTATTATATAACTCAACTTCCAATAGGTAAAGGAAACACAATAAACATACATAAAGTGAATCATAATTGGTAATGGAGAACTTAGCTCTTGGTCGAAGAATAGTTGATAATTTGCTGGAGTTCTCAAATAACTGGTTTTTCAATGATAGCTTTCAAAGTAGTAAACATCAAGATAAGAGCAATGTGCAATACAAGGAACATAAGAAACATGAATGAATAAATCATCATATGAATGAGTGAAACACATCAACTCAAAATACTTGTTGAGATAAAAGGGAATAGGTTTACTGACTCAACTACAAAGTGAAAGAAAGGCCCTTCAAAGAGGGAAGCATGGATTGCAAGTCTCATAAAGAGATCCCAAAAATTATGATACTTACTAGCTTTCTGCTCTCATTGCTCCTATCATAGGCATCTTTAGGTGATTAAGGTTATATTGATCAAAAATGAGGATATGCATTGACAAGTTGTAAGTTGAGAATCTCATGTCCCTTGAATACGAGGGCCGCTCCTCATGCTACTCAAGTTTAGTCACTGGTAAGTTCTTGTCATCATAAGCATATGTGTATCATAGAGAACCGCCAACGGGGTACCCCTTGCCCGATGATACGGAAGAATCCCCATATCAAAATGACAAGGAAAGCAGACAACAAGCATCTCAGCAATCTTCTTATTTACCATTGGAATATGGTGCTTTTTTCTCTCTTTCCTCTTTTCATAATATCTCTTTTTTTTCTTTTTCTCTTTTTTCTCAATATCGGACTCTCTTTTTTTAGAAGAAGAATGCTTCATAGATACTCGTTATGGTTATGCTGCAGGTTTCCACCATGTCAGCATGGATTAGACCAGCGGCCCAGTCGTTTCCCTAACACACATGCATAACTCCATGGACTTACAAGCTCCCCTTTCATTTCACACCGACGACATCCATAGACAAAAGAACATGATATCAACTTGGTACAAATGCAATGTTGAAAGCGTTCCCCATGATAGCATGGTTCTTCTAATTCACAACTTACAAAGCGCAAGCATATACGCAACATAGGTGAGCACAATGGTTCAAGTTTATTAAGTGCAAGAAACTAAAGTGTGCCATCAAGTTCGTGAGAGTTTAATCACTAATTTTCACATAACAAGTTTAATTTGGGAGGTAGATAAAACAAGAATTTACATGTAATAGCAATAATGCTACTAGGTAGGTATGGTGCACACAAATGGCGAAGGTTTTGGTTTAAAGGAGGTGGATGCACGAGAAGAAATCCTCTCAGTGCAGGTTTTTGGCTAGCAAGGCTGGGTAGCAAGTATAAGAGTTGAAGGAAACAAACAAACATACAAGTGATAAAGACAAATATGCAATCTTCCTTGGAAGCATAAAATATCTTAACTAGAGAATACTAGACTTATGAGCAAATCAAGAAAGAAAGACGATGAAATAATTTTTCTTTAGAGTACCTTTATCTTTTTCATTCAACTCTCAAAAATAGTGTGTTACTCACCAAGCCAGGTTTTCCAAAACAAACTAAATTAACTCAATGATCCCAAAGTGATACCAATACTAACAACAAGATCAATCATATAAGCACGAATTGAAAACTAATATAAGCTATGAAAAAGAATGAATGATAGAACTTCACATTAATATTCCATAACGGCAACTCACACCAAGGGATACATATCTAACGAGAGAGGGGACACTTCCATAATGTAAACCATACTACATAATAACTCCTCTATTCATGATATGACTCTACTTAAAAGGTAAAAAGATAGAAGATAGTGATATGATACCGTGGCACTCCCCCAAGCTTGGAACAAACCAAGGGGATGCCAAACCTGATGACGATTTACTCCTTAGGTGGTGGTGGTATCCTCTCGATGAGCTCTCTGATCAATTTACCCAAGTCCTCAATCTCGAAGGTGAGAGTACGAATCAACTCTGAGTTGTGCTCAATACGGCTCATAATCATTTCAGTTTGTGGGTCCCAGCTCTTGTGATTCTTTTTCCATTCTTCCCTCTTGGAGTCTTCTTTTCCTGCATGGTTATGGATAAAGGTATGGAAGGGATTCTGGGTGTGTGGAGGAAGTGACCGTGGATCCAAACTGTGACGGGGAGCTTTCCCCCCATTCTGCATCCTAGCCGTCCTTCTAACCTTGGCAGGTTTCGTCACCACTCCAATGCTTGCAATGGTAGTGCCGATGTCCGGATGTTGGCTTTGCTCCTCTTAACCTTCACTCTTGATCTCCTTCTCCTTCCTGGGGTCTTGGAGGTATTCCTCCATAGGCTCCTTCCCTTTATCCTTGGCGGACACCATTGTGCTTCTAAGCTTTCAAAGAGTATGTCCTGGCAGAAACAGATCGAAATGAAAACACGATATACGGACCTCGGGGGATCCAGGGGGTTATATATTACGAAGTTTCATAACAAAAGGAAGGTACTGGAAGAAAACTGTCATGGTGGTCTCATGGCAGGTGCCATGGATAGGCTAAAGGTGGGGCCAATATGCACTAGAGGAATCTAGGGAGGGATAGTGTGGTGATTCCACACACAGACGCTTTGTATTCTTCAAGTTCACGAGGTTACAAATGCTCCTTGAGCTGTATTGGGGAGAGGAGGAAGAATTAACTCTCTTACTCTCACCACTACCTATCTCCCAGCCAACCAACTAGTCAAATGCCAACCCCTACTACAGAGGCCCTAGTGCCCCTTATAAAGGAGAGGCTAGGTCTCCAATTAGGGCATACGTGGAGGCATAATCCAGGGAATATGCCTCTTCCCAAAATAGCAAGCCGACCGGGTCACCCTTTGCCATCGTAAGCCACACAGAGGCTACGTAAGCCTCTGCGGCGCCAGCGTCATCCGACACAGGCTGCGTCACCCTTGTCGGCCACGTCTTGGTGGTCCTTCCCTCTGTCCGCTTCGCTCATGCTCCTGCCTACAGTGCCCACCTTTTGACCAGCGAGATACCTTCCTTGTCTTGCAATCCTCATATAACCCGGATCATGCCTGGTTAATCCGGCCCTATGGGTACATGTATACAAGTTACAAAATGCCTACCAGCATACGACATACGTTGGCCAGGACTCAGTTAGGTGGACATCCTCCGGTCTGGGTTACTCCATAAGTCGGCCTTCCTTGAGGTGACTCGGCCAGCATTCGCTTTGACCTTGCCGTGCCTCGGCTAACTCGGCCTCTATTCCCCGGCGTGACCCTACCCGGGGGTATCCCCCCAACATCGGGAGCACACAGTGTAACTTGTGATAACATTACAAAACACAGAGACATCAACAACATAATTTTAAACTCTTAACAAAGCAAGATATCAGATTATTACAAACCAGGGGTCACAAACCCAACATTACAACAAGCAACGAAAGCAAATTAGGTTGTTCTAAACAACAAACTTAACAAAGGGCCTAAGAGGCCATTAACATAAGTGACGTCCCTTCCATAGTCTCAGGCTGCTGCTTGGGAACCCCAAACTACTCGTCGACTTCAACGTAGAAACCACCATCGGTTGCACCATCATCTGTAGTAAAAACAACAATGGCGCAAGGCTGAGTTTGAGAATTGTACTCTGCAAGACTTAGATAACCTAGTATCTACATGCGCTGGCTAGAGAGGATTTAACTGGAGGTATTTTGCATAAAGCAAACTTTGTTTTAGAACTAGAAGAATAGAGGCTCGTATACTCATAATCTTTTAAAAGGGATAAGAGATCAAAACTCTATCTTGTAGATCATATCTTGATAACCACCAAATATCATCCTCTGAATTCACCAACTGGATTTACCCCCTTGATCCCCGAGGAAGCAATTCTGGAACACCACTTAGTTGCCAGGTTTTAACATTAGGTTATAGTTCTCTATGATATTAGAATCTATCACCAAGTTGTCCATAACCGCAGCCACAGCTTTTCGAAAAGATTTAACCCTGCAGGGGTGTACAACTTTACCCGCATGACCAACCTTCTCTTAATGCTACTAGTAAAGCGCACTTCCCTTGTGCGCTGGCAGAGGGCGATTAAACATGAACTTTACCATGCTTTCGCCTAGATCCATGAGCCACAAAGAAAGGGTATTCCGTCTGCTATAGTCGGCCGCACTCTCAGCTCGGTCCCAATCTCTATGTCCAAAAATCTAGAGTCTGGCCCCACAGAGCCCCCCTCCTTGGACAAGACCTATATGCGATCAACATCCAAATGCATGGAGAATAACTGTCGAACTACGGACTCATGGATCCAAACTAGGCAAGTTAGCGGGTCGAGGGGGATTCCACGCCCCCGTGTGGTTGTACGCTCGGTCTTGGTTCCAAAGGCAAGAACTCGGGTCCTAGTGGTGGCGAGTATGGGACTACGAATACCACATCCCGCGGTGACCTCCTATACCGGCCTTAGCATGTTTAACCTCCACCTCAGATCTCATCTCCTAATCAAGCCATACCAGATTCATTTGCTTCTCCGATTCATAACAAAATGGATCGCACTCAAGTACTAACATGGCTAAGCTGAACCCGTAACAACAGCTGTAGCAACGCTCTTATACCAAACCTATGTACGCTAGGAGAAGTGGATCAGGTAGTATAGGCTAAACGGGTTAAACATGCAGCAGATAGGATACTCTAACTATCGGCAAAAGACCACTTGGAATCGTATGCACCATAGCAAGGATGTAAATACTTTATAAAACATAGGTTCATAATGAGAGGCTATGCTTGTCTTGCTGTCTTTCAGTGAACTGATAAGGATCTTCATAAGTGTTGACTTCGGGCTCGACTTCGGATCCTATCGCGAAGAAGTAATACCGGAAAGAAAGGCAGCATTCAAGACATGGCATAATGCAATGCTCAAACAATATGAAGACATGACATTTCAATGCTAAAAAGTAGCCCTATGACCAGATCACCAAATTAAATGGAGCTGAAATGTTCAAACTATAGCATTCTAATAAACCCCATAATTAAAGAAAGGATTCGAATTGCTCTCCTACAAAATCAGTGTTGTAGTTGATTCAAGCGTGTATGATTTTGACATAAACAGATAAAGCTTAATTGTCTGAAGATTTTGACATCTGATTTGTATTTTTTAGAGTTAGTATGAATTAGTTATGATTTTTACAAGTTCCCTGTAGTTTCTGAAAAGGGAAAACAGCAGAAAACGAAAATAGTATGTGAAATCCTCTGAAATTATTTGAAAACAGATCTCACTATCCTTTTAGGAAGAACTGAGTTAGATATAAATATGATAGCTACTACACAGAAAACATGTTACAACAACTACATCTAAATAGTAGGATTCAATAAGATGATGGCTTTATGGGCTAAAGCTTTATTCCTCAAAATCTGAACATGGAACAGAGAACGACAGCAGTACTCGGAGAACCATAAAAATCTTTTTAACAATTATTGGATTTCGAAATTACATTGTTAAGTTTGACAAATAGTTGCACAAGAGGAAAGGCACTTTTAATTGGGATATACAAGTAACCAATTATTCTTTGCTAGAAAGGAAAGTGTGTAGCTCAACATGAATTCTACAGAAAACCTGATACGTATATACATATATGTATATGAGGACAAGAGGAAGCAAAACTGAACATTTACACCTCTGACCACGGGAACAATGTAGCAGCACATATGACCCACAAAAGCTAACACTATCAAGGTTATGTGGACACTTGAACTGAATTCTATAACTTTATTTCCCCCACTAAGATTCACTCACCATGCACCAGATTCGTACATGAGGAAGCAAAGGACCAAACTATTTCTGAATCAGCGTACGCACCAGTACAAGATCAGACAAGTTACAAAAAAAATAGGCCAAAGAAGAAATTCTATTGGTGGAACACCAACAAAATTTACTTGAACCGAATTGTGCCGAACTCAGATTTGTGACGGGGATCGGTCTCCTAAACTCTCCTAGTTCCCTCCCTGATCGATTCCGGCGGCTGGCCGCGGACTCCAGCGACTGCTCCGGCTGACTGTCCGGCCGTCTCCTCCCTGGATTCTTCTCCTCTTAGAACTCCTCTTTCTCCCTTGAGTGTTTCCTCTCTATGCTAGGTCACAGCCATGGTGGTCAGATGGTTCATGGTTTCTCAAGGAGGCAACAGTGGCGGCTCGATGGATATGGTAGTCAGCTAGTTTGCTGGTGCTAAGATAAGGCACAGCAGTTCTACTTGGCGACGTTTCGTGAGCTCAAGATCGGTTTCTTCTCTGAATATTAGAGGTGTGGTACTATAGTTGATAGACATCGACGCAAAGCTTCTAGATATTTACCTATAGATATATCTATAGATCTAGTTTGTCTATGAAAGGACCAAAGTAATTTTTAAGTATTTACCCTTTGCAAAAAATATAAACTTGACAATAGAGGAAAATTGATAAATAGTGTAAGTAAAATTAATATTTTTGTCAACCGCTTCTTTTATCTAGAATATAATTATTTTGTATGGCGACTTGTTTTAGGACATATATTTAAAAAGAAAGATTGTCCATTTTAGAGTGTTTGATTTTTTTTGAAGATGCGATTTATTTTAGGAGCTAAATTAAATGGATGCTATGCTTATGAGTGTAAGTAGTCACTTTATTACATACATGGGCTGCTTCTCTGCCCTGAATCGCCGGCCTTTTTAGAATCGAGTTGTTGTTCACTAGAATCGTCGAACGCAACGGGGGTTTTCCAGTTATTGTTCTTCTCTCGGGTGCGCGAAGGAGTTGCCTCTTTGTTTTCCTCGGACGGAGAGGTTAAGATATAGAGAAATACCACGTGGCTGCGCTTTTTGTGGACTAATTGCCACGCCGGCCATTATCGCGTCTCGCCCACGGTGACATCGGGGATGTTGGACACGCCATATTTATTCGGTAGTGGACACGAAGGCTTTCTAGCCTCAACGTCAGTGAAGTAACCTGCTAACACGAGCGTACAGCATACACAAGCATTTTTACCAAGGTTCCGGCCGCCCATTGGTTAACAACCCTACGTCCTACTTTGGTGGATTATCTGGGGTGGATCGAGGTACAATAAGATGATATCTATGGTGTTGCGGAGACGCCTTCTCTCTAGCTTCTATAGTTCATGGGCTTCCTCTTTCTTTCTTTCATCACTCCCTCTCTTCTATCTCCCTCTAAGCTTTCTAGCCTTTCGAACTACTCATCCTCCAACTCTTTCCATCCTTCTTCTTTCCTCTCCTTCTCTCCAGCCTTTTCAACTTTTCCCACCACCTTTCTCTCATGGCCAGGTGCCTCCTTTTATACACCAAGGGCTCACCATAGGGCTGGCGTGGAGCACCATCCGGGGCATTCCCGGGCTCAATCGTGGGGTGCTACACGGTCTTCGGGACGAAGGGCAGCGCCTGTGGCCAATGGATGGCCAAGGGCGATGCACAGGTGCACTCAATGGCCGAGTGATAGCTTAGGCTCCAAGCTGTCACTCATGTCGGTGGCACGCTGCAGTGGGCTGCAGCGCCATGATGATGTCCAGCGATGCTGACGCATTGCCGATTCCCTAGGTTGGGCCTAGCATGCCTTGTTAGGAACAGTTGACTCCGGTACCCAGGCCGCGCCTGGACCAAGAGGGGTGCTTCCATGGTCCTTCCGGGGCTCGGTCGAGGCCGCTCCTAGGCCTTGATGCCTCCAACAGTCCCCTCGCCCTCCTTCTGGGAAACCCCTGGAAGGAGGGACATGACCTCCTTGTGCTTGTCGTTGTCCTTTCCTCCTTGTCCGCGCCCGGCTGGCGGATCGAGGCGTGTCTTGTAGCATTCGTCTCACACATAGGCACCTACAGCATAGCTGACACTTAGTCTCCATCGGCTTATTATGGCAAAACCATACCTGCTTGGAGCACACGGTGCTCGCATCCTTGTGACGTCCTTGCCGGCCAAGCCATACATCTGATGGGTCACTGACCGGTGGGTCCTAGCCCATGCGCTGAGGCGCAATGCGAGGGACCCCCGATCCCATTACCCGGCAAAAGCCGCCGGGCGAGGGCCAGCAACTTGCGACGCAGATCGCGGTTTGACGAAGAGGTTTTTGCTGGGCTTCGCCTTCAATAGCGGGTGGGCCCAATCCACGTCGCGGGAAGCATGACAAGACTGTACGGCACACTTTTTCCATCCCGCAAAGCTGACGCGCGTGCGCCTACGCACTCAAGTGGCTGCGGGACTACCGAGCCACGCCTTGGCTTCCGAGGCAGCCCGCATTGACTGCACTCGCTTCGATTCCTGCAAAATAACTTTGGCGGGTAGCAACCATTCCCCCTCCTCTTGTTTATAAAAGGGAGGGAAGGCGCAGGGTTGTGGCTCACTATCCACTTCCCCCGTAGCCTTTCCCTTCCAACTCCTTGATGGCGTCGGGCAGCTCCGGTGGCAACGATCCTCCCCCACGGGTGGGGGAGATGGCTCCGGCCTAGTCAGAGGGGTCGCGGCATAGGCATAGGCGCCAAGGCCACCGCGTCTCCTTCGGCACTAGAACGGACCTCCCGCAACCACGAACTGAGGCTCCACCCTGCCGCGGCCGCCTGGAAGGTGGCAACGAACAGGGAGGCCCTCCCGATCGTTGTTCTTCTTCTCCAAGGCGTGGACACGGCCCGCCTTGCCAGGGCCGCTATGGATGGCAGGAGCATGATCGGTATTCCCCTCCCCACTGCTCTGTCGTAGGACGGTGATGATGAAACGGCAGGCCCTATTGGCTTCGAGTTTCTCGTCTTCTTCTAGGTGAACTTCAAGTGGTGGTTTTTCCTGCTAGACCTGTTCACCGAGGAGCTCAGAGAGCACCCTTCGTGCGAGCACCGGGTGCGCGAGGCTAGCGGCTACCAGCCCATCTAGGACTTTCAGAGCTGGGTAGACAGGACCGGTGGCATGTACCTGAGTGACGGGTGGCCGGACTTCACCGACCACTACGAGCTAAAGGTTGGCGACGTCCTGAAGTTTCGCCACCACGGCAGGGGTCGCCTGTCGGTAAATATCTTCGATGACACCCTCTGCCGCCGGAGCTACTCCCCGCCGCTTGTCTTCGACTCAGACCTCAACGATGCTTGAGGCGGGGTGGAGGGGGCATACAGGTTCCTCCCTTGTGCCGCTGACTTTCGGCTCTCTCCTTGACGCCTGGGGTCCTCCTCGAGCCAGTTGTTGCATTGTACATTTTTCAAATGTAATGTCAATTGGCTACCATTAGTATATTTACATTTACCTCGTATTATTCGCTCTTTTCCTTGCCGGATCGTGCTCGGGGCTGCCCTTGGTTCGCCCGTCTATTCTCGCCTTGGTGTCTTCATGGGGCCCATGGGGGCGTCATTCATCGTCTCAGGCACCTTGCTCCTTTAGCTCTAGCCTTGCGATTGTTTCATGCCATGCTTGCGGGGCCAACTGTCTTTGGAAGCTGCGTGGTTGCTGCTATCCGGCGGTAAGCCTTTCACCTTTGCCGAGACCTTGCCCTAGCCTCATCTTGCTTATCCATCCGCTGCTCATCCTAGAACACAATGAACACACCTTACGTCATCTTACCCATGCCCTAGGTTTAAAACAAGGTGTCGTGCGCTTGATCAGGTGCACAGCATTACCAACTCGGAGCCCTCATGTGGGAGGTGTGTCTTTGTGACTTAGTGCTTGTCTACAACGCCTAGAGAACAACGCTCATACCTCTGAGTGGATCATGAGAGTACGATGTTTTCTGGCCTGGCAGTATCATTACCCACGTCTGGCCTCGAGAAAATCCAAAGGAATGCAAAATCCTAAATGAAAACAGGCGGAAGAACAAGAGCAACGGGATTTCCATTCCAAAACAGGGGCAGCCTGCGGGTTACAAGTGGTTTACACATAGGCAGGCCAAGCCAGATAAGCTAGTATTCATCGCATTTGTCAGGAGTACTACTCTCTCCCGGGGTTTAGAATTTGCCAGGAGAACCACGCACTCTCCCGGGCTTTCATTTGCCGGGTGAACCTCCACAACACCTAGGCTTCAAGGTTTTGTTGGGAGTACCACGCCTACTCCCGGGCTTTTTAGGTTTGCCGGGAGCACCACGCACGCTCTCGAGCTTACATTTACCGAGGGAACCTCCACTCACACCCGGGCTTTTATTATAAATAGATATATATATATTGTTTTTATTTTATTAAGGTTGCCGAGAGCACCATGCACACTCCTGGGCTTTCATTTGTTAGGGGAACCTCCATTCACACTCGGCTTTTTAGCTAGCAAGGTGGATGCGAGAAGTTGTTAGCTTACTCGGAGAGCCACCAATACCAGAAAGGTCATCGGAACTAAGTTTCGGAAAGGGTCACAGCCTTTTCCCGGGCGAGCTGGGAATCGGGGCGGAAGGTTGGGTTGAATCGGACAGAGAGCCAGTGAGTGTCATAGGGGAAGCGGTGGCTCCTAGTTTGAACAGTTGTTCAGAGCAGAACACGACATCCCTGATATCACCCTTCACGGTCAAGGTCCCCCACGAGGAGGGAAGTTTGAGCAAGTTGTAGGCATGGTGGGAGACCACCATGAACTTTTCCAAGGCAGGGCACCCTATTATGCCATTTTACGGTAGGGCAATGTCCGCAACATCAAATATGATGTTCTCAGTATGGTAGTTGTCTTGAGTCCCGAATGTGACTGGCAACTCAATCTTCCCCCACGGCTGGATAGCTCCTGGGCTTACACCTAGAAAAGACCCTATAGGGGCTAATTGATCCTCAGTGATTTGGAGCTTATCCAGCAGCTTCGCCGAGAGGATGTTGAGGCCAGCCCCTCCATCCACCAGCATCTTGGTAACTCAGGCGTTATTGATGATGGGGGGAGACCACTAGGGTAGCGTGCCGACCCCGGCGTTGAGGTCGGGATGATGTCCCACATCAAAAGTAATCGGAACGTGAGACCACCGAAGTGGCCATTGCACCTCCGGGCTGGGCTGCACGGCGCATAGTTCACGGGAGAAATGCTTAAACTCCCCGTGGGAAGTCATAGCGTAAGCTCCTCCATGTGCGCACGCGCAGTCCTATACTTGTGGGTACTGTCTGCACCCGTTGTCGTCACCACCTTGGTTAATGGCAGGGCCGTTGCCGCTCGGTTGAGGGGCTATGTTGTTATGGCTCCCTCCACACCCTGCTCTTGCTCTATATCCACCACCTCCATCTCCTCCTCGTGCAGCTCCCACGTTGCCCCCGTGACCTTTGGCGGGGGCGCCTGGGCCAGGTTGTGTCGGGTAGTATTTTGCATGATGACTAGCCTTGTTGCAGCGGTAACAGTTCCCGAGGGAACCGTTAGCCCCCTACTCAGTGATGTGCATCTTCCGTCCCTCGACATAACCGAGGATGGAGCAGTAGTTCCGAGAGTCATGCTCATCGAACGCGTGCACAGGGCACCACTTCTCTTTGGTGGGCTTCGCAGTCGCCACTTCTTCCTATGATTTGGTCTTCTTCTCAGCTCCGGTGGCCATGCTTACCTACCTGTATGAATGCACCTCCTTCACCGCCTTGGAGAATAACCAGAATGTATATGTCGAATGGAACGCCCGAACTATGTGACTCATGGAATCTACTAGGCAAGTTAGTTACTCGTGAGGTTTTCCAGGCCCCATGTGGTTGTACGTTGTCTTGGTTCAAGAGGCTAGAACTTGGGTCCTAGTGGTGGCGAGCGTGGGACTACAAAAACCACATCCCACCGTGGCCTCCCATACAAGCCTTAGCATGTTTAACCTTTACCATTGATCTTACCTTATCAGTATACCTCGTTCCCCTATCATACTAGATTCTCTGCATTTGGTACATCTTCTGGATGAACCTGCACTAACAGCTAAGCATGGATAAGCAAGACACATATATAGTTCTAGCAGTGCACACAAGCCAAAACTAGTTATGCTAGGAGCAGTGGATCAGGTAATATAAGCTCAAATGTAGTAATGCAACAGATAGGATACTCTATCTATCGATAAAAGACCATAGTAGAATCATCTGCATCATGACAAGAATGAAATATTTCTGAAAGCATAGGATTCTTTTATGTGTGGGGCTATGCTTGCCTTGTTTGTTGATACCCAGATATAGATCTTCGGATATCTTGTACTTGACTTGATTATAGTTGGTCAAGTATTGTTCGTCGAACTTCGATGGTGTTAACCTTGGTCTTCGATCTTGATCTCGATATCGTATTCTACCGGGAGGAAGCAAACACCAGAAAGAAAGGAAAACAATCAACACATGGCATCAATGCAATGCTCAAGCAAGGATGATGATATGACAAGTTAATTTTTATTGAAATGAACCCTATAGCATGCTTGACAATTTAAGCGTCATCTGAGGGGTACAAACCCTAATATAGGAGAGGCCCCGGAATCACCTATGGGGGTTCATTTAGTTCTCTAATTAAACTTGTCTTGAAAGTGGTTGAGCAATGCATTATATTGATGCTAAAGTGTAGATCTTGTTTTTATGAACATTTTGATATATTATTTGTATTGTTCTGACTTATAAATAATTATTTATCGAATTTCTAATATTTAAATCATTTCTTCAAATATTAAAACAATTTAAAACCTTTACTGCATCAGCATGACACAGAGCTGACGTCACCCGCGGGGAGGGGTTGTTTTTCACCACGGCTAAACGAGCCACAGAGACTGATAGGGGAGGCCCAAGCCACCTCAGATGCCACGCTGGCGGACTTGGTCAGCGCCCACGTCAGGCACATGCGGCGCTACGTTGACGCCACAGTGGCGCCACGTAGGCTCGCTGGCGAATGGCCAGGCGGTGGTGGAAGACGTCGGAGAATAACGCGTGGGGTGACGCGACTAGGCCCGTTCGAAGTAGCGCGACACGGGCTACCTAAAACGGGCGGCACCGCTACCTAGAGGTCAACGGAGCACGGCCAGCGACGAGGCTGAGCGGCAGCGGTTGCAGGCGCAAGGCGCGACGGCGGTACAGAGGGGAAGGAAGACGGTGCAGAGGTCCTTCCGAACCGTGAGCACACCTAGATTGCAATGAAGGGGTCAGGGAGAGCAGGCGAGGTCGGAGGGCGCCGGGATCACTGTCGGAGAGCAGTGGCCGAAGTTGGGATGACGAGGACGGTAAGCTCGATTTCGGGCACCCGCGGCCGATTCCGTTGGCGAGGATGATCCCCACGGCAAGGCGGAGATGTTGGTAGTCTTAGATGTGCGAGTGGATGCCGGAGACGGCGGGAACATGGCGGAGCCCAAGGCTACAGTTCGGGGAAGCTCTATCTGGAGAGGAAGAGAGAGGCTAGGGAAGTGAGTGAGAGGATAGGGACGAGAGGGGGCTGTCGTGGTAGTCTTATCTCCTCCAGGACGCGATGGACGGCGGTGAGAAGACGGCAGGGATCGACGGTGAAGACGGCGACAGCGAGCTGCTTCGCGTCGCCTGCGAAGACGATGACAATGAACAGGTATCGGCCTTGGGCCGAGTTGGGCTGCTTCTGGGTCACGGGGCACTGCACGCGGGCTACAGATAGAGAGAAGAGAAGAGATGGGCTGCGGCCTGGGACTGCTCTGCTGCTTATTTTTTTAGCAAAACTCTTTTTCCAAAACTGTTTTCATTTTCCCTTTGTATTTCCAAATACTTTCTGTTTTGAATCATTTCAAAAATACCAGAGAATTTAGTAAACTATAGAAAATATTGCAGGGGCCCTTTTAATCCATTTAGGCTCCACACATTTTGGGGTTTTCAAAATTCAAAACCATTTTGAATAGGTTTTCAGAGAGGGGGAAAACTAGGGTTTAGGATTTTGCATTATTTCTTCTGCATGCATTTTTTTAATATGATGCTCATGAATGCAAAAACAACCCTAAATAGACATTAGCAAAAAGTGGGGTGTTACAGCTCTATCCCCCTTACGAGAATCTCGACCCAAGATTCCAAAGGTAGGAAGAGAGAAGGAGAACAGGGTCACTTCTAAGGATAAGAGGGAAACACACTAACAAAACACAGAGTATCTCATGGTTAACTCATGAAAGGAGTGTTCATAACAACTCTGAGATGACGAACATGAAACACGTCAAGGTAACAGAAGGAACAAAAGGAGATGGTTTCAAGGTAACAGATAACTGGTCTTCATAAGGATTGAGACCATGGAACTTCAGAAGAGTTGAAGCTTCTAAAAGGAAAGATTACAACAGAAAGAACAGGACGGCTTAAGCAGAGCTTTCAGGGGTATAGAGATACATAGAGCCAAGTTGTTGACCTATTTTCGATATAGAAGGATCACTCTTCATTCAACCGAAGGCCAAGACATAAAGGTGCTTTCTGGGGAGGACTTGTAAGAGTCACAAGGAACATGTAACAAGAGGGATTTCTAATTATCAATACCATCATCACTATTGAACATGATCGAGAACGAAGGAAACTCTTTATTCATCCAGGTCTATCAAAATCTTTGCCAAGTATCATGATATCACTTTACACCACCAGATGGATAATTAAGAAGATTCCTGATGACACGAGGAAAAAGAAACTTCATTCTCAGACTTCAGTTACTTGGCACAACGAGATGTTTGCCAACACAAAGAGTTTGGAGGATCGACCGAGAGACATTTAGCAACATTACTTTAAATGTTCTCCTTGATGTTCGAGACACCAAACATTAAGTAAAGGTCGGACTTCGGGTACAAAGTAAACCATAAGCACAACTCCTATAATAAATCATAGAAGGAGCCTTATGAAGAGTGGTTGTTATTGCTAATTCAAGAGAATATGACAGTAGGCTTTCCGACTAATTATGTCAACCTTTACATCAATCTTGCCAGATTTACAATCAGACCTATGTGAAAACCTTAGGAACACCAACCATCATATCTACTTGAGATTCATATTTGGTTAGGTGGAATGATACTTCAGACTCAGCATGTCCAAATAGAAAGTGTGTAACATTTACCACAAAGGTAAAGTTACTAGATTCTCAAGACATGGACTATAGTGTCAAGCTCCAAGAGACCGAGCTAAATTGCTAGACCCATGTATTTGAAACTTGTCGGAAGACCACTTCTCATACATCAAGTACTTGCAACTAAATACACATAAGTCATTACGGAAACAAGGATAACTCTATTCAAATCCACGGCGACATCTTTCTACAATTGCACGTGAACCGAAGAAGGTTACTTCTAATATCCAGAACACATACTTCGAGATAACAGGAAGGAGGTTCTCGAAAGTTTTCCAACATTAATGTCAAATGTTTCATATGAGTCTATTCTAGCATGGAGAAGATAAAGATATTGTCGATGGGCTCAACAACAAACTTATCGAAATACTCCAGGAGGATGGACTCATATGTTGCTTGAACAAGGCAAAGTATTGGTCAGACCAAAGAACATGAAGATGTACCCAGGTGAAACATCACGAGAAGCAACAACATCCAGATAGTCCTAGGAACTGAGTTTGATTTTATAGTAACTCAAATCAAATCGAAGGCGGGGAAGATAACATATCCACGAAGGAAATACTATCTTTCTTCAGAAAGAAAAGAACTAGACATTCCTTTAAGATAAACTAAGTCGGGTAGAACTTTTGTCTTGCAACTCTCCAAGTTGTTTAGGCTCAACCAACTAGTTCAGGGGTATCAAATACGAATCCTTGGAGAAAGAAGCAGTTTAGAGAACTGACTTTCCCAAGAACTTGACAACACGGTCATGTGGCAACCTGGTGATACTTCTAGAAAGATGTCCAGAATATCATGGACCACCGATATGTAACTTAGTTCGAGAGGAAACTTGCTTGGCAAGGCAAGGAGACATACTCTCAAAGCTTCAGCACAAGCCTAACTCTTTGACTGACGAGAGTGTACTAGAATAACGGACTTGGTAGCACAATCATCCTTTGTTTAGTGATAGGGTTAACCATCATGCTAAGAATTACATAAACGTCCTTGGAGTTCAAAGCAATAAAAATTGCTAAGAATCTCAGATGTCCACATTATTACGCACACACATCATTCTCGAGCGTGAAAGCTCAGAGGAAGGGTGGGTAAATATGTGTGAGAGCATCACTTCATTAAGAAGGACATGAAACTGGACATGACCTCTTAGTATAAAAGAGTGTGATACTCTAAGATAGAACATATAGAAGCTAATAATGCCTCTTAACCTGCAGATTACAACACTTTGACCTGGTCCTTGATTTGACAAGTTTTTGGAGTTTGTTTCTCCTTACATTCTGAAATGGTTTGTCATGACAGACCACAAGGGTATCTTGCATCAGAATACACGAATGCAAATTACTACTTGGCTACCAACCGATAGACAAAGGTCGGAACACAACAAGGGGAAAAAGAACATGCTCAGGATAGCATCATTAGATGTGGATGCATAGATTAACAATCTTCCGAAAACCAATGCATAGAAGGGAGGGTGTGGCAGAGTCACGAGTATAGATGCGAGACTCATGAGGAGTACTCTTGTCGTGACCTATTTGGTTCCATTAAATAACATCTGCTATAGCTAGTGGTAGGGGAAGTCCTTAATTGTCGAAATTCAATCGCGACAAAGACCATAAGCTTGAAGTCCAGAATTATAGTACTAGCCATCCTGAGGTAATGTTTGAACATTAACGACAGGGGTCAACAAGATGGATCTTGGGTTAAAGACCAACTTCATGTACAAGATTCACAACACCAGAATCCAGCACAATCCAGGATCTTCGGTTCAAGTCCAAGGATTAAAACCTGAGAAAAGAGTAACTATTACTTGAGTAACACATCGTACACTACAAGGTAGAAATCACAAAGTAGCTTCCAAAAGAAGAAAGGACGTTTGAAGTACCCAAACAAACAAAAAGGAGGCACACGAGGTGAAAGGAAACCCCGAGACCTAGAACAGAATATTGTGGAACCATCAACATGATGTTGTGGACCCATAAGATAGAGAGACCACGATGGAAAGGAATCTCTCAGCTGAAACAGAGCAAGGGGAAACAAGGAGCACACAACACACACAACTCTAGAGAACTCTACACTAGGTCAAATGGTTGAGAAACGACATGCCCAAAAGGCACCTAAGTTTTGAAAGACTAGAAGAGATATCAAAACTTTTACAAAGTCAACACAAGATAAGTTGACCCAAAGTTAGAGCGAAACTGGATAAGGAGAAAAACAAGCATACTAGAGTTTTCGCAAATACTTTTCATCTTTGAAATAGTTCTCACAAGCACTAGACTCAACATCGACAAATAGCATGGTTTTCCTAGGTCGGTACTGCTCTGATACCAAACACTGTAACACCCCCAGGATCAAGGTTAAACAAATCTAGACCTTAGCCTGACATAAGCTTAACCTAGACCTCGAGGATATCTAGTGAGAAATTGGTAACACAACAGTAACCCTAAGACACAAAAATTATTACAGCAAGCTCATAATTGCGCGAAGAACCAAAATATTACAAGCAGAGGTCACTGCCACAAACATCAAACAACGGAAGGCAAATTATGCTATTAAGTATAGCAAACTTAACAAATGGCCTAAGAGGCCTGAAGCATAACGATGATGTCCCAGGCCATAGATTCCAGGCTACCGGCCGGGAACCCCAAGCTACTCATCGGTGTCGATGTCGTACGGAACAAGTCTTCAGGGGAACACTTACTCTGCTACAAAAGTATCAACAAAGCAAGGGTGAGTATAGGGTGTACTCCGCAAGACTTATGGCTGATGGGGTTATTTTGCATAAAGCCATCTTTGTTTATAAAACAAGAGGGAGGAGAAGCTCGTCTATTCAGAATATTTTAAAAGGGGACAAGAGGGCGACATCTCTGAAGAATTGATCATCATCTTTTGATATCCACCAAAGTAATCCTCATCTCACAACTAGGATCACCCCCTCATACCCATGAGGAAGCATCCTTAAGCACACGTTGAACTGCCAAGTTTTACGATTAGGTTAATGTTCTCTATGATCTTCACGTCTATTCCCAAGTCGTCCATAACCATGGACACGACTTTTCAAAAAGATTAATACCCTTCAGGGGTGTACAACTTTACCCACACTTACCAACCGACCCTTAATTCCAAGCTATTAGCCCTCTTCCTTGGAAGGCCGACAGAGGGTGGATGGTCATGACCTTTACCTTGCTTTCGCCGAGACCATGAGTCACGCCCTAAGGAGGGTTTCGCCGTAACGGGTCAAATCCCAAAGTCGGTCCCTAGAGATGTGAGTCGAGGTTGGTTTACCAGGGGCTCCATCCACCCCAAGCAACCCCGGCCATGCTTACCTACCTATATGAATGCACCTCCTTCACCACCTTCGAGAACAACCAGAATGCATATGTCGAATGGAACGCCCGAACTATGTGACTCCTGGAATCTACTAGGCAAGTTAGTTACTCGTGAGGTTTTCTAGGCCCCGTGTGGTTGTACGCTCATCTTGGTTCAAGAGGTTAGAACTCGGGTCCTAGTGGTGGCGAGCATGGGACAAAAAACACATCCCACTGTGTCCTCCCATACAAGCCTTAGCATGTTTAACCTTTACCACTGATCTTACCTTATCAGTATACCTCGTTCCCCTATCATACTAGATTCTCTGCATTTGGTACATCATCTGGATGAACCAGCACTGACAGGAAAGCATGGCTAAGCAAGACACAGATATAGCTCTAGCAGTGCACACAAGCCAAACCTAGTTATGCTAGGAGAAGTGGATCAGGTAATATAAGCTCAAATGGAGTAATGCAACAGATAGGATACTCTATCTATCGATAAAAGACCATAGTAGAATCGTATGCATCATGACAAGAATGAAATACTTTTGAAAGCATAGGATTCTTTTATGTGTGGGGCTATGCTTGCCTTGTTTGTTGATACCCAGATATAGATCTTCAGATATCTTATACTTGACTTGATTACAGCTGGTCAACACTACTAGGAAACAGCCCATCTGTGGCGCACTGAAATGGGACTTCTGTGGCGCATATTCTAGTCGCCACTGTTACCTCGCCACTGATAACTACTTCCTGTGGCGCATATGGATATGCGCCACAGAAGTCCCAGACTTCTGTGGCGCATTTCTTCATATGCGCCACAGGAAGAACTTCTGTGGCGCATTTACGTGTATGCGCCACAGAAATGCCATGCGCCACTGACTATAAAATTATATGCGCCACTGATTACGTAACACGTATTCAAAGTAAAATACTTTCCTGGTGTATAATCAGGTATTTATACAACATTTATACAGTATTTATCCAGATGAGTATAAAATACATTGCACAAGTAGTAGATGCATGAAAACCGACATATATATAATACAAACACTTAGAGCCCGATCGAGATACATATATAGTGTAAAGTGCCAAATTTTTACACAAGCGCCGAATACAAAGTTCATATCATCTCACATTACAAATATGAAGTGGCCACCGCCACCTACACTAGGATCAAATAGAATACATCTGTGATAATGGTGATCAAGAGCATTAGCTCGACCAATATCTTCATCCAGTTCTTCTTCCACAAGTGGTTCCTCCACTTGGCTATCGCCTCCTCTCTAGTCGCGTATCCTTTGTAGATGTTGCTGCTGAACTTGTTCACTTGTTTGTGGCAATCCTCCCACTCCTCGTAGACTCCTGGAACCCTACCCATGTACACCACATACCACCTCGTCGCCATCTCTATAGACGACAAGTCATATTAGTAAAAATACAACGAAAAGAATGAATGAAGGGTTCACATCCATATATATATATGTTCACAGAATATAAAACAAAGGATCCATAAACCTAAAAGATAGATCATCATAAAAGCAATAAGTTCAACGACAACACGACCACAAGGTAGTTTAAGTCTAACAACAATGACCTTTTCGACCACGAGATAGTAAAGTTTATGACACACACTAATACAACAGGCGTCCATCAAGAATATACACACACTGGATCATGCTAGAGGCACACATCGATCATGATGAAGACTTCCTCTTATCGCTCGGCTTCGGGAACGGTAGATAGCCCTCTTTCGTCATCCACGTCCTTGTGTCACCCTGCTTACAGAGGCGTTCTTCGATCTCCATCTTACTCAACCCTCTAGCTTGTTGTATGGCACCTCCCCTTGTGTTGACATCTTCAATGATGATTTGCGACAACTTCATATGAATGTGATGGAAGTCTTCTCTAAGATCATCATCGTCGATTTTCGCCAAAGTTTTGGCCCATCCTTGGAGACTAGATAGCAGCGTTAGGTTCTGGCAATCCCGAACATAGCCTTTAAGGTGATGGAGGACGTAGAAGGCCTCCTTGGCACCAGTAGTCGACTGCTTGACGCAGGGGAACTCGAGCACGTGCTTGAACACGTGTTTGCCATCCCTGATACATCCCCCTATCTACGAAGGTGCATCCATTCTTGGTGTAGCCCTCGAGAGCGTCATTGAGAACACCCCTTATTCTGGTGTAGTCTTTCTTCTTTGTCAAACTCCCCGAGTCGAAATACGTGGCTAGCGAATACCTCGGGGCAAGGACGATGAGTGTGCAGTATTTGTCTCTGCGCAACACAATTGGAACGGAATGCTGGAAAAAGAGCAAAGGAAGAAATCTAAAAGAAATTCATAAGTTACAGTGGCGATGATCGAGTGTGTGTACTTACTCGGGAAAGAAAGGCAAAAGAAGTGTGCCCTTCCTCTTGTTGTCCACCATGAAATTCTCGAGGTACGCCGTCGCCTTGGTCCGTGTCTCTGATCCTTCGACCAACTGGTTGTCCCGCATGTAGTAGGGATCCACTATCGCGATTTCCAGGGTACTTTCTCTCTTGATCATGATCGCTAGATTGAGCGCGTATAGACGGACCAAGTTATAGTCCAGCCGTTTCGTGAGAAACAGCTTGAATATGTCCTCGAACACTATGAAGAATATATCCGCGGGGGGTTCATCGACGAAGCCCACGTCCAATGGCACCTTGGCCGTGAAAACCGGGTAATTTGGATCTTTGTCTTTAAGGAGGGCCTCTAGTGTCTTGACACCCTCGTGCAAAGTTAACATGGCTCCAACTGCAATGTGGATCATATCCAGAGTCAATATCGGATCACCAGCTACATGCACTCGGGGCAAGCCAAATTGTGTGGATGGTATGACGACGGTGTCCTGACCCCGGATCCTCTTCGGAAGAAGCTGGATCGCACCCTTCTTATTATTATTATTACCTCTCTTCCTGTAGTGCTTCTTCTTCACAACAGTGTCAGCCACTGCCATCTGCTCATCAGTCGCCTTTCGGAGTGTGTTGGGGCTGATAACCAATCCCGGTTTCTCTTGTGGTGGATCGGCGGCCGGAGGCGTCTCTTGAGAAAGACCATGGAAGACCAAGCATTGCGTGCATGTATTGGGCCGACCAGCTTGATGGTCGTCGCGAGCTGCGAAGGGTTCTTCATCCACATAAGGCATATACAATCCTTTGGCGGCACCGGTGTTGATGAAGTCGTCAACGTTGACCAATTCATCATCATCTTCATGGGTGCCATCATGTGGTGGTGGTAGCGGGGGCGATGGCTAATGTAGAGACTCGGCCGATGCCGGCGGCCGGCCTATCATCATCTGCAATCTCCCGCTCGGGTGCCTCATGAAGCACCACCGCCGTTGGCTATGCCTTATTGGTATCTTTGGCGGGAGGGGGCGTCAGTGTGACCAAAATGAGCGGCTACGTCCCGACGTTGACGGCCGGCGGGGTCACCAGGTCCGGCGACACGGTAACATTGATGCCCGAGTTGCTACCGCTTAAGCTAGCCAGATGTATTGGCCCCTGTTGACCTCCCGCATTCCAATCAGTAAGCCCCTCGAAAAACTCAGGGGGGATCATCGAGCGGAGCTTCTCTTCCACTAACTTGTCCATCGTTTTCTCGTCCATCGCCTTCTCCTCCAGTGTCTGCACCTTCATCTTCAGCTCTACAACAACGGCTTTATCCTGGTTCTTCTTCTTTGTTGTACTCCTTGAACTTCATGCTCGTACCGAAGCCGGACACATGGCCAGCTGAGGACGGCGGCAACCCCTTGTCCCTCTTCTTGTAAGCATTGGTCGCCCTGTTGAAAACTGTGTCCCACGGCTCTGTCGAATCCTGGGACAACTCTGTGGCAGTAGCGTTCAGTTCATCCTCCTGTAGAGACAAGGAAAGGTGAACCCATTTAGATTCTTGACTTCATTATCTTAATTAGAACGCAATAGACTTGAGTTCGCGATCAATTCCTTACCAGCTTCTTCTCGAATTCCTTCACCTCCGGATCGTCGGTAATGAACTCCCATGTTTCCTTGTCCAGGTAGTAGCGGGCCCGAAAAAATTGCCTAAGCTGCAAGTCTGTGATTTTAAGCCAAGGGTTGTCTTTACCAAGGCGTTCAAGCTCGGCGTCCTCCTTGTCCCAAATGGCCTGTTTTCCCCTGTAACCGCCGCTTCCAAGGTGGTGGTTACCTATGTTCTTTTCCAGCATACTCTTTCCCCATTGAGTCCATTTTATAGCGTCAGCGGTAGCTATATCCGCCTTGAATATCCTAAACTCCTCTTCGTCGAGCATCATTTTTCTTACTAATAACCTCCCAGCTTTCACCTTTGTCAATGCTATTCTTCACCCGGGTTTTCCAGATGCTCAAGGCGTTGCTCGTCTTCGTGAGGGCTAGTTTATTCACCGGGTTCTTTCTCTCGAGGTTTCTAAACCACAATGGGAATCTGTATCGCTTGTGAAGCTGCTTAAGGAGGTTATCGACCAAAACTGCTTTGTCAGCATGTCTGATGTACTTCATGTTGATCGACATGCTTTCCTGGACGATGCACCCAAGTTGCAGGCCGTACCCTTTAGCAATCGCCTCTGGCGCAATGGGTTGGCCACTTTCTATGACCTCAGTGAACTCATCACAGACGGTGGCGAGCACTGGCACCTTCCGCTCCTTCTGTTCCTTCTTCTTCTGCTGCTGAGAAGTGGCCTGGTTGCCGCTACCGCCATCCATGCGCTCGCCGCCATCGGTGTGGGCGCCGCCATCGGTGGTGTCATCCTCTTCGCCGCCGCCTTCACTAGTTCCATCGTAGTCGTCTTCGTCCCCCTCGTAATCAGGATCTCCGCCCTCATTGGCCCCAGCAGCTCTGGCGACGGTCGCCTCCTCCTCCGGTGGTGGTGGCATCCTCATCGCCTCCTCCTCCTGTTGGGACCCCTGCCAGAATGACTGGTTGGCCTGTCTAGCTTGTTCTTCGACGCTGATCATGTGCTTAGAAGGGCTAGACTCCTTGTTGCCCGACATGTTTGCACTACTCTATTTAAAAGAGGCAAAAAGTTAGCACAAATCTCGGCCGAAAAATTCGGCATGACCTTGCCCATTTCTCAACCGAAACGGAAGTGAATCGACACTTCGGGAGAAATGGGCAACTCAAATGAAATCCCTGCAAGACAAAACACCCCATCCCCATATTAACAGCCCCATCCCCATATAGCATCACCATATAGCAACACCATGTAATAGCAGCACCATATAACATCACTATAATTAGTTTTAAAACCTTAAGATAAACAAGAACATAGATACAGGAGCACAGAGCCACCTCATGCTCACACAAACAAACAAGCACAGAGCTACAGTAGCACATAGCCATCATTTCTCTGCATCATTTACATTATCCCTCTTCTCTGCATCATTTACATTATATAAGCCTAGACAGTAACTGTGCAAATACCATGCTAAATGTGGTCAGCAATCGCAACAAAACATCGATCACGGTCAATTTGGAGATGGTGAATTCAACACTAGCAACTTACACTATATATAGACCAGGGGACATCAAGTAATAACCAGATGTGATCATCAAGGTCTGAATTACCCAGCTAGTACAATTGGTACATACATCTTATCCAACTACTTTCTAGTCGTGTAGCTACAGTATGACTTGCAACACAACATATGCTCAAGGATCAGTAACACAGATAAGGTAGGTCCAGATAGCTTCAGTGGACCAGAATACAAATGAGGAATTCTGCACACATTCTAAAAAACCTACAGATGGTACAAAACCTTTTCTTAGACTCTTAGTTTATAGCAAAGTTGCTGCTCAACAAAGGTAGGTCAGGGCATCTTAATTCTTTTACTCGTTGACTACACTCTTTTATCACAAAAACATCACATGTTATATGTACTCTGATGTCATATTTCAACATACTTAACAGTCCCATGTCCCAACAGTTTGACTAAGATCGGGCCAAGGATCCCTGAGGCATTCCAGTACACACAACTACACAAGCACTACATCACTCTGTCTCACTCTGCTAGATGAACAACAATCAACAACAAAGTAAAGTAGAAAATAATCAAGTCTATCATCACAATTGACACTACCCGAGCATCTTTCTTAATTGCCCCTATCTAATTAACCAATTTGTGCATAGTCAAAGAGCCGCGACCTGCTGCAGAGTCCATGGTAGAGAGGTTCATGGTAGAGAGGTTCATGGGGAGATCCCTAGTCTGTGGTACCTAGGGACGGTGGACGGTGACGAGGTGGATGGCGAACGGCGAGGTGGACAGCGGACGGCAAGGTGGCTCCTCCTCCACGGGCTCCGGCGAGGTGGCTGCGAACGGGCTCCTCTTCCTACGCGTTATGGATGGGCTCCTCCTCCACGGGCTCTGGCGATGGGGGGTGGCTCTCCTCCACAGGCTCCGGAGCGGTGGTGATGGGGCTCTCCTCCTCCACGGGCTCTCCTCAACAGTGGCTTCGGCGCTAGGGTTTGCGACGACAGAGAGAGGGGACAGATTGGCTAAGTGTGGATCGAGAGAGAGAAAGGGGGATTAGGGGGAGAGGCCGAACCGTTCTGTGGCTAAGTGTGAAAGTTTTGTGGCGCATTCCCACAGAATGCGCCACAGAAGTTGGAACATCTATGGCGCATTCTGAAGGAATGCGCCACAGAACTTCTTGACATAGTAAAAAATCGTGGCATCTCGTAGTATGAAAAGATCTGATACTTGTCCTAGTGGTCTTGCTCGCTTGCTCTCACCTGGGGCAGCCAGGTTCGAATCTATTTATTCAAAAAAAGCAAGAACATATACATATATGCATATTTATTCACATATGCATATTTATTCAAAAAAAGCAAGAACATATACATATATGCATATTTATTCACATATGCATATTTATTTAAAAAAAGCAAGAACATATACATATATGCATATTTATTCAAAAAAAGCAAGAACACATATGCATATTTATTCATACATATATATTTGTGTGTTTGCTTGTCACACACAAATGTGAATTTGTATACCCACACGAATATCACATTATATGTTTTAGTCTCTAACTAATACCCACACGTGTTAATACACCAAAAGGTCACACAATTGCTAGTGTCTCTTCACAATCTTCTTGCCCTTTTTCGTTGCGGTTGAATACTTTAGCCCGTGCACTTTGAGATTTCTACTTGTGTATGGACAACCTTTAGTAGGCAGTGTGGTCTTCCTTCTTACTTTAGTAGTAGTAGGCCTGTCGAAGTACTTGTCGAATTCCTCTTTGATCTTTGGGTCGCCGTTTTTGTCAAAGTTTTGCTCGTTGGCGGTTCCTTCCATTCCGATGATGCTCCTCTTGCCCCTCCTAACTACAACACGGTTGGGCTTTGACGAGTCGGTAATAAAAAAGCATTGATCAACCTGGCTATCGAGTACGCAAGGCTCATTTTTTGCGGAGGCGTTCTTCGTTGATTTGTCATCTGGTATAACCATTGTGGTGAAATAGCAGCCTTCTTTTTCCACGTTCTTGGCCCATCTAACACGAAACATCGGTACGATCTCTCCATAGTATTCGAGCTCCCATATCTCCTCGATCCTTCCGTAGAATCTTTCCATCCCAGTAGTCTCGTCATCAGCAAAGGATAACATAGTTACTCCTGAGTTTTCATATTCACTATTCTTGTCCTTTTTCTCGGTGTAGAATCTGTAACCGTTTATGTCGTATGACTAATAGGTCCTTAGGTTGTGCCCTGGGCCCTGCGACAAGGAGAATATGAGTTTTTTATCTTCCGTAGAAGGCGTCTGTGGGGGATTGTCCAGTTTCCTTTTCTTGAACCAACCCGTGAAGCTGGAGTTGTGCTCTCTGGTTACGTCTCCCTTCTTCCTCGGCTAGCCCTGGTCGACGTACTCCTGCTCGATTAAGCTTCTGTGCTCTTCGACCCAAGGGCCGACCACTTCAATGTGTTGTAGCATGACTCGGTGTGCCCTTTCAAAATCAGTGCGTCGACCATCAATGCCGACATGCAGTGAGCGGCAGCCCTCGCGGTGACCATATCCACCGAGCCTGCCGAGGTGCTTCTTTGTGGGTATTCCAACATCCTCATTCTTGGTGGTTAGATAATTCTGGCACAAGGATATGCACTCGTAGATCAGAAATCCCTTGGCTATGCTTCCATCTAGACGAGACCTGTTGCGAACGAATCCTTTGATGACACCGTTTAGCCTTTCAAACGGCATCATGTTGTGCAGGAATGTCAGCCCGAGCTGGATGATGTCGTCCACGACATGTACAAGCAGATGCACCATGATGTCGAAGAATGCGGGCGGGAAGTAAATCTCAAGCTCGCATAGTATCATCACGATCTCTTCCTATAGCCTGTCGAGCTGCTTCACACCGATCGACTTCCTAGATATGACATCAAAAAAGTTATAGAGCCAAACAACGTCTCACGGACATGCTCTTCCATTATCCCACGGATCACAACGGGGAGTATCTGCGTCATCATCACGTGACAGTTGTGAGACTTCATACCGCTGAACCTCTTCTTCGCCATGTCCAGATATCTGCTTATCTTCCCCGAGTAACAGTGAGGAACTTTCACTCCTAAGAGGCACCTGAAAAACTGCTCGAGCTCCTCCAGACTCAGAGTGAAGCAGGCAGCGTGAAGCACCACCTCATTCTTCTTAACTATTTTGCGGCGACCTTGAGTACCTTCCGTCTGATCATCATCATCATCACTATCAGGGTACTGAAGATCTTTCTTTATGCCAAGCAATTTAAGGTCCTTTCTTGCTTTCGGCCCATCCTTGGTCCTCTCGGGCATGTTCAATAGAGTGCCAAGCAGACTCTCGGTAACGTTCTTCATGATGTGCATTACATCGAGGCTATGGGGAGTGTGAAGGACCTTCCAATACGGCAGGTCCTAGAAAACAGATCTTCCTTTCCATACACCCAGCAGCGGCTTTGTCCTCGGTCGTTTTTTTCTAGGCGCAGGGCAATCTACCCAATTATTCAAAAGCTCCTCGATTTCTTTGCCGCTCCTCGGACGCGGGGCTCTTTCGAGCTCGTCCTTACCATTGAACAGGTCACCACGTTTTCTCCACGGGTGATCCATGTGGAGCCACTTTCGAGTACCTTGGAACATGGTTTTCGAAGACCCGGGATCCCTTGGTAGCTAGAGATGCGGTGTCTCATCCATGCACTTGACGCATGAATTGTGTCTGTGGTTCACCTAGGCCGATACATTTGCATAACCAGGATAGTCCTGCATGGTCGTGAGCAACGCGGCTCTCAGATGGAAATATTCTTTAGTGTAGGCATCCCACGTACGGGCCGACGTCTCCCACAAGATGGCTAACTCCTCTCTCAATAGCCCGAGATACAGATGCATATCGATACCTGGTTGTTTCGGCCCCTGAATAAGAATGCTCATGTGTACATACCTTTGCTTCGTGCATAGCCACGGGGGGAGGTTGTACGGCCATACAAACACGGGCCAGGTGCTATGCGTGCTACTCTGGTTTCCAAAAGGATTGAGTCCATCGGTGCTCATACCCAGCCTGACGTTCCTTGCATCGCCCCCGAACTCTTCGAACTCGATGTCTAATGCATTCCACTGGCTAGCTTATGAAGGGAGTGTTAGGATCTTGCCCTTCTCTGGATCATCTTCGGGTTTCTCTCTTTCCGCGTGCCATTGCAAGAGCTTTGCTTCCTCAGGATCTACGAAATATTGCTGCAGACGGGGGGTGATAGGAAAGTACCATACCACTTTTCGAGGAACTTTCTTGTTCCCTCTCTTGTACCGTCCTTGGCCACACACCGGACATGTGGTTCTATCCGCGTACTCGTTCCGATAAAGTGCGCAATCATTGATGCATGCGTGGTATTTAATGTGTGGTAGGTCAAGAGGGCACACGATTTTCTTGGCCTCCTCGATACTTGTTGGCAATGTGTTCCCCTTAGGAAGTCGGTCGTGCCAGTATTCCATGTTCACGTTGAAGCTCACATCGGTCCATTTGTGTTCGTCCTTCATCTCCAGAGCTTTGAGCGTTACACTCAAACGTGTATCCTCGGGGCGACACCTAGGATACAATGGAGTCATCCCGTCTACCTCCATTTGGGCCAGCTTGGATTTCTCTCTGCCTACAGCTTGGTCGTTGCTCGTCTCTTTCAGGAGTAGTTCTTGAACATGAGGGTCCTACAAGACCGAAGTTAGCAGCGTCTGTGTGTTCGCGTCTTCTCCTTCTTCATGATCATGATCATGCCCGTCGCCATCTCCTTCTCCATGCTGATCATGCCCGCCGGCATCTCCTTCATCATGATGATCATGCCCGCTGGCATCTCCTTCATCATGATGATCATGCCCGGTAGACTCTTCGTCTTCTCGCCCGCCCACGTCTTCGTGACCACCACCATGTCCTACTGGCACCTCATTGAGGTCGTGCATGAAACTGCGCCTGAGCAGGTGACCTTCCAATTGTCCAGATTCAGGATCGATCCAGCGTTGTAGTTTGCATGTTTGACTTGGACATCTTATCATGGTCTTGTTGTTCAGAATCATGTGCTCCTTCGCGCCATTCTTGTACCCAGCAATTCGACCTTCGCTCATCGTGAGGACCATGGTTGCCTGAGCGGTCAAAATAGAGAGTATAGGTGAGAACCACACCATATGAACACACACATGCATGAATGCTAGCCGGAAAAAATTCGGCATGACCTTTCCTAAAATTAGGACATATGGGTAGTGCAAAAATTTGCCGAAATGGAAATGAATCAACATTTCGGCAAACATCCATGCAACCACACCGGCCGGGCCCGACAACAACAAGCAAGCAACAAAAAACTTCCTCCCATTGCAAACATTCATGCACCACACAAGCATCGTCTCGCCATGGATCGCACACACACACCGCCTGCGCCAAAAGCTTCACCTACATGTTCATGGCCAAGTACTCACCTAGTAGACACAATAATAGCGAGACGAGACCGCGCGATGAGAGAGTGTGGACAAATAGATCTACAAGTTGGTGGAGAGGAAATTAGTAAACAAATAGAGATGTGAGAGAGAAAAGTAAGGAACTTTTAGATCTAGAAGTTGGAGCGTAGCTTCCAATTACCAATCTATGGATTAAAGTAGGTTTAGTTACAAGAAAATGGAGAAACTATGGGCAAGATGGGGTGTGAGGGAGGAGGAAGACGAGTTGGGAGGAGGTAGAGATGTGAAATGGGTGGTGGAGGATAGATAGATAAGAGAGCTAGCTTTTGTCACCTTTTTAACATGGATCTGGGCGCCCTCATCTGTGGCGCATATGGAGAAAATGCGCCACAGATGCTGAATCTTCTGTGGCGCATAGTCCATATGCGCCACAGAAGTGGGTGAATTAGATTCCCTCTATGGGGCCCACCTCCAAGTTCTGTGGCGCATGTGGGGATATGCTCCACAGAAGTGAAACACATTTGTGGTGCATATCAGAACATGCGCCACAGAACTTGGGTGAATTAGATCCCGTGGTGGGCCCCCCCTCCTCGTTCTGTGGCGCATAATGAAATATGCGCCACAGAAGAGGCAACTTCTGTGGCGCATATCTCAGAATGTGCCACAGAACTTGGATCAACCCACCCCAGCTGGCGGGTCCCACCAATCTTCTGTGGCACATGTTCTGGAGAATGCGCCATAGAACTTCGAATCTTCTATGGCGCATGTTTTCTAGTGTGCCACTGATGGTTTTTTGTGGCGCATGGTTTCGCATATGCGCCACTGAATATCTTGTCTATCTATGGGTTGTTTCCTAGTAGTGCAAGTATTGTTCGTCAAACTTCGATGGTGTTAACCTTGGTCTTCGATCTTGATCTCGATATCGTATTCTACCGGGAGGAAGCAAACATCGGAAAGAAAGGAAAACAATCAACACATGGCATCGATGGAATGCTCAAGCAAGTATGATGATATGACAAGTTAATTTGTATTGAAATGAACCGTACAGCATGCTTGACAATTTAAGCGGCATCCAAGGGGTACAAACCGTAATACAGGAGAGACCCCTGAATCACCTGCGGGGGTTCATTTAGTTCTCTAATTAAACTTGTCTTTAAAGTGATTTAACAATGCATGATATTGATGCTAAAGTGTAGATCTTGTTTTTCTGAACATTTTGATATATTAATTGTATTTCTCTGACTTATAAATAATTATTTATTGAATTTCTAATATTTAAATCATTTATGAAAATATTAAAACAATTTAAAACCTTTACTGCATCAGCATGACACAGGGCTGACATCACCTGCGGGGAGGGGTTGTTTTTCACCACAACTAAACTAGCCACAGAGACTGATAGGGGGGCCCAAGCCACCTCAGATGCCACACTCGCGAGCTTGGTCAGCGCCCACGTCAGGCACACGCGACGCCACGTCGACGCCACAGTGGCGCCATGTAGGCTGGCCGGCGAACGGCCAGGCGGTGGTGGGAGACGGTGGAGAACAGCGCATGAGGTGACGCGACTAGGCCCGTTCGAACCAGCGCGACACGGGCTACCTAAAACGGGCGGCACCGCTACCTAGAGGTCAACGGAGCATAGTCGGCGACGAGGCTGAGCGGCGGCGGTTGCAGGCGGATGTCACGACGGTGGTATAGAGGGGAAGGAAAACGGTGGAGAGGTCCTTCCGGACCGTGAGCTCGCCTAGATTGCAACGAAGGGGTCAGGGAGAGCAGGGGAGGTCGGAGGGCGCCAGAATCACTATCGAAGATTAGCGGCCAGAGTTGGGATGACGAGGACGGTAAGCTCGATTTCGGGCACCCGCGACCGATTCTGTTGGCGAGGATGATCCCCACAGCGAGGCGGAGCTGGTGGCAGTCTCAGATGTGCGAGGGGATGCCGGAGACGGCGAGAACACAGCAGAGCTCGAGGCTAGGGTTCGGGGAAGCTCTTTTGGAGAGAGGCCAGGGGAGTGAGTGAGAGGATAGGGACGAGAGGGAGGGTGTCGTGGCGGTCTTATCTCCTCTAGGACGCGATGGACGGCGGTTAGAAGACGGCGGGGATCGACGGCGACGCCGGTGACAGCGAGCTGCTTCGCGTCACCTACAAAAACGACGACGACGAACAGGTATCGGCCTTGGACCGAGTTGGGCTGCTGCTGGGCCGTGGGGAACTGCACGCGGGTGATAGATAAAGAGAAGAGAAGAGATGGGCTGCGGCCTGGGACTGCTCTGCTACTTATTTTTTTAGCAAAAGTCTTTTTCCAAAACTATTTTGATTTTCCCTTTGTATTTCCAAATACTTTCTATTTTGAATCATTTCAAAAATAACAAAGAATTTAGTAAACTATAGAAAATATTGCAGGGGCCCCTTTAATCCATTTGGGCTCCACACATTTTGGGGTTTTAAAAATTCAAAACCATTTTGAATAGGTTTTTAGAGAGGGGGAAAACTAGGGTTTAGGATTTTGCATTATTTCTTTTGCATGCATTTTTTTAATATGATCCTCATAAATGCACAAACAACCCTAAATAGACATTAGCTAAAACTAGGGTGTTACACGCGCTCACAAAGAATGTACACAACTCGGCCCAGGAATGAATGGACTCTTTGGGTAGATGGATGAGCTAGGACAAGGTCGTGCCCTTCAGGGCCTTTGGAAACCAATTGGCCATGACCTTCTCATCAACACCCGCAGCCACCATCGTGATAGAATAGATAGCCAGAAACTCCTTTGGGTTGGTGTTGCCTTCAAACTTGACAGGGACAATGGGGCAGAACTTTGGCGGCCACACCACCTGCCAAGGCAGAAGAGAAGGAGGGACAACCGCTTCGGTATCCCAAAGCCATGCTCCCTGCCATAGTTGTGCCCCGTGGGTTAGGGACGGCCACACCCGCAGCCTATTGACGTAGCTGCAGCAAGTAGTCTCGAACCAGTGCCTCGTTAGCGGGGGCATAATCGCCTCGGCACTCTTCAGCGTGCCTGTGCGCGGGGTCGGCAGATGACCCTAGAGAGAGGTGGTCTTGTTCATCAGGTATTGGGGCTCCAGCCCCCAAGTGGCCAGTGTCATGGTTGCTGGTACTCCTTCCACAATCACGGGGTCCAGCAGCCCCTGGCCTAGGGGTAGCCTTCCAGGAACTTGGCCTCGGGGCAGGGTTTTGCATGGGCCCTGCAGTGGTGCTAGGAGCGCGCACCGCCCCACGCCTCGGCCCTAGGTTGGACTAGGAACGAGCGTGGGTGAATTCTTGGTGCATCCTGATGAACTCCAGCTGCAAGTCGAGGTCATCCCTCCATGCCACATCCTCCGCCGTCCCGGGAGCTGGTGGGTGCCGACCTATGGCACGGGCAGCAGCGACTGGTTCCCCCAAAGTTCAGTTTCCAGAGTGATGGGACTGAGGTTTGTGGTTAGTACTTGGCACAGCGAGATGAGTCCTAGTGCGAGCCGGTACGTGCTGGGCTGGTGCATGATGCTCTGGTTTGGGGTCAGCTCCTCCGGCCCCGACCGGTGCGACTCCTCCGAACAGATGGCCCCCTCTAGCAGCGTCTCCTACGCCATCGCGAAGAGGCGCTCCACCGGCGGCACCCCCTGCGTTGCTGGTGAAGGGATCTTCAAGTGTGAGGCCTCCTGCGCCGCCTGGACGTGGAACCTCCTGCACAATGGTGCCCCCGCCAGTATTCTCACCCTCCTCAACTATGGGATGCGGTTGTGACAACGGTGGTGGTGGTGCAATAGCGCTTGGCCCTGGACGCGGGTCGGCACCTACAATGGTAGTTGCGCGTCGTGCATGGAGCTCGGCATCCAAGCCCCTAGTCATGCGAAAGGCATGAGAGAGAGTTCGTGCAATGGGTGATTCTACCGCAGCAGGGCCGGTCCCAGCGCTACCACCTGTCCTTGGCGCCATGGCTGGTGATGGCACGATCGATGTTGATGGTGAACACGAAGACGAAGCAGACATTTGTGACGATGTTGGTGATGACGACGAAGCTCATGAAGCTATCACTGGTGATGATGATTTCCGAAGCCGAAAACAGGAGCGCCCCCTACCTGGCGCGTCATATGTCGCGCCTCTCCTATGCTGACATCAGGGATGTTGGACACCCCATATTTGTTCGGTAGTGGGCACGAAGGTGTTCCCACATCAATGTCATCAAAGGAACCTGCTAACACGAGCGTACAGCACACACCGAGCACACACAGGTTCGGGCCGCCCTTTGGATAACAACCATACGTCCTGCTTTGGTGGATTATCTAGGGTGGATCGAGGTACAAGAAGATGATCTCTACAGAGCCGAGGCTACGCTTTTTCTCTAGCTTCTACACTCCCTGGTCTTCCTCTTTCTTTCTCTCCTTACTCCCTCTCTTCTATCTCCCTCTATGTTTTCCAGCCTTTCGAACTACTCATTCTCCAACTCTTTCTATCCTTCTTATTTCCTCTCCTACTCTCTAGCCATTCAACTTTTCCCACCACCTTTCTCTCATGGCCAGGTGCCTCCTTTTATACACCAAGGAGTCACCATAGGGCTGGCGTGGAGCACCATCCAGGGCGATCCCGGGCTCAATCACGGGGTGCCACGTGTTCTTCAGGTAGAAGGGCATCGCTTGTGGCCAATGGATGGCCAGGGGTAGTGCATAGGTGCACTCGATGGCCGAGTGACAACTCAGGCTTTGACCTGTCGGTGGTGCGCTATAGTTGGATGCAGCGCCACGATGATCTCTAGCGATGATGACGCATTGATGGCTCCAATATTTGCCATCTTCTACCATGTTTAAACATTGTAATTGGTCAAGCAATTTCCAAGAAACTCTCAATCCTTGCCACTAATGACTAATAATTGCAAAGATATGCAAAACCTCTCTTTGAATTATGTTGTGCAGGAAATCACGGTTTTTAATGCGAAATAAGGAGTCATAATAAAGGTTTTTGAGGAAGTCCACACGGCCAAGTAATTGGGGTGTCGTTCCAGGGCACTAGCAAGCTTAACGACCACTGGTACGAGCAGGGCCCGCCCGTACCGTCCGCTCGTACCAGGTGGTGACGGCTTCGTCTTGTCAAACACTACAACTTTCGTGAATATGCCTATATACTTTGAGGCTCCAGCCGCCGGCTAGAGAGCTGCCATTCTTAGATTACATCACAACACCAACAAAGGAGATCCACACCATTGTTCATCACATCCACCATCCATCCATACACTATCCATAGCCATTGCTTTGTACTTTAGATCTCCTTGTGATTTGGCAACCATTGTAAGAATATTTGATTTCAACCTAAGTTTGTATGATGTTTTATATCACCAATCTATTTGTTATGAGTGAGTAGTCCTCACGGGCTGCAGGTTGGGCAGAAACCTTGCAGCGATTATGTGCATCTAGATCATGGGAGTATTGTATTTTGTTTGCAATTGTAATTTGTATCTTTTGTTTCTTTGTCTCTTATCTCGATCTGTCGACTTGTAGGTACCCAAGATCCCATACATTGATAAAGGCTTGAGGTGAGATACTTGTCTAGCAGTGATCTCATAGGAACCTCGGTGACAGAAAGGGTAGTACGGTCTTTGCTTAGCGACCCATTCGGGATCACAACAACATCACCACTTAAATCTTTGATCTGTGTTTTACACTTAATAATCGTTTGTATCCCTTGGCTTCGGTGTGCACTCGGTTGGATTAAAAGACTATTGATATGCCCGCTGCATCACGGGGGCACTAGTAGCATGTGTTGCCCACAAGAGATTATCTCTGTTCAAGCATTATACATGACTATGCTTATTGTTATATTTTATCCCATATGATGTGCAGCTGCAGGTGGATCTTCAACCCTGGCCTATCTTCATCCATTGATTCAACCCATTATGAAGTAAACTAGATTGGTCTGGTAAACTAAGGTAAAACGAACAAACAAAGTCTTGTAGACGTGTCCTTTTTATTTCCTTTTAACATTGATTTTCGATGTTCAATTAAACCTAGGTCTTCTAGGGAAAAAGCTATTATACTACATCCGTGAATCTGAATTGAAGGTATCAACCCTTTTTCTGGCTCCTGGTGAGGTCACGAGAGACCTTGTTTTTAGATTTATTATTAGTTTGTAGTTTAATTCTTATTATTAGTTTACTTTCTTGTTATCTATATGCCCAAAAAATTAGTTACATGTTATTTGTTTTCATTACTTAAAAAATACCAAAAATATAAGAGCCATGGCTCAAAAGAGATTAGGGGAGTATGTTACTCCCACTAATGATTTTATTCGTGCACCCATCACTCAGCCCACAGTTGATGCGGAAACATATGAGATAAAGCCTAACATATTAAGTTAGGTTCAACAGAACCAATTTGGGGGCTCATCCGCTGATGTTTCGGGTTTGCACTTAAACACTTTCACTCAAATTTGTGACATGATGCGTATTAAGGATGTACTGTTAAATTAAGATTGTTTCCTTTCTCTCATAGAGGAAAGGCTAAGGATTGGTTTCTAGCTCTACGAAAGGGCACTATTATGGGAGGAATGTACTAATTTGTTTATGACTAAATTTTCCCCCGGCTAAGACTATGGAGCTGAGATCCAACATTACAAGCTTTAGACAAGAAGACCGTGAGCCATTAGCGCTTGTGTGGGAAAGGATGAAAGATGCCGTAATGAACCGTCCTAGTCATGGGATGGAAGAATGGCTTATATTACATTTGTTTTATAATGATCTTAACCCAATGTCTAAGTCTATGCTAGATACTGCAGTAGGAGGAACAATCATGGGAAATAAAGTGAGTGTTGCAAAGAAGTTACTTGATGATATGCAAAACAACCATGCCCAATGGCATGTGGAAAGAACCTCGAAGAGAGTAAGTTCAATTACCGAGGTAAATAATGAAGAGCTTACATCCAAGGTAGATGATCTGCTTAGCTTAGTAAAGGGTAAATAAGATACCCAAGTTAATGATATCACTACTGATGCTAATGAGGTTAATTTTATAGATCACAGTCCTTTTAATCCTGCATGGAAAAATTATTATGCCTCCAATGTTCAAAAATATCATTCTAATCCTGTAGGAGCTCCTTATAATAATTATGATAACACTAATGGAGCAAATCATGGCAATCTCTCATTTGAGTAAACTGTTAGAACATTTTGTACAAGCACAAACCGAGCAAAATAATATTCTTATTAAAATCATGGAGAACCATGAAAGTAGTATAGCAAAATTATCTAACCAGGTCGTTGCAATTAGAATGACGTGTAGGCTCTATAGGAAAGGACAAAGACCGTGGAGGCTCAGCTGGGTAAGGTAATTGAGAGCCAAGCTCTCATACTAGCAAAGAGGAAAACCTGAGCCAAATCCGGTAGAAGACTTCAAAATGATGAGGGTGGTAACAAATGAAGAGAAACCTGAAGAGCTGGATTATAGCAATGCGCCAACACCAGAATATACCGTGGAAGATCTATTGAAGATGAACACCGTGAAGAATCCAGGTATAGAACAAGGTAACGATGCTATGTACCAACAATTTATCCAACAAGTAGCATCTAAAAGTTTGAGATTTAGAGATGGAGTATAAAAGACTAGCTGATAAGCTTCCGACTAAGCTAGATGATATATTTGAGCCCACTATTAAAATTAAGTTGGGAGTTAATGAGATATCCGCACTTTGTGATCTTGGTGCGAGTATCTCAACAATTTCCAAAAGCTTGTTTGACAAATTAAACTTGGGGCCATTTGTTTCTACTGAATTAAGACTCCATCTAGCTGATTCAACTTATAAACAAGTTGTTGGGATTAAATAAAATATAGTTGTTGAAATTAAAGGTAGTCCCGCTCTTATTGATCTAGTTATTATGGACATGCCTGAAGATCCCATATCACCTATAATTCTAGGTAGGACATTCCTAAGAACTATTAAAGCTCTGATTAATTTACATAAGGGGAATGTGAGAATAGGGCTACCATCTAGAGATCCTTTTATAGTCCACTTCCCTAGGAAAAATAAGATCAAGCCTAATGATGGTGATAGTGTAATTACTATAAAAGACAAATATTTTGGAGTAGGTGTTCCACCACTTAAACCTAAGTGATTGCCATCAAGGTCAAGCTAATTAACCTTAACTAGAAGCACTTCATGGGAGGCAACCCATGTTAAATATTTTTTTCTTTATGTGTTAGTTTTGTTTTTGTTTTTGTTTTTAATAAAGAGTGTTCAAGAAGACCTTTGGAGAGGGGAGAAGAAATAAGGTAATCCTCTATATATTATTTTACTAACACATGTCCTAAGAAGTATTGCTAGATCTTTACTCAGTATATTTGTTGTTATTTTGTCCTTCGATAAGATGTGCAAAGGTACACGGGGCTACTAACCAAAAAATTAGAGTTTATGTAGCTCAAAATGTTCTTAATGACCACTAGAAGGCCGGAATGAACCGTACTGTGCACCTGTACCACGTCAAGCTGAAGGAAGATAGAAATTCTTATTTTTGCCGCAGGTATCAGTGCCGATTACGACCACTGGTAGGGCCGGACGCAACTGTACCGCACGCCCGTACCGAGTGCACCGCATGGGAGCATCCATCGCCCCCAAGGTAAGTCACACGGTATGGGCGGGCTCTCGCCGTACCTCCCGCCCGTACCACATACGTGGTCGCCATATTCAGCCCGAGGAGATAACCAAAAATCTCCCAAAAGAAATCTTTCTCTTTCTTCTTCCTCCAAACTCAAAACCACCTCCATTGGATCTTCAAAATTACTTAATCTTTCTCTGATTCCTCACACTCATTCGATCTATGGTATGATTCTCCTCCAATCCTCAACTTATTTGTGCAAAATCTTCACTCAATCTTTCATCATTGTCAATCTAGACTTATGTCTTGTTCTTGATTCAATCTTGATATAGAGCATGCTTAGTATTATTTTAGTGGAGTTTGTTTTGTAGTTAGTGTAGAGAATCACTTATTCTATGTTTCTATTGGACCAAAAAAATATTAGCAATCTTACTTACTTCATCTTATTTTTATTTTTATATGAACACGAGGAGCCGTACAGGTGAGATGGTTGTGGAATCCTCCACACCACCTGTTGATATGTTGACCCCCAAGTCACTTGGTATCGAGTTCATCGAGGAGTTTCAGCTAAACCGTTTCAATCGTCTCAAGCTCCGAGAAATCAAGTCCACCAAGTGGGCGTGTCCTTATATCCTAAACCAACTTGGCATTCGTGCTAATTTCAATTTGCTTTGTAACAATGTTGGTTTGTATGATTTTGTCTTTCAGGATGTTGCCACGTATCGCCGCTTGACACTTGAGTTCTTCAGCACCTTGACACACATAGTGGATCCTTATGGTTGTACCGAGGAAAAAAGGCCCGGAGTTGATCGCATTAATTTCTTCCTTATGAAATGTGAGTACACTTTGACACACAGCTAATGGGCTCAATGCTTTGGGTTTGCCAACAACATCACCGATGTACGCACAACTACTTTTTTTTAGATCCTTCCCCTATTCAATTCTTTAATTTAATGAAGATTCGTGGAAACACACCCAAGGGGAACCAAATTGATCATCCTGCTATTCGATATTTATTCTATGTGATTGCTAACACTTTGTAGTCACGTGGTGAGTTTACTAGAGTTAATAAGGAGGACATGTTGATCCTCGCAAAAGCTGCTATTGTTAACTGTAACTTAACGCCAAATTTGGGTGCTCTTCTTGTGTTTTACGTTAAGCATCAGTGTCATTGTATTGGGAACGGCAGTACCTGAAAAGGTTAGATAGAGGTGTGGGGACTAGCAGGGAAGCTCTCGACGGCGTGCGCAAGCGGGATTGGATACGAGCAAGTGTGGCGAGACACAAGAAGACCCAGGTTTGGAGCCCTCGTGGTGAGGTAAAACTCCTACTCCTGCCGATCTGACTATGAGTAGTATACGGGCTACAATCGCTCCTTGAGCTATATCTTCTAGCTACCTTCTTAAATGCACTGAGACCAACCCTTTCTATGAGAGCCTTGCCTCTCCTTATATAGGTAGAGGGGCAACGGTCTAACTGGGCATGCCAGCTGGTGGGCCCACAGGCAGGTCCTAGACGGCTGGTTATCTACAGTATCTGGTACGGTATGTCTAATCAAGGTACACGTGGTAGGGGACGTCGTGGGTACAGTGAACACCGCGAGAGCCTATTGTCAGCATCCGGCCACTGTGCCCGCATTATCCAGCAAATTCTTCGGTATGGCCTCATAGTTGCGGGTCTTGTTGTTGTACTAGGGAGTACTGCACACTGTTCAGCACGTCGCATTGTCCTCTTGATTGCGTCCGGCTATGCTGATGTAGTCGGTCTTGAGTCTTGTCGCTCCTCCTGGTTCTTGCTACTGGATGGTAGCCGGTATGAAGTGTCCAGGTCCGGCTACTGGAAGGTAGCCGGACGTGAACCGTCTTCCGTAGTTCTTGTCTGGTTGGGGTATCCGAGAGTCATCCCCCTGACACTAGCCCCTGAGCGCGTGTAGATTTCGCCCTTAGGTGAAATGTGCGCGCGCTCCCTCCTGAATTTGAAATCCGTGTATGTCTACGCCTGACGGTTGTGCTGCCCATGACGTCAGCACTAACGCCGGCCATGCACGCACACGCCATCATTGCGCTACGGCGTGCAGTGTAGCGTCGCGTCGCACGTCGCCTCGGGAATTGCTGTTTGGCGCTTCGGTTCCTGGCCCTGGATCTTCTGCGTGTTTGGCGCCTTCACACGCGATCTGAAGCGATAGTGCAGGTGGGGCGCGGCCCAGTGAATGTCGCATGGCATCGCGGATAGTTGCCCTTCCCAGCCTTTAAAAGGCCACTCGGGGGAGGCAGTTCCCGCTTCGGCTCACTTCCTCCCCAATCTCCTCTTTGCGCCCTTTCCTTCTCGCATCTACCTTGCGAGCTCTTGTCACCGGAGTTCACCACGCCGCTCGTTTAGTGCTGCTGGAGACACGGGCCACCGCTACTCTGCTCCCAGCACGACGGCTAGCGAACCTGTGATGGCCTGGGAGCGCGGTGCCTGGTTCGGCTCCTCCGTCATGGAGGAGCATATCAAGAAGTATCGTGCCACCCGCGTCTTACCGCCGGAGACGGAGGTGAAGGTGCGATTGGCGCCGCCGAGGGAGGAGTCGCCGCACCTGGCAGAGGGGGAGCGGGTCATCTTCCTCTTCCATCTAGCCCGTGGTTTCGCGCTGCCGGTGCACCCGTTCTTCCTCACTTTCCACGCCTTCTTCGACCTCCGTCTTCACCACCTCGGCGCCAACGCGATTGGCACGCTTGCACATTTCACTGCATTTTGTGAGAGCTACCTCGGGATCTCGCCGGATCTCGGGTTGTTCTACCGGCTGTTCCGCATGTGGCCGCAGGTGCAGTTCACGCAGGGGACGCTGGTGATGTTCGGCGGCGCCTCCATCTAATCCCGCACCTAGACCGGCTACCTGAAGTTCCGGCTGCAGGACACAGTGCGACTGTGGCAGCAGTCGTACTTCTATGTTAGCAACTTTACTGTCATCAACCGGATCAATCTGCCGGCTTTCTAGGTCGTCGAATCTAGCCAGTAGAACTGGGACCTGAAGATTCACGGGGATAAGGCGGAGTCGGATGGGATGCTGTAGCGAATGCGCTCCCTCGTCACCGCCAGCTTGACCAGCCTGGACATCACCCTCAGTTGGATGTCCCGGCCGATGATGCCGCTACAACAACACGCACACAAGATGTGCTATTACTCTGGCCGGCTAGACCCAACACGGCTGTCTCGGCATGATCCCTGCTACCACAACCTTAAGGAATGGGTGTGGACGATCACCAAGGAGCGGCTGCCGGAGAACTGGAAGTTCGGGCTGGTCCCCTACAGCCGCGACAACCGCGTGCCCCGGGTAAGTTTCTTGTCAGCCAGCCCCTTCTATTGTTTGGTCCTTCTTGCTATCCGGCTAACTTTGTCTTCTTTCTTCTTGACAGACCTTCCCCTGCATCATCCGGGAGGAGGGCGAGAACCCCCTCCAGAACTTGACGCCTGACCTTCCCGAGCCGCGTGCGCGCCGGTCTGGCGAGGAGTCGGATAGGGACTTTGACGTCTTCCCCAGCCAGAACGAGGAGCCGACACATGACCCCCATGCGCAGGTTGACGAGGAGGAGGAGGCCGCACTGGCTCCCGAACCGGCTTGGCGCCGTGCGGCAGATGGCGACTCCAGCCGGTCGGGCCTCGGAGGTAGCGGCTCTAGTCGGTCCAGCACTGCGGGAACTGATCTAGCCGACCCACCGTGGATGAGCCGGCCCCCAAGAGGAGTCGGACTATCGCCCAGCCCCTTAGCCGGCTTGGCCGCCAGAGGGCGCCACCTCCGGTGGTGCAGGGGTGAGTACCTGTCTGTTCTCATTTGGCATTTCTTCCTTCTCTCTTTCTTTTGCACGACTTTTTCTGTCTTTTGCCTTACTTCCTTTCTTCTTTCTCTTATCTTCTGCTTCGCAGTTCGCTCGTTTCCTTTGGCACTGCCAGCCCGATGCGGGCGTCGACCGGCTTGCCTCCCCCTGCGCCGGACACAACACCCCCTTCTGCCGCTGCCGCTGCCCCCACTCCTTCGCTTAGAGCCCCGCCTCCGCCTCCGCCTCCGCCTCGTGCTGATCCGGCTACTGCAGCCGGTGCGGGAGGTGCTCCGCAAGCTACGGTTGTCCAGCCGAGAACGACCACGGTGAACCCACAAAGTGGAGGTAGTTCCTCCACGGGGACGAGGGGAGCAGCAGCTGGCAAGGAGCTGGTCGTTGTCGCGGACAACCACTCCGATGGCGAGCCGAGGGAGGAGTGGTGGACCGCGGTTCTGGAGGCGAAGTAGTCGCTGGTCATCAATGTTGTTGATGACGATGCTTCTGCTAATGCTTCGCTCGCAGACTTGGCCGCCACTCTCGAGCTAGCGGTGAAGGAGATCCGGCTACTGGAAGTCACGGCTAGCGGCAGCCAAACCTTGGAGCAGAAGCTGGCCGCTGCCAACGGCACCTCCCAGAGTAAGTCATCTTACTCGGCTCCCGTGGCCAGTTATTTTTTTCTTCGTCTCTCTCTCTCTCTTTGCTGATAGATGGTTTCTCGCAGCCATCATGGTGTGTGCCCAGCGGGAGATCGATCGCCTGAAAATGGCGAACGATCGGCTTACCAAGTACAACTCCAACTTCCGGCTGCGGAACAAGGACTAGCACTCCAAGATGGACGTGCTGGAGGCCACCCTCAAGGAGCGTGACTCCGCCCTCGCCAGCCGGGCCCAGGCCTTTGATCTCCTCGACGCCCAGAACAAGGACCAGGAGAAGGAGATCAAACGGCTGGCGGACTAGGAGAAGGCCCTACACGAGGAGTTGATGTAGATCGGGAGCACCGCCAAGGGTAAGTACTTTCTGACTAGCTTCTTCTATCCGGATCCGGTAGCCGGACCTGACCTTCTCTTTTCTGACAGCGTTTTATCTCGGCGTAGAGTTGTTGGCGTACAACCGGCTGCAGGAGAACTGGTCGGGAGAGCAGCCCACTACCCAAGAGCTGGTCCCCCTTCTCGGCGAGGAGGCCGCTGCGCTATGCAAAGCATCTCACACGGTCTTCGAGTTCCTGTGGTCGGACGCGACGGCTCTGGAGACGATCGCCCAGCTGGCGGCTGATACGTTGCAAAGGTATCTATAATTTTTGATGTTCCATGATTGTTTTATATCTACTTTCTTATGTTTTGTTCACACTTTTGATTATTTTTACACATTTTCTGGAACTAACCTATTAACAAGATGCCACAGTGCCAGTTGCATGTTTTCTGCTATTTTTGGTTCAGGAAAGCTAGTAAGGAAATATTCTCAAAATTGGGCCGGACAAAAGCCCAAGTCAATATTTCACCAGAAGGAACACGGAGTTCGGAGGAGAGACGAAGAGGGGAGCCAGGCTGGCCACACCTGGTGGTGGCGCGGCAAGCCCTAGCCGCGCCACCAGGGGGTGTGGGCCCCTTGGCGCTCCACCGACCTTGCCCCTTCGCCTATATAGTGCCCTCGGGATGAAAACCCTAAGTACCCAATCAAAATTCCACAAAAGAGTCTGTAGCCGTCGTCATCTCCATCCCTAGATTGGGAGGGATCTAAAGCTCTTCCCGGCACCCTACTGGAGGGGAGAATTCACCCTGGAGGCCTTCTTCATCACCATGCATGCCTCCGGTGTGATGCGTGAGTAATTCATCTCTGGACAACGGGTCCATGTAGTAGCTAGATAGTTGGTTCTCCTCCTTTGTGCTACCATGTTTAGATCTTGTGAGCTCCGTTCATGATTAAGATCATCTATTTGTAATTGTACATGTTATGTTTGCGGGGATCCGATGGATATTGAGATGATATTTTAGATTGATTATTGATTCTATCATGTCTTTGTTATTTGTGATCTTGCATGCGTTCTGTTGTTAGTAGCTATCTTGGCCAAGTAGATGCTAGCAACTCCAAGAGGGAGTATTTATGTTCGATAGTGGGTTCATGCCTCTAGGAATCTGGGGAAGTGATAGAAATCTCTAAGGTACTAGATATGTTGTTGATACTAGGGAAAAAGCAATCCATTGTTCATAGAACAATCGTATTGTTTACTTTACACACTTTGCTTAATGCAATTATCTGTTGCTTGCAACTTAATATTGGAGGGTGTTCAGATGATAACCTGAAGGTGGATTATTAGTCATAGATGCAAATGGATTATGGTCTATGTATAATGTTGTAATTCCCAATAAAATCTCAAAGGAGTCAAGATGATTAGTATATGCATGTATGCATTCTCGATGTTTGGCAATTGCCCCACTGTAATTTGTTCACCCAATAGGTCATCTATCTTAAGGAGAATCACCACTAGTGAACTATGGACCCTGGTCCATTATTTTACCATCAATCTACATTCTACTATTTACTGTTTTCTATTTACTTTCTGCAATCAATTACTATCTTCCACACAATACGTTTAATCCTTTGTTTTCAGCAAAACCGGTGAGATTGACAACCTCGCTGTAAGTTGGGGGCAAAGTTCTGTGGTTGTGTTGTGCAGGATTCCAAGTTGGAAACAACACCTTGGAGGTGTTTCCTTACTCCTACTGGTTCGATAAACTTGGTTTCATAACCGAGGGAAAATTTACTGTTGTGCTCATCATACCTTCCTCTTGGGGTTCCCCAACGAGCTCTACATTTTGAGCAAGCAAGACTTTTTCTGGTGCCGTTGCCGGGGAGTCAAGGACATCTTCACAAGGGGAGTCCCTCATAACCAATCTCTTTATTTTTGTTTTATTTGTTTTTGTTAGTTTATTTTTGCTTTGTTTGCTTGTTTCTTTCAATCAAAAACACAAAAAATGAGTTCCTACTATAATTGTTATTTTCATTTGTGTATTATTGTCTTACTTTATCATGCTTTCTATCAATGGTTGGTTTCTTTGAAACTATATCTTATTGGAAAGGTGGATTCACAGAAGAACAAAAATATTATTATAAGGAACACCGCTTGTCACAAAAAGGGAAACACTTATGGGAACAAATTAATGAATTGCATACCATTGCTAGGAATGTGTGTTCTACTTATAATGTTACTTATTACTTTGATGAATCTTGTTGCTGTAGGAGGTATAAACACCTCCCTTTTAAATGTGAGTATAATGATGATGTTACCATATCTTCTTATGTTAAGGGAAATTATGACTTTTATGATGTGGAACAAATTGAAGAATTTATTGCTTGGAAGGGTGCATTCGAACTTTCTTATTTTCTTGAAAATACTGATGATGCACCTTATAAATATGAGGTTTATGATATACTTAAATTTTTCTTTGATAATTACAAGGCAGAAAATGGCTATATTCTTGAATATCTTAATAGATGCTCTCCACCAATGGAATAGACTAATGCCTTGCATGAGCCTATGAAAGAAGAAATTGCTAAAACTGGAAGCTCATTGGATGAAAAAGAGGAGGAGAGTGATTATCAAGAGGAGGAAGAATGGAGCTACCCATGTCTACCACCCAATAAGAGTAACTCTTTAACTAATACCTTATTTGATCGCCCTCCATGCTTACCAAAGGAGGATGAGTGTAAAATTTATATTGTTGAGTTTGTTCATGATGCTACCGAAAATCATTATTAGAGAGGAAAATATGGTTGTTGGAATTCTCATGTTACTAAAACACCTCTCTTTATATTGAAAGTTCCAAATTTGCTCTTGTTTTATCTACCCATTCTTGTTACTATGTGCTTATTTGATTTATTTTCTTACAAGATTCCTATGCAAAGGAAGTGGGTTAGACTTAAATGTGTTTTATATTTGCTCCTTGATGCTCTGTTTTACTTCAATTCATAATTCTAATGTGAGAATCTTCTCAAGATCCTAGCTGAAAGGCATTAAAGAAAAGCACTTATTGGGAGATAACCCAAATTTCGTTAGGAGTCTTTTGTTGAGTCTTGGAGGTTATTACCTCGGTAATAACCGCTCCTTATCCTTTTTGTGTGGTTTTTCTGCCAAGAGTAACCTCTATTGAGAGAGAAGTAAGACTTGGGAAAGTTGATGTCCTGAAACAGATTTTTCTGCTTTGCTGTAAAATTTGCGAAAAATCTCTGTAGGTCGGATTGAGCTGTAATTGTCTGTGCTTCTTCCCCAGGTTGTTATCCAACTTTCGTTAGTTCAACACTTTTCGATTTGAGCAACAGAAGGTCTTCTAAAAAATCGGTTTTTACCTGCTGGTCTGTTTTGACAGATTTCTGCCATTATTTGCATTTGCCTCTTAATCTCTTTCTCATTGAGTTCTCTTTGATCACTTGAACTTTTTAAAGGAAGTGCTACAGTATCTTGTGTTTTAATGGAAGTTTTACTTGTGTTGAAACTGAACCAAAAGACTTATTATCTTGAGTGCACTAATGTTGCTAATGAAGATTGTGTGAAGTTTTGTATGAAGGAAATTTTAAAGTATAGGGAAGAGTAATGTGATAAGATGAAGATGGACAAAAGCTCAAGCTTGGGGATGCCACCCGTGTCACCCCAAGAAATATTCAAGAGGTACAAGCGTCAAAGCTTGTGGATGCCCAAGGCATCCCCTTCTTCATCAATAAAAATATCAGGTTCCTTCCAAACACTTCATTTTTATTGTTTCGTGCACAGTTGTGTTCTTCTTGGAGCGTCTTTGTTTTCGTTATTAGTTTTCATTTTCTTAGTTTGTTTAGTTTTCTTGAATAAATTGGTTGGACCCCCTCATTCATATATTAGTTTTTCAAATAAGTTGGTTTGGATTGGAAAAGAGTAGGAAAGTTCATGCTTAAGTAATATAAAAAGAGTCTTGTTTTTGACTGTAGCCTAGGCTTTGTCATGTCATGCTTGATATTGTTTTGGCTTTATGCTTAGTGATTATTTGCTGTAGCATGACTTGTTACAAATAATTGAGATCTCTTAATGTGGCTTGGAAGAATCATGTGTTGTTTTAGCATATTAAAGCATAGTATTGTGGTATTCTCCTTTAATGCTTTATTTGGGTTGACTTGGCGCATGCTCACACCATGTTAAGACTATACCAAGTCACCATAACCTATATTATCATTTAATTTTTGACTTGTAATATCACTTTATGCTTTAATTAATAATGTTTTGTCGCTTTGCATGATTATGGCCATTATTGCTCTCTTAGTTGGTCGCTCCCAGTCTTTTGCTAGCCTCCATAACCAAGTATGAGTTCCACTCATGCATCCAACTCCAAATAAAACCAAGTTATTCCAAAGAGTCCACCATACCTACCTATTAGCATTTGCTATTCCAAGTATATTCATGTTTTTATCTACCTTCCAAATTAAACTTGTTATGAGAAAACTAGTGATTAAATCTCTCACAAACTTGATGGCACACTTTACTTTTCTTGCACTTAATAAACTTGAACCATTGTGCCCATCTATGTTGCGTATATGCTTGCATTTTGTAAGTTGGGAATTAGTAGAACCATGTTATCATGGGGAATGCTTTCAACATTGCACTTTATTTAGTCGATATCATGTTCTTTTGCTTATGGATCCCGGCGGTGTGAAATGAAAGGGGAGCTTGTAAGGCTCATGGAGTTCGTATATGTGTTAGAGAAACGCCTGGGCGGCTAGTCTAGTCCATGCCTAATCATGGTGGAAACCTACAGCGTAACCATAATGAGAAATATATGAAGCATCCTCTTTATTAAAAAAACAGAAGCCTATGCAAATAAGAAATAAAAAAGAGAAGAGAAAAAAAGAGATACCTATGCAAATAGGAAATAAAAGGATGCTGAGATGCTTATTGTCTGCTTGCCTTGTCATTTTGATATGGGGATTCTTCTGTATCATCGGGCAAGGGGTACCCCGTTGGCGGTTCTCTATGATACACATGTACTTACAATGACAAGAACTTACTTGTGACTAAACTTGAGTAGCATGAGGAACGGTCTTCGTAAGTAAGGGGCATGAGATTTTTAGCTTATAACTTGTCAAGCATATCCTCATATTTTTTTACTTTAACCTTAATCACCTAAAGATGCTTATGATCGGGGCAATGAGAGTTGAAAGCTAATAAGTACCATAATTTTGGAAGCTCATTATGAGACTTGAATCCCTGCTTCCTTCTATGAAGGGCCTTTCTTCTACTTTTATGTTATGTCTCCATCTTCTATCTGTATGCACCTATTGAGAGAGCATAGTGGTCATTCTTAGTTTAATGTGCATTGTCCCAAAACTTGTTGATTGATTCATAACTTTGATATTGCTTGTTCTTAAACTATTTGTATCTAGTCACCCTTATGAACTTTGAAGGTGTCCTATTCATTTATGTTTTGATACACTATGAGGGACAAGCTGAATACCATTCTCATTATGTTTTCTACATGTGAAACAAACAAACGTCTTTCAAAGCATTGTTATTCATGAATCTTTTGTTTGTACCTTCTCATGTTACAACATAGTTGCTATGTATTATTGTTAGAACTATATCTTTCATGCTATGTTAAAGTACTATGATCCGAGCTATCAATGTTTTACAAATGCCTTGATCAAGATTGTGATGGTGCATGTCACCTCAAAAATTATTATTCTTTTTATCACTTACCTACTAGAGGACGAGCAAGAGTTAAGCTTGGGGATGTTGATACATTGCAAACGAATCTATAATTTTTGATGTTCCATGCTTGTTTTATATCTAATTTCTTATGTTTTGTTCACACTTTAAGGTATTTTTTACATTTTCTGGAACTAACCTATTAACAAGATGCCACGGTGCTAGTTGCTTGTTTTCTGCTGTTTTTGGTTTCAGAAAAGATAGTAAGGAAATATTCTCGGAATTGGACGGGACAAAAGCCAAAGTCAATATTTTACCCGAAGCAACACAGAGTCCAGAGGGGAGACGAAGTGGCACACTAGGGCGGCCACACCTGGTGGCGGCGCAGCCTGGGGGGCACGCCACTAGGGGTGTGGACCCCCTGGTGCTCCACCCACCTTGCCCCTTCTCCTATAAAAGCCTCCCAGCATAAAAACCCTAAGTACCCGATCAAAGACCCAATCAGAAATCCACGGAAGAGTCTGTAGCCACCGCCATCTCCATCCCTAGATCGGGGCGATCTGAAGCTCTTCCCGGCACCCTGTCGGATGGGAGAGATCACCCTAGAGGCCTTATCCAACACCATGACTGCCTCCGGTGTGATACGTGAGTAGTTCATCCTTGGACTATGGGTCAATGTAGTAGCTAGATGGTTGGTTCTCCTCCTTTGTGCTATCATGTTTAGATCTTGTGAGCTCTGTTCATGATCAAGATCATCTATTTGTAATCTTACTTGTTGTGTTTGCGGGGATCCGATGGATATTGAGATGCTATTTCAGATTGATTATATATTCTATCATGTCTATGTTATTTGTGATCTTGCATGTTTTCCGTTGTTAGTAACTATCTTGGCCAAGTAGATGCTTACAACTCCAAGAGGGAGTATTTATGCTCGATAGTGGGTTCATGCCTCTAGTAATCTGGAGAAGTGACAGGAATCTCTAAGGTTGTAGATGTGTTGTTGCTTCTAGGGAGAAAACAACAATCCTTTGTCCATGGGACAATCGTATTGTTTACTTTACACACTTTGCTTAATGCAATTATCTGTTGCTTGCAACTTAATACTGGAGGGTGTTCAGATGATAACCTGAAGGTGGATTATTAGTCATAGATGCAGTTGGATTACGGTCTACGTATAATGTTCTAATGCCCAATCAAATCTCATAGGAGTCAAGATGTCTAGTATATGCATTGTATGCTTTCTCAAATCTGTCAATTGCCCCACTGTAATTTGTTCACCCAACATGATATCTATATTAAGGAGAATCACCTCTAGTGAACTATGGACCCCAGTCATTTCTTTTACCATTGATATACCATCTACTGTTTACTGTTTACTTTCTGCAAGCAATTATTATCTTCCACACTATACGTTTAATCCTTTGTTTTTAGCAAAACCGGTGAGATTGACAACCTCACTGTAAGTTGGGGGCAAAGTTCTGTGGTTGTGTTGTGCAGGATTCCAAGTTGGAAACAACACCTTGGAGGTGTTTCCTTGCTCCTACTGGTTCGATAACCTTGGTTTCATAACTGAGAGAAAACTTACTGTTGTGCTCATCATACCTTCCTCTTGGGGTTCCCCAACGAGCTCTACATTTTGAGCAAGCAGCGGGCAAGGTGACGGAGGTGTCGGCTGCCGTCGAGCGGCTGCGGGACTTGGCGGCACGAGCCGGAGCGGAGATGGCTTTGGCCTTGATGCTCTCCTGGTGCAAGGACGCTCGCGTCGAGAAGATCGATAGAGGCTTCCGTGCTAGCACCGACCTCGCCGCCATCCACCGAGCCCATCCGGAGCTCCATGCCTCCGCCATCAAGATCGCCGAGTACGCCGATGTTGACGAGGTCATTACCGACTCAGAGTCTACTAGGACGCCGGATATGGGAGCTGAAGCCTCGTCGCAGCCGACTCGCGGAGACGTTGGAGCCAGAACTTCCAGCGCAACTCCCCCGCCTCCCGAAACCTCCTCTGGCTAGAATCAACCTCATGGCAAGGGTCCTGCCGTTGAGATGTGATCCCCGGCATGCCAGGCAATTTGTAATTATTTTGTCTTGTTGAACTATGTTGCTTGCATCGGCTGTTTCTGATGTCGGGTGAACCTATGGGAGCTTCGACTCCCCTTTTATTCAATCGTGTTGTTTGCGTGCTTCTATTTTCCTTGTGTTCTTGCATGCTTCGAAGTTTTTTATCTTTTGCCGGTTACACTTAGTCGGCTACCTTCGCCCGGCTGAACACCTTTAGTCGAGGGAACTTCAACTCAGTGGGGGTGCGCCAGCGCACCCACTCGGTGTAGCCCCCGAGATTCGTAGTAGCTGGCGATGCCAGGTGCTTCGAATCTTCCTCTTTCGTTCCTTCAACTTCTTAACTTCTTCCGGCTAGCTACCTCTAGCCGATTTCCCCGACCTTCCTCGGACCGGCAAATACCACAACCGGCAGTGGGTGCACGCTAGCGCACCCACTGGGTGTAGCCCCCGAGATTCGAAGTAGCTGGCAGAGCCAGGTGCTTCGAATCTTCCTCCTTTGCCTGCCCTTGCCCTCACCTGGGCTCCAAATATCCGGCTAAACTCCTTTAGCCGGTCGGAACTACATGATTACACTAGGGGCGTGCGAGCGCACCTAGTGTGTGTAGCCCTCAAGATTCGGAGCGCTTGATGAAGGCAAGGATTTCGAATCTTCTTTCCTTTTGACGCCCAACTCGATGTAGTTGTACAAAATAAACATACATATAGGCCCATTTGTTAATAGGTTAGTCGGTCAAGGCAGTTTTTATTAACCGGAGAACAGCTTTAGTTTTCGAAAATTAGCTTGTGTTTCTCAAGACACTTAGTCACTTTCCCGTGCGCTCTGCTGTTTACGCTGTGTCCTTGTCGGGCAGCCGGTTCCGGTCTGCAGCCGGAATCGAAGGGAGCTGACAATACATTGCACACTGTACCGGAGGCTTAGTAGCCGGATCATCTCAAACTAGGCACAAAGCCGGACCGCCTGATCTGCTGCATCTCTTCCCTATTTTTCATGTGGGATGCCTCGGGCTTTTGCTCTTGTTAGCCGGACAGCCGGGTTGCGGTCTGTAGCTGAGATGAAGAGTGGGCCTCTAGCACCATCGCACACTACTCAGCAAGTTTGTAGAATTAGCAGGCCAAGCCAGCCGGCGAGCCCCAGGGTAGGGGTTACCAGAGCCGGAAAACTGAACCAAAAACAGATACACACAAGTTTCTAGCTAGGAGCCCTTGAGTATCTCTCGGGGTTCCGCATTTTCATTCATAAAGTTCGTTGGATACATACAATGTCAGACGACTAGGTCTAAAACGGGCGAAGCAGGGCCGTGTTCTAGAGGCGTTCCGTCTCCTCATCCGACTTGTCCATCTTGTTCTTGCGCGGGTGTTGCGTGTCGATTAGGGTAGTAGGAGTTGTTGTGCAGCGCCCGGCTGATGATGAAGGGGCCCCCCCAAGGTGGTGATACTTTGTGCATGCCCTTCGTGTCCTGCACCAGCCGGAGAACCAGATCGCCCTCGCGGAACACGGCAGGGCGGATCCGGATCGAACGGTAGTGGCGTAGGCACTGCTGGTACAGTGCAGATCTAGACAGTGCCAGCTCGCGGGCTTCCTGGAGGAGGTCCACACCATCCTCCTGTGCCTCCTGGTTGGCCTTTTCGTCATAGAGGAGCTTGCACGGTGAGTCCCACTCAATGTCCGCGGAGAGGACGGCTTCTGAGCCGTAGACAAGGAAGAACGGGGTGAAGATGGTTGACCTATTGGGCGTGGTGCAGAGGCTCCATAGCACAGCTGAAAGTTTCTCGATCCAGCATCCGGGCGATCGCTCCAAGGGCTCGATGAGGCATGGCTTGATGCCAGCTAGCACTAGGCCATTTGCCCTTTCGACATGCCCATTGGACTACGGGTGCGCGACGGAAGCGAGGTCTATCTGGATGCCCTTGTTGTTGTAGAACTGGGCGAAGGCCCCTCTAGCGAACTTCATGTCGTTATCTATGATGATGATGTTGGGGTAGCGTATGAGGCGCTGGACAATTTCACGAAGTGGATAGAGGCCAAGCCTATCGAGAAGCTGGATGGGGCGACAGTCATCACCTTCTTCATGGACATCGTAAACCAGAGGGGCCTCATACTCGGCAACGTTGTTGGAGGCCTTGAAGTGGATATGGAGAACGTAATCTAGCCGGTCTCCCTTGGGCGAGGTAAGGATGATGCTGGCTCCCAATCCCCCGAGAATCTTCGATCCATTGAAGTGCATCCTCAAGTGGTCCGAATTGGGAACCGGGGGGAGGTATTGGGTTTTGGCCCAGTCGACGAGGAAGTCTGCAAGAGCCTGCAACTTGATCGTGAGCCTTGGCTCATACTGGATGGAGTAGGCGGAGAGCTCGTTGGCCCACTTGGCGACTCGACCGGTGGCGTCCTTGTTGCCGATGATTTCCGAAAGGGGTGCGGTGCACACCACCTTAATCGGATGCTCCTGGAAGTAGTGCTTGAGCTTCTTGCACGCCAGGTACACACGGTAGCACATCTTCTGGTAGTGGGGGTAGTTGTACTTTGAGAGGGAGAGAACCTTGCTGAGGTAGTAGACGGGTCGCTGAACTGGTTGAGCCTTGCCTTCCTCGAGGCGCTCCACCACCAAGACGACGCTGACGGCCCGGCTGATGGCTGCTATATAGATCAACATCGGCTCCTTTCTAGCCGGAGTGGCCAAAACCGGCACTTTGGATAGCATGAGCTTGAGGTCATGAAAGGCGGCGTCGGCCTACGAGGTCTAGGAGAACTTATCCATCTTCATCAGCTGGTACAGCAAAAGTACCTTCTCCCCCAGCCGGCTGACGAAACGGCTGAGGGAGGCCAGGCATCCGGTGAACTTATGGACTCCAAGCAAGCTCTTGGGCGGCTGAATTCTCTCGATAGCCGCAATCTTCTCCGGGTTTTTCTCGATCCCTCGTTGTGAAACGAGCAAACCGAGTAGCTGGCCGAATGGGATGCCAAAGATGCACTTCTCCGGGTTCAGCTTCATCTGGTACCGGCGGAGGTTGCTGAAGGTTTCTCCCAAGTCCTCGGGGAGGGTGCGTTTCTCCTTTGTCTTGATGACGATGTCGTCCACGTAGGCATGCATGTTTCGGCTGATCTGCGAGTGTAAGCATTTATGCATACAACGTTGATAGGTAGCGCCTGCATTCTTCAGACCGAAAGGCATAGTTACATAGCAGAAAGCCCCATACGAGGTGATGGATGATGTCTTTGTTTGGTCAGCCGGGTTTAGCCAGATCTGATTGTAGCCAGAATAACAATCCAAAAAGGACAACAAGTCGCAGCCAGCCGTGGAATCGATAACCTGATCGATACGGGGCAAAGAGAAGGGGTCTTTCGGGCATGCCTTATTCAGGCTAGTGTAGTCAATACACATACGCCAAGTCTTGTTTTTCTTCAACACCAGGACTAGGTTGGCCAGCCAGTCCGGGTGGTACACTTCCATGATGAACCCGGCTGCAAGGAGCCGGGTGATCTCGTCACCAATGATCTTCCTCTTCTCTTCTATGAACCGGCACAAGGGCTGCTTGACCAGCTTGGCATCCGGGCGTACGTGAGGCGAGTGCTCGGCAAACTCCCTCGGCACACCTGGCATGTCCTTGCGTGACCATGCGAAGTTGTCCCAATTCTCATGGAGGAAGTCGACGAGCGTGCCTTCCTATTTGCTGTCCAAGTTGGCACCAATGGTGACGAACTTGGTCAGGGCGGAGGGGTCGAGTAGGATCCTCTTCGTCTCCTTGGCCATCTAGAAAGCCGCATCTCCAACTGACTTCCTGCTAGCCGGCTTCTCTTGTTGGGCCACAGCAACATTGTGCATGATCTCGCGCTTCTCTTCAGCTATTATGAGAGCTTCGGCCAGCTTGGCGCCGGCTGAGGCGCACTCCATCGACCGCCTGAAGCAGCCTGCGATGGTGATCACACTGTTCGGCCCCGACATCTTCGTCTTGTGGTATACATAGTGGGGGACGGCCATGAACTTGGCGAGGGCGGGGCGCCCGAGGAGAGCGTGGTAGGAACTCGACAGGTTCACCAGATCGAACCATACCGGCTCGCGCTGGAAGTTCTCCTCAGTCCCGAAGATGACTTCCAGCTGGATTTTACCCAGCGGAGTAATGGCCCAAGATATCGTGAGCTCGTTGGGGAACCCCAAGAGGAAGGTATCATGAGCACAGCAGCAAGTTTCCCTCAGTTATGAAACCAAGGTTATCGAACCAGTAGGAGCAAGGAAACACCTCCAAGGTGTTGTTGCCAACTTGGAATCCTGCACAACACAACCACAGAACTTTGCCCCCAACTTACAGTGAGGTTGTCAATCTCACCAGTTTTGCTGATAACAAAGGATTAAACGTATTGTGTGGAAGAAAAAAAAGCTTGCAGAAAATAAACAGAAAGCAGTAAACAATTCTAGATTGATGGTAAAAGAAAGGACTAGGGTCCATAGTTCACTAGTGGTGGTTCTCCTTAAGATAGATGACATGTTGGGTGAACAAATTACAGCGGGGCAATTGACAAACATCGAGAAAGCATACATGCATATACTAATCATCTTGACTCCTTTGAGATTTGATTGGGCATTACAACATTATACATAGACCGTAATCCAACTTCATCTATGACTAATAATCCACCTTCAGTTTATCATCCGAACCCCCTCCAGTATTAAGTTGCAAGCAACAGATAATTGCATTATGCATGCATGTAAAGTAAACAATATGATTAATCTATGAAAAAAGGATTGTTGTTTTCTCCCTAGTAGCAACAACACATCTAGTACCTTAGAGATTTATGTCGCTTCCCTAGATTACTAGAGGCATGAACCCACTATCGAGCATAAATACTAACTCTTAGAGTTGCTAGTATCTACTTGGCCAAGATAGCTACTAACAACGACAAGCATGCAAGATCACAAATAACAAAGACATGATAGAATCAATAATCAATCTGAAATAGCATCTCAATATCAATCGGATCCCCGGAAACACAACATGTAGTATTACAAATAGATGATCTTGATCATGAACAGAACTCACAAGATCTAAACATGATTGCACAAAGGAGAAGAACCAGCCATCTAGCTACTACATGGACCCGTAGTCCAAGGCTGGACTACTCACGCATCACATCGGAGGCTTGCATGGTGATGAAGAAGGCCTCCAGGGTGAATTCTCCCCTCCGACAGGGTGCCAGGAAGAGCTTCAGATCCCTCCCGATCTAGGGATGGAGATGACGGCGGCTATAGACTCTTTCGTGGAATTTTGATCAGGTACTTAGGGTTTTTGTATCGGAGGCATCCTAGAGTCAGAAGGGGAGACCGAGGGGGTGCCCTAGGCGGCCACACCACCCCTGGCGGAGGCCAGGCCTGGCCACATGGCCAGGTGGTGTGGCGGCCCTCTAGCCCCTCTCTGTCTCGTATTCTGGCTTTGTGTCCCCCTCGGTGAAAAACTGACTTTGGCTTTTGTCACGTCCAATTCCGAGAATATTCATTTTATGACTTTCCTGGAACCAAAAACAACAGAAAAGAGGCAGCTGGCACTATGTCATCTTGTTAATAGGTTAGTCCAAGATAATGTATAAAAATACTCCAAAGTGTGGGCAAAACATAAGAAAGTAGATAAAGAATAAGCATGGAACATCAAAAATTATAGATACGTTAGCAACGTATCAACATCATAAACTTGATCAAAGTATTTGTAAAGCATTGATAAAAAGAAAGAATAATTTTTGAGGTGACATGCACCATCATAAACTTGATCAAAGTATTTGTAAAACATTGATAGCTGGGATCATAGTACTTCAACATAGCATGAAAGATAAAGTTCTAACAATAAGAGAAAGCAACTATGTTGCAACATGAAAAGGCACAAACAAAAGATTCATGAATAGCAATGCTTTGCAAGACATTTGTTTGTTTCACATAAAGAAAACATAGCATAGTGGCATTCAGCTTGTCCCTCATAGAGTAGCAAACATAAATGCATAGGACACCTTTTCAAAGTTCATAAGGGTGAATAGATACAAATAATTTAAGAACAAGAAATATCAAAGTTATGCATAAATCAACAAGTCTTGGGACAATACACATTAAACTAAGAATGGCCACTATGCTCTCTCAATAGGTGCATAAACATAGAAGGTGGAGACTCAACATAAAAGTAAAAGAAAGGCCTTCATAGAAGGAAGTAGGGATTCAAGTTTCGTAAAGAGCTTCCAAAAATTATGGTACTTATTAGCTTTCAACTCTCATTGCCCCTATCATAAGCATCTTTAGGTGATTAAGGTTAAAGTGACACAACTAAGAGAATATGCTTGACAAGTAATAAGTCAAAATCTCATGTCCCTTACTTACGAAGACCGAACCTCATGCTACTCAACTTTAGTCACAAGTAAGCTCTTGTCATTGTAAGTACATATGTATCATAGAGAACCGCCAACGGGGTACCCCTTGCACATGATACAGGAGCTATCCCATAGTCAAAATGACAAGGCAAGCAGACAATGAGCATCTCAGCGATCTTTTTATTTGCTATTTGCATAGATTTTTATAGAGGATGCTTCATAGAGTGCTCATTATGGTTATGCTGCAAGTTTCCACCATGATTAGGCATGGCTTAGGCTATCAGCCCAGGCGTTTCTCTAACACACATACAAACTCCATGATCTTAAAAGTTCACTTTTATTTCACACCGCGGCATCCATAAGCAAAAGAATCATAATATCAACGGGGTACAATGTACAAGTGCAATGTTGAAAGCGTTCGCCATGATACATGGTTCTACTAATTTCAACTCATAAAGCGCAAGCATATACGCAACAAAGATGGACGCAATAGTTCAAGATTATTAAATGCAAGAAAGTAAAGTGTGCCATCAAGTTCGTGAGAGCTTTAATCACTAATTTTCACATAACAAGTTTAATTCGGAAGGTAGATAAAAACATGAATATAGTTGGAATAGCAAATGCTAATAGGTAGGTATGGTGGACTCTTTGGAATAACTTTGTTTTAGGAGTTGGATGACTGAGTGGAACTCATACTTGGTTATGGAGGCTAGCAAAAGACTGGGAGCGACCAGCTAAGAGAGCAATAATGGCCATAATCATGCAGAGCGACAAAACATCATTAATTAAAGCATAAAGTGATATTACAAGTCGAAAACTAAAGGATCAAAAAGTCTATGGTGACTTTGGATAGTCATAACATGGTGTGAGCATGCGCCAAGCCAACCCAAATAAAGCATCAAAGGAGAATACTACAATACTATGCTTTAATATGCTAAAACAACGCATGATTCTTCCAAGGCACATTAAGAAATCTCAATTGTTTATAACATGTCATGCTACAGCAAAGATCACTAAGCATAAAGCCAAAACAATATCGAGCATGGCATGACAAAGCATAGGCCACAGTTAAAAACAAGCTCTCTTTACCACTTAAACATGAACTTTCCTACTCTTTTCCAATCCAAACCAAACTATTTGAAAACTAATGTATAAAAGAGGGGGTCCAACCAATTTATTCAAGCAAACTAAGCAAACCAAGCAAACAAAAATGAAAAAGAATACGCTCCAAGAACAACATAAATGTGCATGAAACAATAAAAATGAAGTGTTTGGAAGAAACCTGGGATTTTTATTGATAAAGAAGGGGATGCCTTGGGCATCCCCACGCTTTGACGCTTGTATTTCATGGATATTTCTTGGGGTACCATGCGTGGCATACCCAAGCTTGAGCTTTAGTCCATTCTTCATCTCATTACATCATTCCTTCCATACACCTGAAATTTTCCTTCATACAAAACTTCACTCAATCTTTATGAGCAACATTAGTGCACTCAAGATAATCAGTCTTTGGGTTCAGTTTCAACACCAATAAAATTTCCATTAAAACACAAGATATTGTAGCACTTCCCTCAAAAAGCTCAATTCCCCAAAAGAACTCAAAAAGGAATCAACAAGAAGCAAATGAAAATAATGGCAGAAATCTGTCATAACAGACCAGCAGGTAAAATCCAATTTTTTCGAACAACTTCTGTTGCTCAAATCGAAAAGTTTTGAACTAACAAAAGTTATATAACAACCTGGGTCAAAAGCAAAAATATTCACGCCTCAAACTGACGTACAGAGATTTTACACGAATTTTTACGGTGAAGAATAGAAATCTGTTTCGGGACATCAACTTTCCCAAGCATTAGTTCTCTCTCATTAGAGGTTACTCTTGGCACAAAAAACAAATAAAAAGGATAAGGAGCGGTTATTACAGACTCATCTAAAACTTTTGGGTTATCTCCCAATAAGTACTTTTCTTTAACGCCTTTAAGTTAGGCATAAGAAGCAAGAAAAAGAATCAAGTGTTCTCAAATGAAGACGAATTAAGAGCAAATTTTATTTTCATAGGAGAAGCAAAGGGGATCTTATCTCTCTTCTTGGGTAAGTGTTCTATACCTTTCTTGAGTGGGATTTGATATTTAATGGTGCCTTCTTTCATATCAATAATGGCACCAACAGTTCTAAGAAAGGGTCTCCCCAAAGTAATAGGACAAGAAGCATTGCATTCAACATCCAAAACATAGAAATCAACGGGGACATGGGAATTGTTAACCATAATAAGAATATCATTAATACTCCTCATGAGTTTCTTTTTAGCATTATCATCAAGTGGGACATTCAAATAACAATCTTCCAATGGTGGCAAATCAAGCATATCATTAATCTTTCTAGGCATAATAGAAACACTACTATCAAGATCACATAAAGCTTTGAAATCAAAATCATTCACTTTCATATTAATGATGGGTTCCCAACCATCTTCTTGTTTCATAGGAATAGAAGCTTTATGTTTCATCTTTTCTTCTTTAATTTTTATGAGAGCATTAGTAATGTGTTTTGTAAAGGTCATATTAATAGCACTAGAATTAGGACTTTTAGCAAGCTTTTGTAGGAACTTAATAACTTCAGATATATTGCAACCATCAAGATCAAAATCATTATTATCATCTAAAGTAGTAGAGCTATTACTAGCTTCAACACTAGTGGTAGTTATAGTAAAAACACTAATGTTTCTAGCAATTTCATCTTCTCTTTCCCAGTTAGCATCCAATTCGTCTAATACGCTAACATTTTCATCAATTCTAACTTGTATGGCATTAGTAGCAGCAAAGGGAGTATCAATAGTTTTAGGTTTAGCAGCCATTTTATTCAAAGAAGATTGTGCTTCAGCCAATGATGCTATATTTCTTTCAGCCGTAGAGAGTTTTTCCTCAATAGTTTTATTGAAAGCAGTTTGTCTACTAATACAGTCTTTAAGCATGACTTCAAGTTCAGAGGGAGCACTCCTATTATTGTTGTAGGAATTTCCATAGGCATTACCATTATTGGGAGGATATGGCCTATAGTTATTATTACCAAAATTATTCTTGTAGGCATTGTTGCTGAAATTATTATTTCGTATAAAGTTCACATCAACTTGCTCTTCTTGAGCAACCAAAGGGGCTAAGGGAACATGATTTGGATCAGTATGAGCTTTCCCATTAAGAAGCATAGACATAATAACATCAATTTTATCACTCAAGGAGGAGGTTTCTTCAACAGAATTTACCTTCTTACCTTGTTGAGCTCTCTCAGTATGCCATTCAGAATAGTTAACCATCATATTATCCAGAAGCTTTGTTGCAGCACCCAAAGTAATGGTCATAAAGGTACCTCTAGCAGCATAATTCAGTAGATTTCTTGAAGAATAGTTCAATCCTACATAAAAGGTTTGGATAATCATCCAAGCAGTTAGTCCATGAGTGGGACAATTCTTTACCAAAGATTTTATTCTTTCTCAAGCTTGAGCAACATATTCATTATCAGATTGTTTAAACTTCATTATTTCACTTCTCATAGATATAATCTTAGTAGGAGGATAGTATTTTCCAATGAAAGCATCTTTGCATTTAGTCCAAGAATCAATACTATTTATAGTTAGGGATTGCAACCATTCTTTAGCTTTTCCTCTCAAAGAGAAAGGAAACAATTTAAGCTTAATAATATCCCCATCTATATCCCTATGCTTTTGCATTTCACAAAGTTCAACAAAGTTATTTAGATGAGTAGCAGCATCTTCATTACCAATACCAGAAAATTGTTCCCTCATAACAAGATTGAGTAAAGCAGGTTTTATTTCAAAGAAAGTAGCTTCAGGAATAGGTGGAGCAATAGGTGTGCATATGCAATCATTGTTGTTGGTGTTAGTGAAGTCACACAACTTTGTGTTTTCAAGAGTAGTCATTTTTTGTGTTTTTAATAAAGAAAGCAAACTAGTAAAACTTATTTTTTTTCTGTTTTTGATAAAGAAACAAGCAAACAAAACAGAGAATAAACTAAGCAAAACAAAAACAACAAAGTAAAGAGATTGGTTATGAGGGACTCCCCTTGTGAAGATGTCCTTGACTCCTCGGCAATGGTGCTAGAAAAGAGCTTCATGGCCCAAGATATCTTGAGCTCGTTAGGGAACCCCAAGAGGAAGGTATGATGAGCACAGCAGCAAGTTTCCCTCAGTTATGAAACCAAGGTTATCGAGTAGGAGCAAGGAGACATCTCCAAGGTGTTGTTGACAACTTGGAATCCTGCACAACACAACCACAAAACTTTGCCCCCAACTTACAGTGAGGTTGTCAATCTCACCGGTTTTGATGAAAACAAAGGATTAAACGTATTGTGTGGAAGAAAGTAAAAGCTTGCATCAAGTAAATAGAAAGCAGTAAACAGTTGTAGATTGATGGTAAAAGAAAGGACCGGGGTCCATAGTTCACTAGTTGTGGTTCTCCTTAAGATAGATGACATGTTGGGTGAACAAATTACAGCAGTGCAATTGACAAACATCGAGAAAGCATACATGCATATACTAATCATCTTGACTGCTTTGAGATTTGATTGGGAATTTGACATTATACATAGACCGTAATCCAACTGCATCTATGACTAATAATCCACCTTCAGGTTATCATCCAAACCCCCTCCAGTATTAAGTTGCAAGCAACAGATAATTGCATTACGCATTGCATGTAAAGTAAACAATGTGATTATTCTATGAACAAAGAACTATTGTTTTCTCCCTAGTAGCAACAGCACATCTAGTACCTTAGAGATTTCTGTCACTGCCCCAGATTACTAGAGGCATGAACTCACTATAGAGCATAAATACTAACTCTTGGACTTGCTAGCATCTACTGGGCCAAGATAGCTACTAACAACGGAAAGCATGCAAGATCACAAATAACAAAGACATGATTGAATCAATAATCAATCTGAAATAGCATCTCAATATCCATCGGATCCCCGCAAACACAACATGTAGGATTACAAATAGATGATCTTGATCATGAAAGGAGCTCACAAGATCTAAACATGATAGAAGAAAGGAGAAGAACCAGCCATCTAGCTACTACATGGACCCATAGTCCAAGGATGAACTACTCATGCATCACACCGGAGGCTTGCATGGTGATGAAGAAGGCCTCCAGGGTGAATTCTCCCCTCCAGCAGGGTGCCAGGAAGAGCTTCAGATCCTTCCCAATCTATGGATGGAGATGACGGCGGCTACAGACTCTTTCATGGAATTTTGATCGGGTACTTAGGATTTCTATATCGGAGGCATCTTATTGTCGGAAGGGGAGGCCGAGGGGGTGCCCTAGGCGGCCACACCACCCCCTGGCACGGGCCAAGCATGGCCGCACGGCCAGGTGGTGTGGCGGCCCTCTGGCCCCTCTCCGTCTCGTATTCTGGCTCCGTGTCCCCCTCGGTAAAAAACTAACTTTGTCTTTTGTCCCGTCCAATTCCGAGAATATTCATTTTCTGACTTTCCTAGAACCAAAAATAGAAGAAAATAGGAAGCTGGCACTATGGCATCTTGTTAATAGGTTAGTCCAAGAAAGTGTATAAAAATACTCCAAAGTGTGGGCAAAACATAAGAAAGGAGATAAAAACCAAGCATGGAACGTCAAAGATTATAGATACATTAGCAACGTATCACGGAGCACAAGCCGGCCCTGGCAGTATGCCGTCCAATGTCATGCTAGTCAGGCGCAGGTCGCACTCGCGGATGCCAAGCTTCTCCAGGGATGATCGGTAGAGCAGGTTGAGGCTACTTCCCCCGTCGATGAGGATGTGTGAGAAGCGGCAGGTACGCTCGTTGGAGCCGATGAGGGGGTCAAGCACCACCGCATAGGCCCCGAGATTCGGAAGCTAGTCTGGCTGATCCTCCCAGCTCCAGGCGATGGGGGTCTCCGACCAGTTCAGATACTGGGGGACGAGGGAGACGATGGCGTTGACCTCCTTGGTGTGCCATCTGCGGCTGTGCTTGTCGTCTAGCTCAGTCTCGAAGATGTGGTACGCGGCGTGCGGATGAGGGTAGTCGTTGTTGTTGCTGCTGTCGTTACCATTGTTGCCGGCTCCCTAGCCGGTGGTGGGGGTCCACCAAGAGGGGGCGGGGGTAGCCGGGGCTGGTTGCCTTGGTCCTTCATCTGGAGGGTCCAGCTGCAGTTTCGGGTGGTGTGCATAGCTGGCTTGAAGGGTCTGCTATGCCACTTGCACTGTCTATCGAACATTTGGTCAAAGGTGAGTCGCGGCTTCTGCCTTCTTGCGTCGCTAGCCGGTGTGTCGGGTGCCCCCTCCACGGCGTTGACCTGCCACACATGGTAGCAAACCTTCTGCTAGCCGGCTTGGCGGTCCCCATGGAACCGGTTGTCATTGCCGTGGCGCCTAGAGGATCCGGCTTCGCCACCCGGATTGCTTGGCCGGTCGCGAGCCGGCTACGAGGGAGTCGGTCGCCCATCAACACTCACCCGGAGAGGTTTATTCGTTGCAGCGTCAGCCGTGGCATACTAGTCTGCAACCGTCATGAGCTTCACCATGGTTTTCGGCTCGTCGCACAGTAGCCAATGGCGAAGCATGGTGCCCTCTCGGCATCCCTCGACGAAGAACCCGATCGCCTGGCTCTCCAGGATGCCCTCACAGGTGTTGTGCAACTTCGTCCACCTGGCGAGGTACTCGCGGTCCGACTCTCGGTCGCCCTGGACGCACAAGGCTAGGTTGTGCGGGTGGCCCGGGCGCTTGTACGGGCCGTTGAAGTTGCGGACGAACACCTTCTTGAAATCTGGCCAGGCGTTGATGATGTTGGGCGCGAGGTTGTTGAGCCATGTCCTCGCTGACCCGGTTAGCATGAGGGGGACGTAGCACACCGCTATGTGCTTGTTCCCATGGGTGATGTCGACTGCCGTGGCGTAGTCAGTCAGCCAGTCCACTGGCTTCATGCTGTTGTCGTACTTGGGGGTGTCCCGGGGCAGGGTAAACTTATCCGGATACGGCTCGTTCTGGATGTAGGGTCTGAAACAAACTGGCCCGATGGAGTCTTCCTCTTCCGTGACACATGCTTGAGCTAGGAGCTCGATGCGGTCACGAGCATCCGGACAGTCCATGTTGGGGGATACCCCCGGGTAGGGTAACATCGGAGTATAAAGGCTGAGTTAGCCGGGGTACGGCGCGGTCAAAGCAAGTGCTGGCCGGGTCACCTCAAGGCAGGCCGAACCACGAAGTGACCCGGCCCGTGGAGTATCTCCTTAGCCGTAGCCCGGCCGGCATAAAGTATATGCCGACCATGTTTGTCTATCTGTTTTGCAGGTATCTTTGTAGCCAGATTAGCCACGTGCTAGCCGGACTATCATATGGCTTCCAAGAGAAAGAAGGAATCTCTGCTGGTCAAAAGGTGGCTTTATTAGCTGTAGCATGAGCGAAGCAAAGCAAAGAGGAGGACCTGCGGGTCAGAAGCAACCAAGATGACGCGGGCAATGTCGGCTGACGTAGCCCGTGTTTGGTGACGCTAAAAGACGAGGATTACGTTGCGGGTTACGTCCAAAGCCCGGACGAGTCGTTAAAGAGAATAAAGAAGCATCTAGCTTTAGTCGAGGGGCATATTCGGAGAATATGCCGCCACGCGTGCCCTAACTTGGTAACCTAGGCTCCCCTATATAAGGAGCACCGGGGCCTCCATAGAAGGAGATCGATCATTTTCTCTGTCTAAGGTAGAACTCTAGGGCTGGCTTGTGGGGAGTAAGAGACATAGTCTCCTTCTCACCAATAGCTTGAAGAGCACTTGTAAACTCCATTGATACAGAGAATACAAGAACATCTGTGCATGGAATCACCATGTTCTCTCTCCCTATATTCCCCTAGCACACATTGGCCCCATCTTTAGCCTATCCATGGCATCTGCCGTGCCACCACCACGACAGTTGGTGCTCACCGTGGGGCTAGCAGTGCTAGCAGGGGTGAAAATCCGGACGAGAAGATTCTCTAGCACCGGCGAGCGCGTCGTCTCCGGCCTGGTTCAGCGCTTTGGAGTGCTGGACTACGTCAGCGACAATGTAGGGATCTTCGGCAGGAACCCCCCTCCGTGCAACGGCATCTTCATCAAGCTTGGCACGCATAACATCTATGTCAGTGTGGACAAGACCTGTGTTCATCCACTGCGCATCGTCGAGGGAGGCAAACCACCTCTCAGCGCAGCCCGTGGTGTGTGTATCACTCGCCCCAGCAGTAGCGTTGAGGTCCTGATGATCGTGTCAGACGCGGAAGCAAGCATGTGCTCCAGCAGGCCAGGTCTAGATGGATAGGTACAGTACGCCGGCAAAGAACCTCAGGGCAGCGCTGGAGCCGGAAGTCATGCCGAAGCAGACCAGGTCTAGGTTTCCCCCACTAGAGAGGCCGAAGAATGTGCTCCAGCAGGCAATAGATAGCCTAGCGACGCCAATAGCGCCTGTGGTAGATCCGTCTCAGGCGCAAGCTGAGTTAGAAGAAACTAGGCGGAAAATGTTAGCTGGGGCAAAGAAGGTAGCAGAGCTGCAGCAGTCCTTGAACATTACTTTGAGAGAATATGCAAAGGCAAACCGCATAGATGGAGTGAAGATCCAAGGTAGAAACCTGATTACTGAGATCGACAAGGAATACGAACCTAGGCCAGGTTAGACAGTCATGATAGTAACTGGAGGGCTGGATAGGTACAGTACGCCGGCAAAGAACCTCAGGGCAGCAAATGCGGCCGCATCCGAGTTAGAAGGTTTAATCGGAGAGGCCCGACGAAGACAACAATAGAGGGTGAACCACTTGCTAAGAGTCGCTTGCCAACAAAATGAGGAAATGAACAAGGCAAACCCAGTACCAGCGAGGGCATCACACGTGGTTCATTCGGCTAGGAATAACCCGGCAAGATCTGGGGGAGCCGCATCATCGCCGGGTCACAATCCCAGGAGAGAGGAGGAGGTAAACTCCAGAAGAAGGGACAAAAAGATGGTTCCCTTCGATCCAGTGAGGGCGGGAAAAGGCAAAACAGTTGCGGTGACCCAGCATACCACTGCATGATGTAGTACGCTATAGTCGTTGACATAACACCAATGAAACACCGTTCACTAGTATTACATACCTCAGAGTGATACAACAGAAACACAGCAGGTCCAAGACATGACTATAGATTACAACTCGACTCTTTACAAAAGATCCAGAGAACACTCTAGGTCAAAGAGAGAGAAAGAAACTTCTTATAAAGAAGAACCAGAAATAATCACTTAGAAATATCTAGTAACTAAGACTAGCATCTAAACTATTTGGCTTGCCATTGCAACTATTGCAATGCTCTACAGAAATAGGTTTTATGGCTAGAGAATATACTCCTATCTAAACTGACACTTTATCTTCACTTCAGCTGATGAATGTATTGACTTCATTGACTTTATTGAAGAACTTGAGTTGTCGATGATGGTTTCTTGAGCAGAAATTCATGTTGACGTCGTCTTCAATGGCTTAGAACCTAGCAAGGGTTAAGAAGGTATGGTTGAGTACGAGCGTACTTAGCAAGTCCACTAAAAAGGAGTGTATGATGCACTATCTCTACAGCCACAGACCATAGGTCATAGGCAATGCAGGTTTTCGTAAACATTTCTTCAAAGATTGATTTTATTCTGAAAACTATGTCCGACAGCCTTCATAGGTTAACCAGAACTTCATGGAGTTCCTTTCCATCCGCGTCCATAGCTCCTTCTCGGAATAGGGAGTAACATGTCACAATTTTTACACTCTACAGAGGTACGTCAATTTTCCCACAAGAGACCATAAGCTTTGTTGCACAACCGGGAGGATGTCCCTATTCAAACTTCCTTGGTTTGAGGCCCAACTTAAGATCCAAGCCAATCGCTGCCCTCTTCGCGACCCCATATGTCTGTACGATCCTTCGGGGCTGACTACACCTCCGTTAAGCTGCCAACTAGGGCAAGCTATAACCATGGGAGTTCCCGAAGACTCTGTAAGCATCTCTGACTGGCGGTCACCATCAGTTATGGTGAACTTCGACCCCAACAGCCTGCACAGATAATCTAGACACCTAACTCGAGGGGAACTAAGGGGTCCCACCCATGTGCTGGATTCTCTAGAACTCTATGAGAAATCAACAGCCTCACGATAAGGTTATCTTGCCTCCATATGAAAGGGAGAAGATACAGCTGACTTCTCTGTCCCATTCCAAATCTCATGGTTAACGCGTAATATACGGCGCTAGAATCACTGGACACATTGGTTGTTAAGTCCTAGATGTTACATTACTGTACAATGGCGTTTCCATTGCCAGTTATGATAGATTAGCTGATCACCGTGGATCAGTAACCAATATTTCCAGTTAATTGAGAAAATAGTGTTCTCGACCTTTTTGAAATGCAAGTGATGACACAGTTGAGTTACAAGCATAGAAAATAATCAAAGGACATGAGCAAGTTGTGAACTTGCCTTTTGTGATTGCAATATTATGCACTCACGGTCTTCAAGACAATAGAAGATCCAAATTCTGTAAATAGCATCATTGCTCTAGTAAGGACTAATGTTTAAAGAAGCAGGATGCAATGATGCATAAGTAATGTAATGCAATTTGATAAATGCGAAACCCCGGACTAATCGTATCTGATCTAGGGTTTGGAGTTTGTGATGAGTTCTTTGGAATTTGTTGTACTTTTATAATAGATTCACACTTGTGCTTCTTATTAAGGCTTGTGAGAGTGCGTGTGAAATAATAAGTAAATATAATAAGTAATATGCACATTTTATTGTTTTAACTATTTAATTAATTATAAATCATATGCCACATGGGCAGTGGACCAGTCAATGGTGACAACGCCCTGACGTCAGCCTCACTCTGGAACTTTTTACACCGCCCCCAAACCTATCCTAGGTCACTGACTAGTGGGGTCAGTGGCCACATCATTACTAGAATTTAAGAAAAACGATTATGTAAAATGGCCTGATGACATCAGCAGGACATCATGCTGACGTCACACGAGCTCAATCCTCCCAGGTGTATGATCAATCTGTCGATACAGGGCTTGTGGTGTAAATCAGAGGTTGGTACGTGATAGAGGAGACCAAGGCGAATCGATCTATGGGCACGCCGCCAGGAAATGGTCATTGGAGTGGCTCCGGTGACGATGAACTGCGGCGGCCGACGACGGATTATGGTGCGAGAATGATTAAAAGAGAAAGGGAAGTCGAGAAGGGTACTAGACGATTCTGTGACTCACAACGAATGCTGTGGTGCGGTCGGTGAAGCGGATGATGACCGGAATCAACGAGGAACTCCGGTGGACGGTGGCGGCAGTGAGGTATCGATTGAGCCAAACTGAGAGCTCACTGGCCTCCGTGGCCTGGCCTGAGAGAACAAGGACTTCGAGGTGGTTCCAGCGGTGCACTCAAAACTCCAAGGTGAGCTCGGGAACGGTGGCAACGCGGAGCTCCGGCGAGGTAGGTTTTGGTATAGAGAGGAACAGAGAGAGATGGAGAGCGAGAGTGGATGAGGATGAGCACGGGGAGGTGTCAGCGTCTCCTTCTTATCCGTGTGGTTAGCGGCGGCGCGCATCACAGCGCACTGCTAACGACGGCGAGCTGTATCGAGCGGCGGCGTGTTGCTCCAGCGAGCTGCCTGTGTGTCGTGGTGACGACGACGGTGATTTTCAAAAAAAAACATAGCAGTTCTTTGTCTCAAGCCACGGTCCTTCTCGGGTCCCACGTGACAATGAGAGAGATAAAGGTGAGATGGGCTGGTACTAAGCTTCTGCTAGGCCACGGCGAAACGAGCGGGAAGTGATGTCTGCTGCTATTTATAAATTCAATTTCTGTATTTATAAATATATGAGAAGTCTTTTTTTTAGGATGAACAGCGAGCAAATGCCCACTACAATTTTTATATTAAATTATAAGGAGTGTACAAGTATATTTACAAAGTTCTAACTAACAAAAGAAAAGGAAAATAACTAAGTCTGGGATTGAAGCCAAGCTTTGAAGTTTTCAGCAAGGTTTCTTTTGATTCTAAAGCTAATCCATCTTAGCTCTTCCTTATAAATTGCCTTCAACTGTTGAAACTTGGCCTTTGATTATTGAAAATCTTATTATTTATGATAATCCAAATCCCCCAAGCCGCTAGGATGATGATTTCCATAGCAAAGGGTAAATGTAATTTCCCCTTAATGTCTTCAATGTCTTTGTGGGCAAATAAAGTCCCAACAGTTTTCGGCAAAAGGACAAGTCCAGAACAAATGATAAAGGGTTTCTTCTTGTGAATATTCCATAACCGCACATGAATATGATTGGAGTTGCATATTTTTGAGTTCAAACGGTCTTGAAGTAGTAACCAAAAAAAGAATTTATGCTTCGGTTGACAGGAGGTATTCCAAATCCAAGAGAAATGTGGGGGGATAGGTTGATACCCAATCATGACTTTGTAGGCTTTTTGAGATGTGAACTTGTTGTTTCCCCAAATGTATGACCAACTGTATTGTCTGCCTTCTTGAATCTTAACCAAAGCTTGTTGACAAATTACTTCCATCTGTTCAAACTCGTTGAAGGCTTGTTGGGATAAGGGTAAGTGAAATAAGTCTTCTAGGAACTCAGTTTGTACCACTTATTTTATAGTGTAGCTTGTATTTTTTGCAAATGATAGCAGATGAGGGAATTTTTGATGGAGACACTGCTCCTCCCAAAGGTCAGTCTAGAATAAAATTGAGTCCCATTACCTAGATTTCCTCCAGCCATGGCCTTGTAGGAATCTATTAGTTTGAGAGGAGATCTACACCAGAATGAGCCTTCAAGGTTATGACTAGGGACAGACCCACCACATAATAGGAACTTTTCACCAGTTTCACCCAAGGAATGTCATGGTCATTATAGAACTTATCCCAAAAAAATAGAAGTAAAGCATTATTCTGGAAGGTTATGTCAAGGACACCCAATCCTCCTTGATCCTTTGGCCTACAGATTTTCTCCCAAGCCACCAGGGCAGATCCTTTTGCTTGGACATCAGCACTTTCAGAGCCTTTTTTTCTCCATAGGCAATGTCTGAAATATTTGATCAATTGATTCTTGATAGTTGGTGGAATCTCAAGGCAGCTCATGTAAAAGATTGGCAGGGAAGATAACACTGACTTAACCATTTCAAGTTTGCCACCATAATTGAGGAAGTAAGCAATTCCACTTAGTCTCTTCTCCACACTTTGAACCATTGGTATGAAATATTCTAAAGAGGGCTTGGTAAGGCCTAGAGGTAGACCAAGGTAAGTAAAAGGAAAAGTACCTTTTAGACAAATTCAGTGTTTTTGTAAGGTGGTCCACTCTTTCATTGTCCAGATTAATGGTATCAAACTTGATTTTTGATAATTGACTTTCAACCCAGTTGAATCAGAGAAGGTGTTTAGCAAGGATTTTAGGCAAATCAATTCTTTGACATCAGCTTTCATGATCAGAAGTGTGTCATTAGCATACTGAATTACAGGATAATCAGGGAATGCGGGGAAGTTGAGGGGTGCAGAGATTAAATTCAGATTCATTGGCTTATTCAAGATAGATTGGATCAAAACAGTAGCAAGGACAAACAGAAGTGGTGATAATGGATCCCCTTGTCTAACTCCTCTTTTACAGTAAAATTTCTTCCCAGGAATACCATTCAGCAGAACAGATGACGTGCCAGAACATAGTAACAGTTGTATCCATTTTATCCACTTTTCTCCAAAACCTCTAGCCTTGAGAATCTCAAATAATGCAGTATGTTCAATCTTGTTAAAATCCTTCTCAAAATCAAGTTTTAAAATAAGAATCTCCTCTTTTGATTGGTGACATTGGAAAAGATATTCAAATCCACATCCAAGGCAGTCTTGGATAGATCTTTGTTGCAGAAATCCATATTGATTTTTATGGACAAGATTTAAAATAATCTTCTGCAATCTATTTGCCAGGATTTTAGTGATGATCTTTAACACACTATTGAGAAGAGATATGGGTCTGAAGTCTGAGGGTGTCTCAGGGCAACTCTTTTTAGGAATCAGAGTAATGAAAGAGGAGTTGATACTCTCAAGGGAGATTTTCTCATCATAGAAATCATGAATCATCTTTTTTATGTCTTTACCAATTATAGGCCAATGGCATTTAATGAACTCATTATTAAAGCCATCTGGACCAGGGGACTTGTCATTGGGGAGATGCTTCACTACATCATCAATTTCTTTGTCTAAAAAAGGGTTTCCAAACTTCAACACCTTAAGTTTGAGCTCATTCCATCTCCAAAAAAATCAGCCAGGTTAAAATGCATAGTAGTATTGTTAGAAGTGCCCATTCTATTTTTGAAAGCATTCCATAATAACGCAGGTTTACCCTCATGATCAGAAATTTCATCCTGATTAGCTTTCTTGAGAGCAGAGATGTAATTATGTCTATAGTTGATAGTTGCCTTTGAATGAAAGAACTTTGTGTTACCATCTCCAAGTTTGACCCATTTAATCTTCCCCCTTTGTTTCCAATAGGACTTTTGGTTTTGTAACAAGGCAATGACATGAGATTTCAGCATATCTCTCAAGTTCCATTCAAGGATGTTCAAACATCTAAACTCTTGAAAACTATCCAGAAGTTCAATGACCAGATTAACCTTGTCAATTAGTTGTTTGAGGCAAGGAAGGTTCTTTGCCCAAAGCTTTAAGCCTCTTCTCACATTTTTAAACTTAGCATTTACATTTTTTGCACTGTCATGGTAGGCAACTGGAATGTTCCAAGCATTTTGAACAATGCCAAGAAAATCAATGTGCTGTAGCCAGTAATTTTCAAATCTAAAAACTTTTGCCCTGGGAATTTTGCCAATGTTAATAACACAAGGGCTGTGATCAGATGTAGGTTTGACCAGAGGATAAACAAACGTTGATGGATAAGAGGAAGTCCAAGAGCTTGAGGTGAAAAACCAATCTAGTCTTTCAAGAAGGGGATCCTTTTGCATATTACTCCAAGTAAACTTTTTCCCTTTCAGAGGTAATTCAATCAGCCCAAGATTACTAATAGCTTCATTGAAAAGTAACATATCATTGATATCACCTCCACCTTTATTTCTGTCAGAAGGTTTTCTTATTAAATTAAAATCCCCCACCACAAGCCAATTCACACGATGATTAAAATCAATATTATGAAACCATTGAATGAAAACTGATTTTCTATAAGTGTCACAGGGGCCATAAATATTGGTAAGATACCAGGTCTCATTGGATAAATTGGACTGAAACTTGATGGAGATAGAGAAGTCATTTTTAAATTCCAGGTTCCCAGAAAATAGTGCCCCATTCCAAATGGTAATAATTCCACCAGAGGCACCAACTGATGGAAAAAACCCAAACATATTGAATTTTAAGGGACGGAAATTCTTTATGTACTCTAGATCAAAGCATTCTCTTTTTGTTTCTTGCAGGCAAATGATATCACATCCTGATTCAACAATTTTATCAAATAGGGCTACCCATTTTTTCTCAGAGTTTATCCCTCTAATATTCTAGTTCATAACTTTCCAACTTCTTGTGTTATCCATAAATAAATGTGGGATGTAGATCTATATTAGGAAGCAAAGTATACTTCCAGACAGAACAGATGCCAATGCAGTGAAAAGATCTTTCAAAATAGTCAGGAAACCATCTCAACATCCACAGAAAGTAAAATTGCATCAAAAGGCAAGAGAGAATAGGTCTATTACAGTACCCATGACAACAAAAGTAATTCCTGCCACCACTCTGATAATAAGAGATGTAAACCATTAAAATCATTTCTTGGGTGGTTTCTGGTGCTGCTGAGAGCCATCTCTAGCAGAAGGATTTCTCTTTTCTATGACCTTGTCAGAGTTGCTGTAGATCCTTTCCCTCTAACAGCAGTGGATGAAGAAGTTCTTGGTCCTGGTGCCACCTTCACCTTTTCAACAATCTTACTTTTTTTCAGGAGCCTCTTTTCAATTCCTTCTTCAACAACCTCATTTTCATTAAGAAGTATTAATACAGGTTAGGGTTTTAGGAAGTTGTTACTTCTATGCAAATCTTATGGAAATGCTCTTGTTTTCACCATGGTAAAGGTCATGGTTCTCCAAAACTTGAAATTTTCCCTAATGAAATTCTACTTGCATAGTAGTGTTTATGAAGATACTCATCTACACATAGTTACTATGGCTTCTGAGAGGATTTAATAAGTCATATTCAATTATAGATAGGGACCAGGATCAAGGTTTAGGGATACTACTTCAGAGTCTATGAGTGAGTTTGATATCTCCACATAGAGTGAGATCTTGGAATTACTTAGTAATGTGATCATGATAATTCTATCATTCTAGATTCCTATTAGAGTTTAAAACAATCAACTGGACAAGGCTTCTCAAATACTCATTTGGTTCTCTAATTACCTCTTAGAAGCTTTAGTTGCCCAAGAGGTATTGTTCAATAGTTACCTAGGAATAGGAAATGGTTTTACTATCCATCTGATCCTAGGGTTTTGAATAATGAAGTAGACATGATCTTGGTTAAGGCTTCTAAAGAATCCTTACCTTAATACCTCACTAAGGTTATCTTGAGATAAGGAATTCCTTTCCTAAATATACTCTATAAATCTCTCTTATCTTATTCACAAAGATCACATCTTCCTGAATAAGACAATCATCTGACTCCACCATATCCATCATCATATGATGACATGGTCATGCCATTTCAACATTACTCCATTCTTACTCCTAGTATATAACTCTTCTTAATTAACTACCATTGATGCACCTATCAATGTAGCTACTGCTAACTCCATCAATTAACTTCCTTAACTTCATCTTGGAACTCCTTCCAAGGCTTACAAGAGTATAGTTCTCTTTATATATATATATATATATCACATGTGATAACAAACTATAGAATAAGTATGGTACTACTCTCCACAATACAAGTTGATTCTTGTATTACCTTGGTTAACTATTATACTTCCAACTACTCCATATATTCATGTTATGGATCATACTCTAGCTTGACTCTCATGTTCAAGCTAGATGATCCATCTCACTAAGGCTTTACCTAATTTGGTATACTCACAAGTCTTCTTCAACCCCTAGTCATCTATTCTCAAGTGACTTGAGAATAATGACCACTATCCTCTGATCATACAAAGCTTAAGCTTCTAATTGTCTGATCAAGATCTATATTCAACTAAGTAGTAAACTTGTATTAGTCTCTCTATAGACTTATCTTCTTAAGCAAGCTTACTCTAAGTCTATATTCACTTGTCCTGACAAGATTGTTATCTAATGTACTAATACTACTAGCTTTCTCATAGCTCCTCAATTACTAGCTCAGCCCTTGAGTTTAGGTACTGCTTCTAGTTAACTCAGGAGTGAGTTAACTCCTCCAACATCAAATGGTTTGATCTCCACTAAGGATCACATTCCATTGATGATGGTACACTCAACCATATCTATTTCTTCCTTCAGATTACTTACTTAAGCTATTTGGAAGGTCAACACAGTAGGTCAAAGGCTATGAGTCAATAAGTTCTAGGTCGAAAATTGATCACTCAATATTGATGATCAATTGATACTAGGACTTGGTTACATAGGAGTGTCACCTATTATAATGACAACAAAGATATATGATGGATGGTCTAGGCTTGACTTCCATTATACTCCCTTTGTGATAAGAATTGATAATTAAGAACTACCATGATACCCATGGTAGGTATCACTATGGCAATCAAGTATATCAAGACTTAGTTATAAAGTTTCTTTCCTTAAGTGATATGCTTACCTTGGTATTAAAGTTTGTGCTAGATAATACCTTGATATCATCTTTAGAATATTAAGTATTCATTCTTGAGTTCTGTATGGAATACCATGTAATGATCTCTAGAAGATCAAGTACTCCTTATTAAGTAGTGTGTTGTGACTCAGTTTTATTGCATTTGATCTACCCTTAGATCAAATTATATTACCCAAAGATAAGGTTTTAACAAAGGTCATATTGAAAATTATCGCAGTCAACTTGATGATCTACTTCAGGTCCACCAAGTTAAGAGAAGCTTCAATCACTTTGACAAGTTTTATTTAAAAGCGCGAAAATTACCCGGATTTTCTATGCATGAATGCAATGCACACACATGTCTTCATCTTATTTCTAAGCTCTAATGCTAGTGTGTTACAACAGTGCAAGTTGATGAAGATCGGCACAGTACTAGCCGAGGTGTGCCTGGCCGAGGTAACCACGACTAAGGAAATGCTGGTCAGAGGAATGCTGCCAGCGGCAATGCCGGACAGCGCGATCCCGTGGGAACAAGGCAAAATGTACCTCGGCAGTAGCAGCAGCGTGCACCTCGGCAAGAGGGAAGTGCGGGACAAGGGGCACAACAACAAAATGCTTGTCCGGATCAGGAAAAATACAATGATGGTTATTCGGCTATGATCAATGACGGATATCCTAGACCGGATCACCACATAATTGGGTCAAGGTTGGGAAGCAGGAATTTGTAGCCAGATGATGCGAGGTTGAAACTGGATAGGATTTATAGGTCAGACCTAATCGAAGTACAAGGTCCACCTGGTCCGACATGCTTTGGGCCCCGGATCATGAAGGATCCACCAGTGCCGAACTTTCAGCTGGCCAGAGGAACCAGAACCTATGATGGTAGTACTAGGCCAGAGGATTGGCTGATTGATTACGCGACAGCGATCAAGATCGCAACTGGAAATTTGAGATGGGCAGTGAGATATGTGCCACAAATGTTGGAAGGACTAGTGAGACTTTTGGCTGAACAATTTTCCACCAATAAGTGTTAACTGTTGGCTGGATTTTGAGGAGTTGTTCGTTAGCAACTTTTCGAGCACCTACAAGAGGCCAAACTGGCCATAGACTCTGGCGCTATGCCAGCAAAGACCGAATGCGCCAGACCGGGATTTGTTGACTCGGTGGTGCAACCTGCGTAACTCATGCGAGGGAGTAATTGAATCACAAGCTATTGCGTGGTTTATCCAGGGATGTAGATATGGAAGTATGTTGTGGCAGAGGTTGCAGCGAGATATGCCAACTACTTTGGCTGAGACAATCCGAATCACAAATTCGTGTGCCTTAGGAGATCCAACGCAACCCCGGCTAATGTCAAGCGAGGCGAATGAGGAATATTACAACCGAGATGGCTCTAGGTCGTCGAGGAGAAATGATTTTCGAGGAAAGAGAAGGGACGAGCGTCCGGATTACAGATATAACTCGCAGTAGGTGGTAGCGGTAAACCGGGACCAACCCAATGTCGGCGCTAGCCAGCGCCAGCAAACTGGAGGGCAAAACTGGCAATAGAAAAATGAAGGGAAGAAGCCTTGGACCCCGGAGCAGAAAAAGCAATGGCAAGAGCGGAAGGATAGACCGAGGTATACGTTCGAGTCTATGTTGGATCAACCTTGAAAGTTCCATATACCAAGTCCGAATAGTTATGCGAATCACACAACCTGGCAATGTGAGTGGATGAGAAAGTTAGAGCAGGGCAGTTTGGGAAATGCTCAGGCACCTCGGAACGAAGCACCTAGGAATGAGGCACCACGGCAACCATTACTAACAGGGGAAATGGACAGCAACTAATGTTGCCACCACCTCTACCGAGGTACGAAAATTAGGAAAGGAGGGATGCGGTACATCAAGTAGACAATAACCAGCTACAAGGTCAAGGTTACCATGTGAATGAGGGACGAAACGAGTACAGGGAGCATCATCAAAGTTATTGTGTGTTTACAACGGAAGAAAATGACCGGAAAAGCTTGCAGCATCGGCATATGGAAGTGAACACAGTAATGCTGGCAGTAGTTAGATGCATGCCCTGGGAGGATCAGGAGGTTATGTGGAGTATTAAGGATCACCCATCATGCCTATCCCTAGGACCTATGCACTGGTCCTGGATCCAACGTTCATCAGGCCGAATCTCAATGTGAGGGTTTCCAAAGTACTGATTGACAATGGCGGTAGTATCAAAAATATGTACAAGGATACCATGCACAAGTTGGGAATAACAGAGAACATGCTGCAAGCAACGAGGACCACCTTTCATGGCATTGTGTCAGGTATTTCCTGTGAGCCAATTGGTAAAGTCTGGGTTGATTTGCTATTTGGCACGAGAGACAATTGTCGGACTAAAAATTTGGACTTCGAAGTGGTGAATCTAGAGAGCACTTATCACGCGTTACTCGGCAGGCCCGCGCTGAACAAGTTCATGGCAAGCACTCACATCAGCTACCTTAAGATGAAACTTCCCGGACCAAGGGGTGTGATAACTGTATTCGGGGACTTCCGGCGTTCGATCAAGTGCGCCTCAGTCAGATCTAACTTAGCCGAGTCACTCGTGATAGCTCAGGAAAAAAGGAAGATACTAGAAGTGGAGGCATTGGCTCAATCCGCGCAGCAGCATATGCCGGCTCTGACTAACCCGCACGGAAGCGTGTCATTCCAAGCAACCAAGGACACAAAGAAAGTGCCAATCAATGATCAATTCCCAGAGCGCACCGTAACCATTGGTGCCGGGTTAAGCGGCAAATAGGAAAGCGAGCTCATCAACTTCCTCCGTGAGAATCGGGATATCTTTGCTTGGTCCACTCAGGATCTGCGAGGTGTGCCGAGGGAGTTGGCCAAGCACTCATTAAACATAAGACCCGGGGCTAAGCCGATAAAGCAGTCTCTCTGGCGTTTTGCCGAAGACAGAAGGAAAGTGATTGGGGATGAGATAGCTAGGCTCCTAGCAGCCAGGTTTATCATGGAAGTACTCTATCCGGATTGGCTCTATAATCCGGTGCTTGTGGAAAAGAAGAAGGATGATCTGAAGGTGGTCGTGGTATGGCGCATGTGCATTGATTACACGAACCTGAATAAGGCGTGTCCCAAAGATCTATTCCCACTCCCTAGAATAGATCAAGTCATAGACTCAACAGTTGGATGGGAACTATTATCATTCATTGATGCGTATTCTGGTTTCACCAGATACCCCTAAATCCGGATGATCAAATAAAGACTACGTTTATTACCCTGTACGGGGCTTATTGCTATCGCACTATGCTGTTTGGATTACATAATGCAGGAGCAACGTACCAACGATGCATGCAAAAATGCTTACACGACCAAATAGGTCGAAACGTGCAAGTTTATGTGGATGATGGGGTGATAAAGACTAAGGAAAGCAATACGCTCCTTGATGATATCCAGCAGACATTCTCAAACTTAAGTAGGTTCCAGATGAAGCTTAATCCATAGAAGTGCACCTTTGGTGAGCCCGCAGCAAAGTTACTCGGTTTTTTAGTGTCTAGCCGAGGTATCAAAGCTAACCCGATGAAAATCCGGGCCATAGAGAGAATGGAACTGCCAAAATGTCTTAATGATGTGCAGAAGTTCACTGGTTGTCTGGCATCGTTAAGCCGGTTTATATGTTGGTTGGGAGAGAAGGCCTTGCCCCTCTACCAGCTAATGAAAAAGGCAGACAAATTCACATGGACGCCACAGGCGGATATCGCATTTCGAGAACTGAAAAAGATGTTATCTACTGCACCAATCCTAGCAGCACCACTAACCAAGGAGCCAATGTTGCTCTACATATCCGCGACCAACCGAGTGGTAAGTGTAGTAATCGTAGTGGAGTGCGAGCAAGAAGGAAAGTCGGTGCAAAGGCCGGTGTATTATCTGAGCGAGGTATTATCTGCTTCCAAGCAGCATTACCCTCACTATCAAAAGATGGTGTATGGCGTGTATATGTCGGCCAAGAAACTCAAACACTATTTTGAGGAGCATCCCATCAAAGTAATATGTGAGGCACCCATATCAGGGATTATGAGCAACAAAGATGCGAGTGGCCGAATAGCAAAATGGGCAATTGAGTTAGCCCCATATGCACTGCAGTTTGACAGAAGAGATGCGGTAAAATCGCAAGCGCTGGTGGATTTCTTTGTGGACTGGGCCGAGATGCAATACGAGCCACCTCTATCGGACTCTAATTATTGGAGAATGCACTTCGACGGATCAAAACTGAAAGATGGGTTGGGCGCTGGAGTAGTTCTTACCTCGCCCAAGAAAGATCAACTAAAATATGTCCTTCAAATCCACATCAGTGCCTCGAATAATGTTGCGGAATATGAAGCATTGGTACATGGTCTCAAGGTAGCAAAAGAAGTGGGGATACGTCAGATACAATGCTTTGGAGATTCGGATTTGGTGGTGCAACAAGTGTTTGGAAACTAGGATGCTTTAGATGCTAACATGGAGAATATCATTTTGTGGCCCGAAAGTTGGGGTGTCTAGGCAACGCGGTACCCAAGTTCCCTGAAATCATCCGCGATGACTACAGTTGGTGTGCCAAATACTCAGAGGGTCTTTTTCGGCACGAATTCAACTTTACATTTCAATATAAAAAATTAGGCTAACGGCCATCAAGTTGGGCCCCCTGTCAGTTATCGCCGTTATGTCACTCCTGCCGCTCCCGTTGCTTAGGTGTCAATTAGGCTTGCAGCGTTGGTGCCTCCATCCATTACGCGTCTTCTTCTTCCCCGGAGCGGCAATCTGTGGGGCGTCGCAGCCATGGCGTGGAGCTGGGACATGGATGAACCTGCTCGGCCCAGCTCTCCTCCCTGTAGGCTTGCAGCGTTGGCGCCTGCATCCATTATGCGTCTTCTTCCCTGGAGCGGCAATCTGTGGTCGCGGCCATGGCGTAGAGCTGGGACGTGACGAAGCTGCTCGGCCCTGCTCTCCTCCCCATCCCGAGTCGGAGCTCACCCTCACCGTGGATGCACCCATGGCACGGTCGGGGACGAGAATTGGTTCCCGGTGAGATCTATCACCTTGTCGACCATGCTCAGTTCTGTTTTCGTCCTCTAGAATGTGAGCTCGTCGTCGCCGTGGTTGCACCCGCACCAATTCTGCCACCTCTGCCGAGGTCTCTGTGGTAGCTCAAGTTCTGGGGCTCTCCAAGTTCTGCCATGTTGGGCCTATAAGTGTTTTTGTATGTTAAACTAGCAAATCTCCTTTTGTTCAAATCTCTTGGGTTGTACCAACTTCATTGTGTTTAATTATGAAAGACAGAATATAAATGATTTCTCTCAATTTCTCGCATAGAAAAATGCACAGCTATTTTCCTATTCTTACAGGAACTGGCCCCACTTGTTGAACCGGTGGCACTGCCACGATCTCCACGTCACCATGGTGAGTTCTCAAACCGAAAGTTGCAGTTACCACGTTTCTTCTATAGTCATTCCTCTTCCTCAGTCATTCCTCTGCAGTTTTTCCTGGGCGCTTCTTCTTCCTCTGTTCTGGAACTGTTGGTTCATCTTCTTCTTCCTCTCGCAGGCATTTCCTTTCACCCATTTCCTTGCAGGCATGGATGATGGGAAACGCACAACAGAGACCCACTTGGTCCCTGCCCATGGCACCACGACTTTGATAGTGGTGTACACAAATGATGAAGCGACTGTGGAGACAACTCTCGCTAGGTTTGAGCAAATGCTTGAGAAAGAGAAGCACAAGTTTGTGGGGCAAGACTTGGAGTACACACGTGCAAATAAGCGAAAACATCCTCCACAAGAGATCGCTGTCGTGCAAATCGCCATACATGAGAAGGTCCTCGATTACCACTTCTGCAGGTATGTGAAATTTAAATTTGAGATCACCACTTTTGCATCCCTTGTTCCCTTACATCCCTAGAACCATCTAAGTGCAGGAGTAAACCAACTGAGATGCGTTGTCCGGCTCTGGTCGAGTTCTTATGTAGGAAAGGGATAACTTTCACTAGCGTGGATATCACAAATGACACAATTATGCTTTCTCGTGCATTGATAAAAATCCCAGAGGGGCACCACATCGACATCCAAAATCTGTACAAGATCAAATCATACCCAGCTAAGGATGGCATGGGTGATCTGGCAGCGGAAATCATCGATAAATCCTATGAAAAACTGAAGAAATTGAAGCGACTCGATCACGACTACTAGGAGTGGAAGCCGATGAGCCAGGTGCACCTCGAGTATGCAACCAAAGACGCCTACATGGCGTACGAGTTGTACAGTAAGCTCATTACCATGAAAGATGGGATGGTTAAGGCGGGGTTTTTCGCGAGAGCTATGTGCTGGTTGCAAGCTATCCCAGGAGAAGAAGCACGAGGAGGACACAAAGTGGTTTCAGGACGAGCAAGGATCTTGGGACGGTGGCGACATCAAGTAGTTGAAGGGGAAGTAAGTCAAGGACGACAACAAGTGGTGGTGATACATTATGTGTTTGAACTAGAATTTAGTTTCTAGTTTATTATGTGTTTGATACATTTAGTTACTTCAATACAAAATTTCGACCAATTTAACTTGTTGATGTATTTCTTGACAAATATAATATAACTGAGCACTAGAAATATTTTGTAGTGTGCATGAGCATGATCAGTAAATATAATTGAACACTAGAAACTTTAAGGCACTCCATATAAAGGAGTAGATTAATATAGAAGGTTCACCAGAGACACCACGGATATATTGTCTTACATGCCACACACATGTAATAATTAACTAGAACAAAATAAAAGCAGGGGAGGCAGCAGGAGGCCGTGACACGAAGACGCCTAGCAGGGCAGGGGCATTAGCAGGAGGCAAGGACAGCCTAGTAGATGGGATACAGGCCAGTCCTGACATAATCCCGGAGGAATTTGCCAAAGGTTGCGTGCCGCGCCAAGGTAGTCGGCCTATGGCTTCTGCCCCCCTGTGGCAACGCCATCCGCGTGCTGGATCATGCTGTCGAGGTCCACGTTGATTGCTCTGCCACAGAATGGGCAAAATAGTTTCCTCCTACGGTGGAAACGGATTAGCCCACACCGTAACCGCCTCAGCACGTAGCGGCTCTTGTTGTCCCTGGATACCTTGTTATCATCCACTTCATCATCATCCTCCTGTTGATTTTAAGAACATAACTTAGAACTCATACATATGATTGAATTGTATTACAACTCAAGAATTGACAACATGTATATGTAAGACAATATATCCGTGGATATCAAAGATAAAGCATCTTAGCAATAGTTTGATCGGTTCATATATCATTTCATCTCAACACAATGACAAATAATTGCATCAGAGTGAATGTAGGATAAATCTAGGGGCCTCATAAGTTTCTTCTAGGATGGAGTCAGTGAACCAAGTAACAATTGCACAACCTGTAATGTTGTTGTACATCGCCCCAGGTTCACTAACTCATCCCTAAAAAAATCTGACACCAATGTGTCTGCCTCTCTTTTGGGACAAATTTGAATCATTGGCCACAATAAGAAATTGAAATGTAATCGTACAAAACATTATTCAGGGATATACATAGTCAGGTACAAAAACAAACCTAAATATTGTGATTATAAATAAAAAAGCAAACAATTAATCTTCAGGTGCATGTTAAAAATACTTATGATCAAAACCATTCATATACATATGCATCATACCAATCATTAAAAGATCAGAAACAATTCAAGGATCATATATGTAGTTCCATATGAGAATAAATCTAGGGCCTCATAATTTATTTCAGAGATGGAGTTGGCAAACCAAAGTACCAACAGCACAACCTATATTGTTTGTGTGCATTGCTGCCTCAGGTTCACCAACCCATCCCTAAAACACGACACCATCATATGTGTCTCCCCTTGAACTCTTTTGGGGAAAATTTCAATCATCGACCTCGGTGACAAACTAAAATGTAATTCTTATACACTATGAATGCATGGAATAGATAATTCGAATATCATAGTTCTATGAATGTAGAATAAAGATTGCGGTCTCATAAGTTTATTTAGGGATGGCGTGAGCGAACCAAGTAACAATTGCATAGCTTATATTGTTCTTGTAAATGGTCCCAGGTTTGCTCACTCATCCCTGAAAAAACCTGACACCAATGTGTTTACCTCTATTTGGGGCAAATTTGAATCATTGGCCACAATAAGAAATTCAAATGTAATCGTACAAAACATTATTCAGGGATATACATAGTCAGGTACAAAAACAAGCCTAAATATTGTAATTATAAATAAAAAAACCAAATAATTAATCTTTAGGTACATGTTAAAAATACTTATGATCAAAACCATTCATATACATATGCATCATACCAATCATTAAAAGATCAGAAACAATTCAAGGATCATATATGTAGTTCCATATGAGAATAAATCAAGGGCCTCATAATTTGTTTCAGAGATGGAGTTGGAGAACCAAAGTACCAACAGCACAACCTATATTGTTTGTGTGCATTGCTGCCTTAGGTTCACCAACCCATCCCTAAAACACGACACCATCATACGTGTCTCCCCTTGAACACTTTTGGGGAAATTTTCAATCATCGGCCTCGGTGAAAAACTAAAATGTAATTCTTATACACTATGAATGCATGGAATAGATAATTCAAATATCATAGTTCTATGAATGTAGAATAAAGATTACAGCCTCATAAGTTTCTACAGAGATGGCGTAAGTGAACCAAGTAACAATTGCACAACTTATATTGATCTTGTACATGGCCCCAGGTTCGCTCACTCATCCCTGAAATAATTTGACACCAATGTGTCTGCCTCTCTTTGGGGAAAATTTGAATCATTGGCCACAATAAGAAATTGAAATGTAATCGTACAAAACAATATTCAGGGATATACAAATGCATCATACAACGCATTCATAGATCAGAAACAATACAAAGATTATATATTTAGGTTCCATATGAGAGAAAAAATTAGGGCCTCATTTTTTTCAGCGATGGAGTCGGAGAACCAAAATACCAACAGCACAACCTATATTGTTTATGTGCATTGATGCCTCAGGGCCACTAACCATCCCTAAGAAAACGACACCATCAGATGCCCTTGCACTATTTTGGGGCAAAATTGAATCATTGGGCTCAGTAAGGAATAGAAACGTAATGTTATAGGACTGCTGTGTATCGAAATCAACACTCAACTAGCAAACTCAACTAGATGGAATATGAGCAGATTGGGGTTTTGTGACTAGACGGATTGGGGTTTTGTGACTAGACGGATTGGGGTTTTGTGACTAGACGGATTGGGGTTTTGTGACTAGATGGCAGATGCATCAATCAACCGACCGAATCATATATATACTACCCTACTTCAAGAGCAAAAGAATCTGTACACGATTGAGCAAATCCTATGTATGAACAGTGAAAACTGCGACTGCGACTAGAGAAGCTAGCAATGTAGTACCTCAGACTTCTCATCAGGGACCTCCTCCTCGAACTCATCATTCTCCACGATTGCGTCAAAGATTTCTTGAACGGCGATGGGGTCGTCGATGTAGATCACCGGATTGCCTCCGCCTGCCGCCTGCCCCCCATCCAGATCTGCCGCTGGCACCATGACGTTGTCGGCCATGACGTTGTCGGCCACTTGCTGCTCGGCTGCGACGGCTACTACCTGCTGCTCAGCGGCGACGGCTACCACCTGCTGCTCGGCGGTGACGGCTACCACCTACTGCTCGGCGGCGATGGCTACTGGCTGGACGGATGAGTTCGCACCCTCGACGACACGGCGACGAGCGGCGTTCGTGCCCGGAGAAGTTACCTCTGCCTGCTTGGCGACGACCGAGCCATCTGCTGCTGCGCCTTCAACTGGCTTCACCTTCGGATTGTCTCCACACGTACGCTTCATGGCGCACTAAGGGAAGGAGGTAGTGCAAACTAGGGAGCTTCGGCGCGCGCGGGCAGGTGTAGATTGGGGTCTTGGGACTAGACAGACTGGGGGAAATGACACGAGCTCATGGAAGAAGAAGGTCGAGGGGGGTTATAAACACCGGACCGTTAGTAGTCCTCGAGTGGACACGTGTGGTGGGCGGGGGGCTACCACGATCTCCACCCTTTTTTTCGGTTCCCTTTTTTTGAAACAGCCACGATCTCCACTTTAGAGCTGCATTGAAAACACGCTCATAGCAGACCTCGATTCCACTGCATGCAAGTGGCGCGGAACTAATTTCTAGCAACGTTAGATCTACTCGAGGGGGGCCCTTGACTCATGGAAGTTACTAGCGGTAGGGCCTAGTTGGAAGTGAGATTGAGAGCGCTGCGTAAAAATGGGATATGTCTTATTAAAATCAAGTGGCAATAAATTGCAGTGTCCCGTCGACAATCGTGCACTCGATGACCCCATTGCCCTGTGCATGAGTTGTAGTAGCAGTTGTAGGCTTTTAACTCTTGATTAAACTTTACATGACCGCTCGATGACTTTTTCCATGGACGGCATCGTGTTCCTTCCTGTAGAAGTCTCGCGGAGGGAGCCGTCCATGCTGTCTCACGCTGTACTGTGAAGGGCACAACGTGTGCAACGATCATCGTTGGATCGCACAGAATCAACGGTTGGTGCTAACGATCCACGTGACAACTGTGACAACCAATCAGGGAGTAGCAGACAGGGTGAGCATAGGTTTGGGCTTCTACGAAAGATAAAGAGAGAGGGGGCAAAACAAAGTAGTACCACATAAAACTAAGGGCAAAACTGAGTAGTATAAAATGGAAAGTGTCTTGTACAATGAAATACATCATGGAATACATCAAATTATGCCAAGATAGATCCACTAGAGTTCATTGGATGTGTGTTCTTCTCATAAACCACACATAGATCCACCTGTGTGATTGCATGTCTGTTCCTCTAAACAAACCACATAAGGATCCACCAGTGTCATTGGATGTGTGTTGTTCTCATGAACCACACATGGATCCACCGGTGTCATTGCATGTTTGTTCTTTTCATGAACCACACCCAGTGTCACTGCATGTCAGTTCATTTCATGAACCACGTAAGGATCTACCAGTGTCATTGGATGTGTATTATTCTCATGAACCACACATGGATCCACCGGTGTCATTGCATGTATGTTTCTCTAAACAAACCACATAAGGCTCCACCAGTGTTATTGGATGTCTGTTCTTTTCATGAACCACACCCAGTGTCATTGCATGTGTGTTCTTCTAAATAAACCACATAAGGATCCACCAGTGTCATTGCATGTGTGTTCTTTTCATGAACCACACCTAGTGTCATTGCATGTATGTTCTTTTCATGAACCACACCCAGTGTCATTGCATGTCTGTTCTTTTCATGAACCACACCTAGTGTGACTGCATGTCAGCTCTATTCATGAACCACATAAGGATCCACCAAAGTCATGGATGTGTGTTCTTCTCATGAACCACGCGTGGATCCACCGGTGTCATTGCATGTCTGTTCCTCTAAACAAACCACACAAGGATCCACCAGTGTCATTGCATGTCTGTTCTTTTCATGAACCACACCCAGTGTCATTTCATGTCTGTCCTTCTAAACAACCCACATAAGGATCCACCAGTGTCATTGCATGTCTGATCTTTTCATGAACCACACCCAGTGTCATTGCATGTGTGTTCCTCTCATGAACCACAGCTAGAGTCATTGCATGTCTGTTCTTTTCATGAACCACACCCAGTGTCATTGCATGTCTGTTCTTTTCATGAACCACACCCAGTGTCACTACATGCCAGTTCTATTCATGAACCACATAATGATCCACCAGTGTCATTGGATGTGTGTTCTTCTCATGAACCACACGTGGATCCACCGGTATCATTGCATGTATGTTCCTCTAAACAAACCACATACGGATCCACCAGTGTCATTGCATGTCTGTTCTTTTCATGAACCACACTCAATGTCATTGCATGTGTGTTCTTCTAACAAACCACATAAGGATCCACTAGTGTCATTGCATGTATGTTCTTTTGATGAACCACACATAAGGATCCACCAGTGTCATTGCATGTCTGTTCTTTTCATTAACCACACCCAGTGTCATTTCATGTGTGTTCTTTTCATGAACCACAGCTAGAGTCATTGCATGTATGTTCTTTTCATGAACCACACCAAGTGTCATTGCATGTCTGTTCTTTTCGTGAACCACACCCGGTGTCACTTCATGTTGTTCTTTTCATGAACCACATAAGGATCCAGCAGTGTCATTCGATATGTGTTCTTCTCATGAACCACACGTGGATCCACCGGTGTCATTGTATGTCTGTTCCTCTAAACAAACCACATAAGGATCCACCAGTGTCATTGCATGTATGTTCTTTTCATGAACCACACCCAGTTTCATTGCATGTGTGTTCTTCTAAACAAACCACATAAGGATCCACCAGTGTCATTGCCTGTCTGTTCTTTTCATGAACCACACCCAGTGTCATTGCATGTGTGTTCTTCTGAACAAACCACATAAGTCATTGCATGTCTGTTCTTTTCATGAACCACCACCCGGTTTCATTGGACGTGTGTTCCTCTAGACAGACCACATAAGAATCCACAAGTGTCATTGCATGTCTATTCCTCTAAGCAAATCACATAAGGATCCACCAGTGTCATTGGATGTGTATTCTTCTCATGAACCACACGTGGATCCACCGGTGTCATTGCATGTCTGTTCCTCTAAAAAAACACATAAGGATCCACCAGTGTCATTGCATGTCTGTTCTTTTCATGAACCACGCCCGGTGTCATTGCATGTGTGTTCTTCTAAGCAAACCATATAAGTATCCACCAGTGTCATTGCATGTATGTTCTTCTAAGTAAACCACATAAGGATCCATCAGTGTCATTGCATGTGTGTTCTTTTCATGAACCACACCTAGTGTCATTGCATGTATGTTCTTTTCATGAACCACACCCAGTGTCATTGCATGTATGTTCTTTCATGAACACACCTAGTGTGACTGCATGTCAGCTCTATTCATGAACCACATAAGGATCCACCAAATTCATTGGATGTGTGTTCTTCTCATGAACCACACATGGATCCACCGGTGTCATTGCATGTCAGTTCCTCTAAACAAACCACATAAGGATCCACCATGTCATTGCATGTATGTTCTTTTCATGAACCACACCCAGTGTCATTGCATGTCTGTTCTTCTAAAAAAACCCACATAAGGA